>JAJLRQ010000001.1:56296-614754 GCA_030567115.1 Petasospora euphorbiae
CGACCCCGGCCGGAGCGTACTGAAAAAAACGTCCAACAGCTCCGAAGAAGGCCAACCATTGCGTACGCCACAAGTGTTAGTTTTTCTCTCTCTATAGCCTCCAACGATGTCCCAGCCTACGCCTCTGCCCCTTGGTGACCTCGCCAAGGTTGCCATCATCCCAGGAATCACCACAGAGAAGCCAAAGCCAAGCGGCTTCTGGTCATCCAACCCAATCTTCTCCTTCCTCAACAACACCTACAACAACATCCACGAGCACCGTAGCTCCCTCAACCTCACCAACCCGGGCACTGCTGAGAACCTCAACAAGGAGGTCTCCAGAGATGTTTTCCTCAACCAGTATTTCTTCACCGGTCTCAGAGCCGACCTTAACAAGGCCTTCTCCATGAACCCAGCCTTCCAGACATCCCACACTTTCTCCATTGGCTCCCAGTCCATCCCACCATACGCCTTCTCCGCATTGTACGCCACAGACACATTCTTTGCTCAAGGTAACATTGACAATGACTTCTCCCTCTCTGGTAGAGTCAACTACGGCTGGGACAAGTACAACATCTCCAAGGCTACTCTCCAGATTGCCAAGGGCCAGCCAACCATGTTGCAGCTCGAGCAAGACTACCAGGCCTCTGACTTCTCCGTCAACTTGAAGGCTCTTAACCCATCTTTCCTTGATGACGGTAACTTCTCCGGTGTCGCTGTTGGTTCCATCTTGCAGTCCATCACTCCAAAGCTCTCTGTTGGTTTGGAGACCGTTTACTCCGCTCAGCCAACCATGCCAGGTGACGCTGCTGTCTCCTACATGGCTCGTTACAACTCTGGTAACTGGATCGCCTCCGCTCAGTTGCAGGCCCAGGGTGCCCTTGTTGCTTCTTACTGGAGAAAGGTTGCCGAGAACGTTGAGGCTGGTATCGAGACCCAGCTCACAACTCAGTTGGTTCCTACCGCTGGTGATGCCATGATGGGTATCCCACCATCCATTCAGGCCGTCTTCGACGGTACCACAACCATCGGTGCTAAGTACGAGTTCCGTCAGTCCGTCTTCAGAGGCCAGGTTGACTCCAACGGTAGAGTCGCTGCCTTCTTGGAGAGAAGAATCTTGCCAACAGTCTCTGTCATCTTCTGTGGTGAGATTGACCAGAGCAAGTACGCCTCCAAGATTGGTATGGGTTTGACATTCGAGACTGCTGGTTCCGAGCAGTTGGCTTTGATGCAGCAGGGTTTGATCGATGCTAACGGTAACCCAGTTCCAGGTGCTCCAACTATGTAAAATTACTCCTTCGTTATTCATCCACTTCTTGAAAATATATCTTGTACACTCTCTTTGATGACATACATTTCATACATTTCGTTACACAGCTTTTTACATCTAAAAACCCATTACATTGATGATACGTTGGTCAATGAAACCAAATGAGGTTTCAGAAAAACGATTTGATGAAACTGCTGAACGAGGCATCATCTCCACTAAAATCATCGCCCTCCTTCACCATGTTGTAAACATCAACTGATGAGTATCGATACCGACTTTTGTCAGCTTTCCCGCGCGCCAGTATTGGCTCAGCAATTGTACTTTCGATTGTTGCTTGTGTAGAAGCCAATCTCGTGCGCTGCGATGTCCTTGGTGTGGGGTTCAGGTTCATCTTGAGATACCTCTCCGTTGTTGGCGTTGATGTAGACATATCCTCTGTCGGATCCATCCAGCTTGATTCTGATTGGTATAGTGACGTAGATCGAGACGAGCGAGCACGTGAATGATTTCTGGGGATGTATAGAGATCTTAAGGATGTCTCATTGTGTGGATTTGGGGACGGTAACAAAGTTGATGGGGATAGAATAGACGGTTCTGGTGTGAAAAATGCTGTTACCTCTTGCTCTTCAAAGAAGCTATCTAATGCCAGGTCTAGTGTTGATGTGGTGGATGCCTTGCGGTGAAGTGTGTGTCGTGATGTGGTTTGTGCTGGTAGTTCATCAACGTATGTGCTTGAGTCTGACTCGAGATTGAAGCAGGCGACAGCAGTAGTTATTGATGACAGCGAGTCAGACTTTTTGAACTTTGACACTGGCTCAGGGGCGGTGATCATTTCAGTTGCTGGTAGAACTGCTTGCTTACCGTTCTGCGGGCTTGTGGCTCTTCGAGGGCTTGTAGCTCTTGGTGTTTCTTGTATGAAAAGATTCCTGAAGAGGCACACTTTAGTGAAAGATTGCTCCAGTGATTGTAACACTACCGAGTCATCTGTGTGGACAACTATCCTCCAGTATCTCTCTGGGTTTGATAGTGGAAGGATGAACTGATTGGTAGAAATCTTCAGAATCTTCAGTCTGGGTAAAATTGGGTGCACGACTGAACCGCACTGGAGATATGTGACTCTTTGGTGGTGTAGCTGAAACACCTCAAGCTTGCCGTGCCCTAGTAACCTTCCATGCGTTGACGAGTCGGATATGTTCCCACTTGCAGTCGACGACTCATCAAATGTGTATATCTCAGCTTTGGGGAACTCGAACAGTGTGGTCTTGTCCTCGATGTTTCCGATGTCCTACTCGAGTGACGTCTGATGAAGAGTCTCTAATGACCGTTGTGTTTGCAGGAACGGCGACGAACCTTCAGATTTCGATAGTGTCTCGGATTCATTACTCGTCAACAGTTTCGAAGCTTTGCGGGCAAGAGCTCGTTTACGCGGTGTGAGTGCTGATTCTGATATGCGCCTCAGTAGGTTTCGACTTTTGGATATATCTACCAGTTCGTCGTTCGTGGGGGTGTCAACTGACCGTACGGGTGACATTATGGGTGCTGGGGCCAGTGTTTTAGTTGTGATCGTGACTGGTGCCATGTTTATGTGAGGTGTTCAGGTGAGCTGGGATATTTCACTGTAATGAACACGCGTTTGAGCTGCCACAATCTATCAAAGAGCGGTGAAATTGGTGTGTATATGTGTGGTTTTCGTCCCCGACCTTGCGTATTTGGATGATTTGACAATTCTTGATGCTGGTGCGCCAATTGACGTCTAAAAAGCCTCAAGATTGCTAGCTTCTGCACCCGTTGTTTACTCCTCGTTCTCCATGTTTGTTTTGATTTTGGGGTCGGTTGGTCGGAAGTCGCCTTATCGGGGAGTTCCGGTCATGGTTAGTGCACGCAATTTTGCGGAGCTTCAAAAGATTATGGATCATTTTCTACAAACCGATGCAGATCCAGCGGATTATTTCTATTATCCTTCTTTGAGAATACTGAGGTAAGCGAACATAGTATTGCATTTGTTGCTACTTTGCCCCTCCTTCGGAAACTGTTGGACTTCTAGCGTACAACTGCCTGAAGTAGACTCACACTCATACTGCCTAAGAGATCATCATAATTGCATCGAGCTCTGGTTTGCTTATAACCGTCGACGACCTGAAACGATGGCGACACCCATTGCTACCAAACGGCTACAAAAAGAGTACAAAAAGCTGCTAGCGGAACCAACGCCGTTGATCTTGGCTCGCCCGAAGGATGACAACATTCTGGAATGGCACTACGTCATCACCGGACCAGAAGATACCCCATACGAAGGTGGTCAGTACCATGGTAAACTGACCTTCCCGAGAGATTATCCGTTTAAGCCACCCAAAATCGTTATGGTCACACCCAGTGGTAGATTCCAGTCGAACACTCGTCTGTGTCTTTCAATCTCTGACTTCCATCCAGAGTCTTGGAATCCAGCGTGGTCCGTGTCCACCATTCTGACCGGTCTGCTCAGTTTCATGACTTCAACTGAGTCCACTACTGGTGTGGTGGCAACCGAGAGCACCGCTGAAAAGAAACTGCTAGCGAGAGGGAGTAGGTTCTTCAACTCAAATAAGAATAGCGACTTCAAACTTGTCTTCCCTGATCTCGTTGAACCGAGTGGAGGAGAGCTCGGTGGTATTGTGGAAGGTGTGAAGAATGTCACTTTGGTACCCACGGTTGATCGAGCTTGATATCTATGTGGGCTTAGATTTCACTCGCCATACGTTCCACTGTTTCTATACAACAAAGATTGTCATCACTCACTGCCCCTAGCAGTGAGTTTATCCCTAACCGTAAAGTATTTGCCCTCACCTCAGTAGAACTCATAGACTTCCGACACCCATATAGCAAGACATTACTTCGAGCAAAAACTATTGAATGCCCTTCAGAACCAAGGAGACGAAGAGTCCTCAATATCATTTCTAATTAATTTTCACACTGATCGGGCTGCTTCCTCGGTCACAGACGGCTTGAGGACAGGGCAAGCAAATATGGCAGCGAGCAACTCCTTATAAGCTATAAATCGCCAACTTAAAAGTGAAGTCTAATAACTGGATTACAATTGTCAACCGAGAGTCTCTCGATGCCTTCCTGAGCAATCACTGCCATCTCCTCTACGTAATCACACAGCAAATCACAGATCTCTGGCTGGGTGGGGCCACAATTGCGGTTCACCCGCACTTTCGAGTACGTGACAAAAAATTGGCTCCACCACTCCTTCTCCTCCTTCAAAGCGGCCCTCCAAATCCTCAAGTATTTGCTGACCGTGAACCCATACAATCTGAGGAAATGCTGAAGTCTGTCAATCTTCTACAGCGCTCATTGAAGCAACAGAGTGTCGCAATGGCCAGAAATATCACTACTGTCAAGTCCATCATCTACTCCTCCCACGGCAAGCCGCAGGACGTGATAAAGGTGCACACTTACCAGCTGCCAGATCCCCAGAAGGATGAGATTGTGTTGAAGTCGCTGGGGTTCCCTATCAACCCATCCGACATCAACCAGCTGGAAGGTGTTTACCCATCGAAGCCAGAAAAGACCACCAAGTACGGCACAGATGAGCCAGCAGCCATTGCTGGTAACGAGGGACTCTTTGAGATCACTGAGGTTGGTCCAAACGTCACCAAGTTCCAGGTGGGTGACCGTGTGATCCCAATCCACTCCAACTTCGGGACTTGGACCTCGCACAATGTCGCTAAGGAGGCTGATCTCATCAAGTTGCCGAAGTCATTGTCCGTGGTTGCCGGTGCCACCCTTTCAGTCAACCCAGCCACTGCTTACCAGCTTGTCTCAAACTACGGCTTGGAGAAGGGCGACTGGTTGATCCAGAACGCCGGTACCTCTGGTGTCTCTCAGATGGTGGCTCAGATCGGTAAGGCTAAGGGAATTAACGTTCTTTCTGTCATCAGAGACCGTGCTAATTTCGATGAGGTGAAGGCTAAGTTGGAGAAGCAAGGTGCTGCTCTTGTCATCAGTGAGTCTCAGAACGCTGACCGTGAGATGGGTGCTGAGATCAAGAAGATCACTGGTGGAAACATCAAGATTGCTCTCAACTCTGTTGGTGGCAAATCTTCGTCAAACATTGCTAGAAAGTTGGCTCCAAACTCAACCATGTTCACCTACGGAGGCATGTCCAAGCAGCCAGTGACGTTGCCTACATCTCTATTCATCTTCAAGAACCTAACATGCAGAGGCTACTGGGTGACTGAGAACACCAAGAAGGACCCACAGTCCAAGATCGACACCACCAACGAGCTCGTCAAGTTGTATCAGAGCGGTCAGTTGCAGGAGCTCGAGGTTAATGAGCATGTCTGGAAGGTGGATGAGTTCTCCGATGAGCAGCTTCATGAGCTTTTCTCCAACGTTGTTGAGAACGCCTACAAGGGCAAGCAGTTCATCAAAGTTGAATGATCACTGCACTTCTATCAGTCCAGTGGCCAATGCCCTGCGGTAAAGCGTAGTTCAGGTGATCGGGCCCGGCCGGAGATGCTTTATGGTTAAATAAATGAAAATAAAAAAAAAATTAAAATTAAAAAAAAATACGTCTTGCTAAAGTTTACACCTCGGCGTCTAACTCTTCCATCTTGCAAACCCTTTGAGTTGTTCGGCGTCTTTCAAACACAGCGGTTAACTCGTCAGCTGGTACTTCACATCTCAGGAAACACACGTGATGGCTGGAACTCTATTCAGTTTCAAGGTTTTCTTCGTTCTCTTGCGAGAAACGTTCGAGTCCGCCATTGTGATCTCCATCCTTCTTTCATTCCTCAAATAGAACTTCACCACAGATGAGCACTCACCCGACTCGGCCGCTAACAACGCCATCAAAATAAACAAGGGAGTCTACAGATCATTACAACTACAAGTGTGGCTCGGTGCCGTGATCGGCTTGGGAATCTGCCTACTCATCGGTGCGGTGTTCATCGCCTTGTTTTACCTGATTGGCGAGAACTACTGGACGAGGTACGAGCGTGTGTGGGAGGCTCTCTTTTCTGTTCTTTCCTCGTTCATCATCTCAGTGATGGGCATGTCCTTGCTCAGAATCGGTCAGATGCAGAAGAAATGGCAGGCGAAGTTGTCGAAGGAGATGGCCAAGCAGTTCGAATCGGACAATGGCGCCTTGAACTTGACTGAAGACCGTATCATCGATGACGAACTTGGGTTAGACCGCAAGAAGGGCCTTAAAGGCCTGAAGGGCATGCTGAAAAAGTATGCCGACAAGTATGCACTCATGGTTCTTCCAATGGTCACTTTGTTGAGAGAAGGTCTCGAAGCTATCTTCGTGATCACTGGTGTCTCTGCCTCTGAGCCAGTCTCATCTCTACCTCTTTCCATCATCTCTGCATTCACTCTCGGTTCCTTGATCGGTGTCGTGTTGTACAAAGGTGGTAACAAGATGAGACTCCAGATGTTCTTGATTGGATCCACGTGCTTCTTATACATGGTGTCTGCCGGTTTGATGTCCCGTGGTGTTTGGTTCTTCGAGCTTGAATCATACGTTCAGAAGTGCCACGGTCAGGATATGACTGAAGTTGGAAACGGACCAGGCTCATACGACGTAACGAATGTTATCTGGCATGTCAACTGCTGCAGTGGTATTAACGATGGTGGGTGGATGTTGTTGAATGCACTACTTGGTTGGAATAACACAGCAACTTATGGGTCCATCATCTCCTATAACCTGTACTGGGTCTTCGTTGTCTGTATGCTCAAGGTGAAGTTGCACGAAGAGAGACATGGGTTCAATCCACTCCTCCCAATCAAGTGGCAACTTAAGAAGATTCAGAAAAGATACCATATCATCAAGTATAACTTGGAGCACAATGATACCTATCAAATCAAACGCCCGAGATACGACAGCACTCTTCCAAGTGAGGTTGAGTTGACCGACCACCACAGTGTAAACGAGCTGGACTTCACGGATGCACACACGTCATTGTTAACATCCCGTGGGGGCGAGACTGCTGGCAACATTTGATACGCCTTCGAGGCGACTTCAAGCTACACGAGACTGAATGTATACAAATTTGCATCTACATGATTGTATAATACAGCTTAATGAATCATTTATGACTACATATACTCATCCAGACAACTTAAAGAAAATGATCATAAAAATACGTAAAACCAAAATGAATGCGATAAAAAACAAGAAACAAAAATACTGTCTATGATTAGCAGGCACAAGGTGGCAATGCGCCATGTTGACAGGTGAAGCGCCTCGGCGATGCACAAATGAGCTTCATGAAATAAATGAGTGGTATGCGGGGTAAAAACAGATTATCCACTAAAGTCCAAGATCTTCCAGGCATCGACGGAGAAGACAACTGTGGCAGTGATACATGTGATGAAATCGTCATCTTTGGTATATGCTCTGGCAAAGACGGTGTACTTACCAGGTGGGACCTCGTTTGGAATGTCCACTGTCTTGGTGAGCTTGTATTCACCCTTCTTCAATGGGCACTCCAAGTCCACTTCGCCAACCTCCTCGCACAAGTCATAAGTTTGTGTCAAGAGCTTGATGTATCCGTATCTCACTTCAACATCGACGTATGCGCCCTCTTCGATAACATCGAGGAGATGGCCCACCGCAGAGACAGTCAAGTTAGCTCCACGAGCAGGAGGGTTTGGTGCAAGGTCCACAAGGTCGATCTTCAACAGCTGAGGCTCTGTGGCATCACAGATGGCAACTGGCGAATCACCTGGCACTGGCTTGTCACCAGGGAGTGCGTTGGAAACGAGTGGGTTCTGTTCGTCACGGGCGAACAGCGAGAAGCCGAGCGCAGCAGATGTGTAAAGGGCGCCCGCAAAGAGTGTCTTGATGGCAACCATCGTGTGTTTATGTGAGTTTGATAACGTTAAAGTTGGTCTGGAGTTTAACTGAAGGTTGTGCTGCCTCCAGAACAAAGTTGACTGATTGCTAGAGCAGAAAAAGAAATGCCACACGGGGGGCCCGCCCCGGACTATCAAAATTCGCGAAAGTACAAGTCACGTGCGCGGACAATTTCGCGATACGGCCCGCTGGCCTATCAGCACGGACGTGCGCCGTCGGGCTTATAAACTACCACACTTCGGAGATCTTTTGGTCATCAATGCAAAGAGTTTTCGGACCCTTTCGTCAATTGAGCAGAAAGGTTACAGTCATAACGACGCGAACAATGTCTGCACAGTCCAGCAACTACGCTGATGCCAAGGCCCCAGTGGTTTCTCTCACGGCCAAGAACTTCTTTAACCAGCTGACCGAGCAGGAGAAGCTCTATGCCCACTACTTTTCCAAGGCAGGCCATTTCGGTTCACGTATCGTGTTGAGACAGGTTTCGCATGAGTCCGAGTCGATCTTCGACCTCATCTTGGATGTTCACAGAAAGCTTGGTGGCGACTACTCCAAGCTCACGGTTGGTGAGACCGTCAAGAAGGGGTATCTGGAGTATGCCTCTCAGTTCTTGAGTAACTTGGGTAACTACAAGTCATTCGGTGACAAGAAGTTCATTCCAAGAATCTCTGCTGAAGAGTTTGAGTCGGTTGTTGTCCAATCTGGTGCCTCTAAGGAACTATTCGATACCGTCAAGGAGCCATTGTTCTCCATCGACGAGAAGTCCTCTCTTCTTGGATTCCCAAGTGAAGGACACGTCTCTGGTTACTACTTCGGTAACGTTTCGAAGCAGAACATCGACGCCATCAAGAAGATTCTTGGTGAGCGCAAGATCTACTTCGAGAATGTGAGAATTGAGAAGTTGAGCGAGAAAGAGTTCACCGTTATCGTTGCCTCTGCTGACAAGACCAACGACGTGACTTACCCGGCCGTTGTGCAGGCCGATGGTTACACTATCAAGATCAAATTCGGCGATCATTCAAGGGAGATGGAGCTGGTTTGTGATTCCCTTGCTAAGGCGAAGGAATTCGCTGCCAATGAGACGCAAGTCAAGATGATCGATGCATACATCGAGTCCTTCAAGACCGGCTCATTGGAGGCTCACAAAGAGTCTCAAAAGTATTGGGTGAAAGACATCTCGCCAGTTATTGAGACCAATATCGGTTTCATTGAGACTTACAGAGAACCTGGTGGAGTTGTTGGTGAATGGGAGGCTCTCGTCTCCATCCAGAACAAAGAACGCACAAAGAAGTTCCAGGAATTGGTCAACAAGGCTTCTGATTTCATCCAACTATTGCCTTGGACAAAGGATTATGAGAAGGACAAGTTCCAGCCTCCTGACTTCACCTCCCTTGAAGTTCTAACATTTGCTGGTTCCGGTATTCCAGCTGGTATCAACATTCCTAACTACGACGACATCAGACTCACAATCGGCTTCAAGAATGTCTCCCTCGGCAACATCCTTAACGCAAAGACCAGTAAGGACCCAGTCACATTTGTCCACGAGTCTGATATGGAGATGTTCAAGAAGTACAGCAATGACTCGTTCGAAGTTCAAGTTGGTATTCACGAACTCCTCGGTCACGGTTCTGGTAAACTTTTGAGTGAGTTACACGATGGTACTTTCAACTACGACCACGAAAACCCTCCTTTGGGTATTGATGGTAAGCCTGTTACCACTTTCTACAAAAAGGGAGAAACATGGGGATCCAAGTTTGGTTCCCTGGCGGGTGCGTACGAGGAATGTAGAGCTGAGGTCATCGCTATGTACTTAATCACAAACAAGGATCTTTTGTCCATCTTCGGTTTCACTGATCCAGCTGACCAGGAGAATATTGTCTATTCTGGTTTCCTTCAGATGGCAAGAGCTGGTCTTCTTGCTCTTGAGTTCTGGGATCCATCCTCACAAAAGTGGGGCCAGCCTCACATGCAAGCCAGATTCTCCATCATGAAAACAATGGTCAATGCAGGTCTCGTGGAGTTGGTCTACACAAAGCCTGACTTTAGTGATCTCTATGTCAAATTGAACAAGCAAGACATCGAGACTGTCGGTCACGAAGCCATTAAAGATTACTTGAGACATTTGCACGTCTATAAGGCATCAGGTGATGTTGAAAATGGATCTGCTTACTTTATCGACAGATCCACCGTTACACCTGAATTTTCGAGATTCAGAGACACTATACTTGCTGCTAGACTTCCAAGAAAGCAGTTCATTCAGGCCAACACAGAGGTTGTTGATGGAAAGGTCGCTTTGAAGGAGTACGAAGAGTCTGAGGTTGGCATGATTCAGAGTTTTGTCGAGAGAGAGCTATAAGTACCACTCTTGATTCATGATTTATGCTCAATTAGCTGTTCTATATTCATGAGTTTCTTGATTCTCTAAATGCAAGTCCATCATCGAACTACCTTCTGAGCACTCGTGAAGCCGCCTTCGTCACGGGCCTGGAAGGTTGCCCCGTGATGTAGCTCCCAGAAGAGTTCAAAAGTTCAGTATACCTCACATTCTTGGTTGGATCCTTCTCTATAGTTGAATACTTCTTCGTAGTAGATCTTCTTGACTTCTTCAATGGGATCATTTGGTCACTTTCTGCTCTTTTCAATAGAGATCGATACTCATTAGATAAAAGGGTAAGTGCCTCATTCAAAAATGTTGCCGAATCTTCAAGGATGATGAGGTCACGCGAGCTGAACTCCTCCAGCACACCAAATGTATTGAGTCCCTGCTTGATACCTTCAAGTGAGTCCTCTTGTATCACACCATCAAGACACCTAACACAGCTGACCTCGAGCGCATGGAATGCCCTTTTGAGTTCATCTCTTTCGGCACCACTCTTGAGAAGGCTCGATCTAAGCTCCCGATTTTGACTTCCAGTCTCATCAAGAGTTCTACCCAAATGGTTATATTTTTGAATTGTGTCGCTCAAGCGACTACGATAAATCGACAACTCTTGGGCGTACTCGTTGGCCACCTCATTGGCGTCAAGGAGCAGCAGCTGAACGAGTTTAGCATCCTCTTCCTTTTGGTGGACTGACTTTTTCAATCGGCATACGCTCTTTTCCAATTCCATCCTTGTCATGTTCCACTCCCGTTGATGCTCTTCTAAGCTGCTCACCATTTCGCTCACCTCCGCCTCCGCTTTAAGTTTCTCCCCACGGATCTTGTCTAACTCGTTTCTCGTATTTGTCAACAGCTTAGAGTCACTTCGAAGTAATCCCATCTCGTTCCGCATAGAATCGATTCCCTAGCATACAAGTTGAAGCTCGTCCACAGTGTGATGAAGTCGATGATTTTGTATAGTGGCGCTTTCAAGTTGCTGTAGTTTCAGTTCTCGTACTGCTGCGCTTGATTGAAGAATCTCAATCGAATTTTGGAGTTCTGTCATCTTTTCTGTTTTCTGTCTGGCAGTCTCCTACCACATGGTCAGTTCTGCTTCTATCCTACTGATTCTGCTCACGACTTCATCACGCGCTGCAGAAAGTAGTTTTAGTTGGTCACTCTGTTCATGGTTCTCAGTGAGAAGAGTTTCAAAGCGCTTTTGAAGTGTGCAATGCTCCTCTTCCAATGATTTTAATAAGCACTTCTGGCGTTCATTCAGCACTAACGACGCTCTAAAAGTATCAGATTGCAGTGCAAACTCGATCTCCAAGCTTCTGTGCTATTTCAGTTCCTGCTTCAAAATCTCATGAGCAGCTTTAAGTGATTGTACCTCGTCCTTAAGAGTGGAATTTTCAAAAGCTATGAACTTAAGATCGGCAATAAGCTTTGCAGTTATTTTTGATTTTTGGTCGTTGTTTATGTCGTCGGCTATTAATTGAGCCCCTGTGATATTGGAGAGTCTGATCAATGTTGACGCAAGATCATCACTCTCAGTTAAAAACTTATGTTTCCAAGAACGTAACTCCTGCTTCAGTGATGAGTTTTCCTCGGAGAGTGCCCGCATTGCATCTGTCATATATGTTAACTTTTCCTCACAGGCTAACTTTGACTAAGTCTTCTCCTGAAAAACGGCTGTCAAGTTGGTAGCGGCATGCTCTATAGCAGCCACACAATCTTCAATCGGTGCTCCCCGCGGAAACTGGACTTCAGTTTTGTCAGTCATCTCAGTAATCTTGATCATAATGTTCAAAAGGCTTTCTAATGTTCGTTTCGTCGTGTTGTTAGCCTCTATTTCGTTGCTCGCCATGCGTTCAATGCCCAGTGGTTCAATCGCTGTAGGAGTAGTCGACTATCTTAGTTTGGAAACACGAGGGAGCTATGGTGGATTTCTGTCAAGTATGTCTTCGAATGATCCGTCTGGGGTCTCTTGCAAAGACAGGCCGTGCGTGTCATCGAACAAGGTTGGGTTTACGCGTTGAAACCTCAAAGAGAACGTGTCACAGGAATCTACCATGTCCACATCAGCGTCTCTGTGCTCAGCTTTCTAGCCTTCAAGTGTCAATCCACCAAACTGGCGAGCTAGAGATTGTAGCCGTTCCTCTGATGTCTTCTACTAGGACTCCTAGTCATCCACTCCTGTTGTGGGTGCGGTAGTCAGGAGTCGAAGATTGTTTTCGCTTTCCAGGTCTGGTGAAAATAGGGTACTGAGTGAAGCAGGGGCTGCGTGGATTCTGTGTTCGTCGTCATTACGGAGTGACGGCTCTGTATGTTCAAAGTGGCTCAATCGATCGTTAGTGGAATTAATCTCGTCGAAATTCGAACCACCATCCTCAACGTTAGAATAATTGTTGTTGTCAATCTAATCTGTTGTAACATCGGGTGTCTCGCTGTACAGGCTGGATGGTGACCTCTGTGAAACCTCTGGCTGGGACAGGTTCTGGTGTCGGTGGAACCCAAACATCGAAAGTTTTGACTTTTGTTTCAAACTCGACCTTCCATTTATGTGCGTGATATTGGACTTGGTGGCACCCAAGATACTGTGACGCCCCCATTTGACCTTCTTCAGTGGTCTCGTGGAGTCAGCGGTAGCGGGGGTCTATCTCCCGCTGGCTTCTGTGCCCTCTTCAACAAACGGGTCGAAGGGGTGACAGGGTGCGTTACTAGCTTGAGTGGGTTGTTCGTGGAAGCTCGCCAGGACAAATGAAGAGCCTCGTAATGAGCGGATAGTGTTCATCAAGAGGTCATTATCGGCGTCGTACGTCCTCGTGGGGCGTGCAACTGAGGCTGCCCGGTGGTGTTGTCCGCTCAGTGTTCCAGGCCTAGTATTATCGGGCTGGTGTGATGTACCATGGTGGTCCATTTCTTGCAATTCATAATCAACACTATCCTAGTCAGAGCGGTTGAATTGTCTCAGAGAGTCTGATGATGACTCCGATGATTGTGAGAGCGAGGACAATGAGTGTAGCATGGTAGTCTCCGTAGCTGTTTTGCCCCTGTATCGTCAAGGTGTCAAAAGCCAGCGCAGGCAAAAACTCAACGAGCGGCTGTCCCTCTAGACTTGCGAGGAGTTGTTCCCTTCCATTTTGGATTCACCTTTTAGTTGGCTGCTGTGTTGTCTCTGATTATTGCGACGCTTTCCTGCCCTCTGCCACAAAAGCACTTCATCTGATGGTTATTTGCAGCAGGAATTTTACGATCGCCTATTTGCCAGGAGGGGCTCCCGCTAGAATAGCTCAAACGCACGCGGGAACAATAAAAAACTTTATTGATCACTTGCAGTAACTATGTTTTATCATACTGGAGTAGTTGAATCATTTTTATATGCAAATTCTATCGTAATTCATGATGCATTGAAGACTCTATCGACAAACTATATGACTCGGCCAGCCCGCCGTGACCTGACAGTCAGCGAGGATGAAAAACACCTCACTGCCATCACGTATAATTAGGATTGAACACAACTGGTGGCTCAGTACCTTGGTAATATTGTTGGGTCTGCTGTTGCTGTTGTTGTTGATGCTGGCTAAACTGCTGCTGGTGCTAACCCATTTGCTGCTGCGAACCGTATGGGTCCCACTGCTGCGACTGGTTGTAGCCAGGGTGGTGGAGCGAAGGCTGTTCAACAGAAGTATGCGTAGGTGCACCCACACCTGGACCTGCCATTGGTGACTAGTACTGCTAGTATTGGTTCTGAGTATATTGTTGTGTCAAAGACAGATTGTGTGGTGGTGGTGGTGGTGGAACCTGTGAAGCGAAATATGAGCTACCTGAGCCCGTAGTGGTATTCTGATGTGTGAACGGCTGTATTTGACCCTGCGAATACTGAGGGGCCACTGGTTGCGGTAGCATCTGGACGTTCATAGCCTAATATTGTTGTTGACCTGCAACAGCAGGTGGAGGCTGAATTCCTGTGTTTTGTAAAGGCTGCCCTTGGGTTCCCGAAAACACCTGTTCCGATAACGGCGCCGCATCAAAGTTTTGTTGATGATACGGGTGATACTGTGTCTGGAAAACCATTTGGCCTTGCTGATTCTGTTGTAAGTTCTGTTGGTAAACAGAAAATCTCTAATACTGTGCGCTTTGTCCTTCTTGTACATATGTTGCTTGTGGTGCCTCCGTGCCCTAGTCGGAGTTTTGATACATGGACTGGTTAGAATCTGCTGTGTGGTACCCTTGAGGTGCAAATGGTGGATTCTCTTCGACTTTCATCGTCTGGACATGGGGCTGGTAAGGCAGAAACTGGGGCGATGGGTCTGATTGAACCGGAGGGGTCAGCTGAGCGCCTTGGTCGTAGCTGGGTTGACTTGGAGTACTGCTCACGGTGTCCGTCGCCCTATTTGAACCACTGTAGAACTGCTGAGAAAGCACTGATGGGACATCTGGAACCTCGAATTTTGGGTACATCACCGTTGTGTTGGCATTCTACTGGTCGATGGCCGCTTGAATCCTCTTGACCTCCTCGGCAGTTGGAACATTGTACCTGGCTAATATATCTTGCTTACCCTCATTCTGAAGTTCTTCTAATGTCTCTGTGTAGTTGAAGCCAGCAAGTATGCTTCTATCACCCTTCCCAAAATCCAAGAACCCTCTCATCAGGTCTCGTTTGAACATTCTTTTCTCACAATAAAGGGCACAGTTGGTAGCACGTGGTATCAAGTAGATTCTCATATCCGCCTTGTATCTTGGTCTGGCCACTCTCTTCTTGAGGAAGGAAGTAGTTGGACGGTCTCCAAGCTTCCCAATACTCTCTTGGTAAAGTTCCTTGTTCTGTTCAACCTCGTTGAAATCATCCTCTTCATCATCATTCAGGAATAGATAGCCTGGCATTGCCGTTTCAAGCTTTAGAAGCACAGAGCCACCGACTTCAGTTGCTGCTGCTCTTGTCACACGTATCAAAGAGTACTACGTCAGCCCAAAAAGATGGTAAACAGCATCGTCAATGGAGCCAAAAAGCGGAACACTTGAGGGTTTCTCAGAAGCTTCAGCGGGCTCGTCAGAAAATCTCGCAGACTGGACGTTGAGTAGTGATGAAAACCCAGTTATGAGGTTTCTATTGGAGACTTCCTCGTTAGTGAGCTGCACGGCCTTGTCTTCGTTTGAGTACTTGATGATTTTGAGATCTTCTCGCATCGTATCAGATACCAATATGGAGTATAGTATGCCCATAGTGGGCACCAGCGTCAAACGCACTCTCGTCTCCTTCGAAAGAGGTCTCCCTTGTGGCCTTGCAAACGATGATTTTCGGGCACTGGCCCTCTCTCTAGTGGTTTTTGTTGCCCTCCTCCTTGCTAGTCTCACAAATTGTCCATCCTCCACTGAAGATGCGCTAGACTTGGAGGAGTGTGACGTAAGCGACGGCCTGCTGTTGTCGGAGGATGCTGAAGATGAACCATACGACGGTGGTGCAGGTTGGAACATGCTGAGCCCATTCTCTAGGGTATATTGCTGCTTAGAGGAAGGATAATCAGTGGCATTGGGAGCGAGTGGGTCGTTGAATGTCATAATTGGCTGAGGTGAAGCTAGACGATGTGGCATGTCTATACAAATGAAGCCAATGAATTGGAGGCCCAGAACGGATTTGAGGCCAGGGTAGTGCGTAAGGACGATGTAACCGTACAGCACCAATTCAATGATGACTGAGGATTCGTGAATAAGGAACACTCGGAGAACCGATTGGCAATCGATGGACTTGTGTAATTACCCAATTTTGTGTAATTGTCCAAGCTTGGGACTGTGTGTTATGAAGACTGATGAGTAGACCACTCCGTCTTGCCAATGCGTGATTAGAGAAGCACTTCCCTGTCTGTCACTTGTTCTTTAGTGCGCTCAAAATAATGGAGGCACTCCCGATGTCACGATTTGGGTAGATCACAAAGTGGCATATGTTTCCTTATAAAAGCTCGCTGTGTTGAACTGCAGCATAGGACCTCAAGGTCCGGCAAATAGCGATTTCAGTACAGATGGGTCCGCTGTTGCTCTGGAACATGTATGAATTTTGCGGGTGCTACATCTGCATGCAGGTTTCTATGTATGCTTATGCGAATGAGAGACACAACTTCCGAGGTGGATCGGCTGGTCATGCCAATGGGCCTAGCCGTCGCAAGCGAGACTACAGTAGGGGACTGGGCTCAATTCTCAGAAATACTAAGTACTATATGTACCAGTTACTAGAGAGTTTACTAATGAGGGGCTCAAAGACACAAAACATAGTCAAACAATGAGTATAGGTGGAAGAGCGAGGGATGCCGTCAGCGGTATCAACCCTGAATTTCAGACCCGCATCCGCCTTGAAAAGCACAAAAAGCACAGACAAAAGTGTGCGGTCTCACAGCTAGCCACAGGTGTCGAAAACATCATCAATTTAAAGTAGTAGGATAGGCGCCACTAATTGGTAGCTCAAATTTGCTAACATTTTCGAGAGAGTAGCAAGAACGATATGATTGATGTCGGTCATTCAGACTTAGAGACAGGATCCACGCCTTGATCGGTGCCCAATGGTCTGCTCGTCGCGGGCGTAAAAGAAATGTCATTTTGGTAGCAGAGTGAACAATTGGACCACATCAAAATTATAGCAGATCGCCAAATTCGTATTTATGCCACTTCATGAATGAACTAGGGTGAGGCCACATAAATTACGCGCCTTATTACTCGGATTCTTCTCTCGCCAACAAACATTTCGTTGGTTATTTGATACACACTGGTCAGCAGGGTGTGGACAGTAACAAGTGGAATAGGTTGTTGGACATCGGTGCATAATTACGGTCCTTTGCGGATATTCAGGCAGATCTAGTTTACATCGCACGTCCGAATTCCCCCACCACCCCCCACTTTTCATCTAGGCGTTCAGCCATGACAACCGTACCAGAAGGGTGTATCAGGTGAGGAACTGAGAACAGGAGACAATCAGCCTAGTTTGATCAGAGATGACAGCAAGTTTGGTTCGCTTAGCAGTGCGCGATGTCCTTATACCATAAACTTGGACTAGGTCACGAGTCCCTCCCTCAGCCGATTTGAGCCGAACATCTATAAGGTTAAGTCCCTTCTGTGCACAAACTACACATAGCGAGATCTCAGTGCATCTGCAAAGGCTGTACAACATGTGCCCTCCTGTAGTTCGATGCAGGCGAGACACCTATAACCACATCAACAACCATAGGCCAAAGTCAGGCGTGCTGCTGCTTTTTTTAGTGAATGCTCACTGAGTTTCATTTGTCAGCGCAAAGGGATATTACGTGCCCCAATTTGAAAGCTGTAGGTTTAATTGTGCTTGTTTGTTCAGTACTTATATAAGCCTTGTGGTTCTCAAAAAAGTAACACTCGATCAAGAATGTTAGCCTATAGGCTGGAGCAAAGCTCAGCAATGGCCATGCGTAAATACAGAGGACTTTCCATCTCACATCAAATGTTTGGATTTATATCAGGTTATTATTTTCAGCCAGATGGTACAGCTGGCATTTCCGATATTTCACCAAAACATGCAGAACAGCCGCGTGAAGTTACGTCACCCTACTTCTTGCCGAGAGATCCCGCTCTGGCTTCACCAGATATATAACATATGTTCATCAAACACGCCCTCCAAAGGTACTCATGAACAAACTATTGATGAATGAGGACTGCGCGTATCACCTTTTTGTTGGTTACTACTACAGTTCTTGGTTTTTATTAACAATAAGTGGCGCCAATTCAACGAGCTGTTTAACTGAGCGTTTGTAACGAGTCGCAGCGTTTGCAACTTCTTTCTGTCGCCAGCAATACATAGAATGAGTTATGGCTAATCGTGTCCCACTGTCCTCTCAGTCTCGCTTAAAATTCATAGCGTTTCATCTTGATCATTGACGTCAACGGTTTGTTTGCCTTAGTATGTAGTCCAGTCGGTTAATAATGTGAAAAGCGGCACTTTAGCTCATTATACAGCCAAGCTTATGACAGGGGGTAGTTTTAGTGCCAGGCTTAATCTGACTAACTGGTGAGTAAAGTCTTAGAGATGTTTGCAAATGTGAGAGCACGCTCCTAAGTGATCTCATCAGCGTGGATTCTTACGTAGTAACTTGTGAGCTTTACAGGTGATCAGTATTGTTGTTGGTGAAGCTGCTCGATGTCAGAGGGTGGTCACGCTTATCTAGATCTTAGTATTGACCTCACACACTCAAGCATTGAGTATTGGCGCTACTGACGTGTGGAAACTTGGTCATCTGACATTGATTCAAGTACCGTTTTCATGTGTGTAAAAGTAAAGGTACAGTGGATCATGGCTGGGTCTGCTCTGAGCCCGGCTGAACTTCGCTCGCTCGCCCGCAGCTAGGGCAGTGGTTTCTGATGGACCTCGTAATTCATGCTCCTCCTCTTATATTAACATTTTCTCAGCTGTGATACATGAGTAATGCCAGTTTACCCATTATTTATTCCTGGCCGTTGGCTCTATACTGCTACAGCCTATCAAGGTTATTCACTGAAGTCTGAAATCTGAAACCTTCGATGTGTTATGATCGTAATGGCTTTAGGCTGGAAACCTGAACAATAGCTGACACGGCCCAAACTGCCCATCGAAAAGATGCATCTGTCCTGCACTCTTTGGGTAAGGCCACATAGATGTCCTTTCATGCGCTGTACTGCAGTGATTAATTCCGATTGGCGCACGTCGTGAAATTCACCAGTACGCCTGCGAGCAGTGGGTCTTTTTTGAGTCTGAGTCCCCAGCAGCGACTAGGACAAGAGCGGCGTCAAGAATCAATTGCCACACCACTGCCAGGTGTACCAAAGCGAAACTCTCCAGCAATTCTCTTCTTTAGCAACAGGTCTCGCTCTAGTCAACTATGAGACTAATAACAGTTATCTCTTGGGAGCACCCAAGAGCACAATCGCCTATCAAGAAGCTGCTCGCTAGCGCATGTAGCAACATGGAATTTTGGTGAGTGCTGGGTGCTGCCGAATACGTAACTTGCTTAGCATAATCGCAGCACGTCCTAGCACAGTGACTTCATCAGAGCATTCAAGCGCTATATCCATGTCACAGCTGTATCTTTGGACCATCAACACCTAATATACGATACTGTCCAAAGGCTTAGGTTCAATTGGATCAACCTAAATCGTGTTCTGTGGTAGATTTTACCATTCGGATCTCACTCTAGACCACAGTCAGTGTATGTTTGACAATACCACGACACACACGAAGATGATCTTTCTATGCACTTCGTAGTGATCACTTGTATCGTAACTGATGTACTCACTTTCAGCAATGTTTTCACAAGGACTCATTATGTGAAACACGATTTACGGTAAGGTAGTGTTTACTGTTACTTGCAGCAGCTAACATCCTACTTCAAAGCTCAATGTTCCTGCTCACGAAATCGCTCGACCGGAAACGCCGGGGAGTAGCGATTGGTAAGGTACCCGCAGAGCTACTGATCATAGTTGATGTCTGAGCCCAAGATCCCCTATGTTCGGTGGTAAAATGATGTCCCCCTTCAAGCTGGTTGTTGAGGACGCCGATGTGGAAACGGGCTCCAATATGAAGTTGTTGTCGGTTCCTGAGTCTGCGTTGTGGTTGCCTGTGTAGTTGGTGGAAGTTCATTGCCCGAGCAGGTTACGCCATTGTCTTAATCTCAATCTATTCCTATCTAAGCCACCACGGCTTACGCTACCTGGAACTTGTCAACTATGTCCAGGACTCAGCAAGCAGGAGTTCTGGACACTGGCGGCCACTAGACACCTAGAAAGTGGACACCTAAACACCAGACATGCTACAATACAGCCCACCGCATATTCGTTCCAACGTCATGTGCGGAAGACTAAGACCTGCAGAAATTCAAGATTTGACCTCGGTTGATCTCAAGATTCTCGATTTTGCACTCAAGGCCCAGAGGGACTGTAAGCCACCTGCGGGGAACTGGGGTTATTCGCCAACCTGTTCTCGCAGTGTATACTGTGCACGACACAGGCTTGTTCGTAGTACCACTTGTGTCTTGTTGTTTTGGTCAACATGGCATGCATAAGTATAGAATGCCTCAGCTACGCACTTGACAGCGAGCTGTCTAAGATATAGTCCACGACCCAGAACCACCATTCCTGGCTCGGATGCAAGCGTTCTGTTAAACTGATTTGATGCTGTGTGTGCCTGCGGGGTGACGTTCTCTCGAACGCGTAGAAATTGTATCGCCGATTTCACTATAGGGGCTGGAGCCTGAGCTGAAATCTGTCGCTTTCTCTTGCATCTTCGGAGGCAGCTCTTCTGAGACATATGAACAGGCAGCATGAATGTTGAATAGTGATTGAGGAGCAGGGTTTTGTGAGCTGTCTTCACACACGTATACTTGCTTGTTCCAGCTGTAATCTGTGGCCAATCAGGTTTACACAGCGGTGTCGGTTCGGAAACTCGCCTTGCGCCAGAAGCCGGGCACAGCGGTTACGCCCTACAGTTTTGTGGCAGAAGAGAATGAACCAGCCTACGCCACGGTACACGGTACACAGTACACGATACTTGACTTGCAAAGTGGCTAAGCACAAATGCTAGGATTTTAGACATTGAGGATGGTCTAAAGACTGCTCCACCACACCTACCGGTCCCCACGCGGTCTCGGTTCGCTATCAATCCAACCCACCCGAACTTCATTTCGGACCAATCTCGCTAAGCAGCTTCACTATTCTCCTAGTAGTAGACAGAATATCTACAACAAATTTGGTATATATGACCCAACCAGAGCTGAATCACTCACCCAATTTAGGTTTTGCCTTAGCGAGATCTCCCAGCTTCTACTCCTCGTGGTCCCGTTCCAGGAAGAGATCTACCACACCCATCTGTGGATCTCACACCTCAGGAAGGTGGTGGCACGCACACTAGGATCGGCCCATACTGAAGTATACCGATGCTGGATGGTTTGGGAAGCGCAGCTTTGGTGAGCGCTTGGAGCTGCCAGTGAATGATGTCCCTATTTCATCGACTACCTTCCATGGCCTCAGGGATTTACTACATCAGCATTCACTAAGACGGAAAGCAAGAGAACGAAGACGGGGGAGACGACAGCATATCAGAGAGTTGAGGAACAAGCCCAAAAATGGCTTCTAGAGAAGCCATCCTGTCAGTGCCACGCATCACTGTTTAAGCTCCATTATTTCGTTGCCTCGTTTGCGTCATCATCAATCAAGTAAAGAGCCGGACTTAACCTCCAAACTACAGTCACAGCTGTATTTCGATATCAGCAACATTCAAACTGATGAACTAGTTCCCAGTGAGGATGCATTCGAGTTATATTCTTATGATCCTATGAGAAATTCTGTCTCGCCACATGTTGAAGAGTGTTCCACTATGGAACTCCCTGCCCGTGTGTTAAACTTATAGTATTCACCTCTTCATGACATGGATTACGACTAGCTCGAAGAGCTCAAAATTTCGCTTGCTCGTGTTCCTCAATTGGAATTTCTTAATGACAGTTTATCTGACTTTTGCAACACACTGATAAACACAGCTTGCGTGTATGATGAACCCTTCGCTGACGAATTGGATCAATCCTCCGACGGAGGCTTAGCTTGTGACCTACCCTTGTTGGTTTCAGATAAACACGACATGGACTTTAGTTCAGATTCCAAGTCTCCTTCTTTGCTTAAACCTGATTTTGTTCAAGAGTTATTTCAGAACTATGATGAAGCCCCTCTGGACCCCTCAAGAACACATGGGGACCACCTTCTTGTTGCAGACATCGCTGATACTATCACCCCACCCCTAAAGAGCCTGGATGCTCTTGGTTTGCACAATTTCCAACTTTCAAACCAATTGAGTTCGTCTCTCCGTCATGCCTTGTCCTATCTCGAGCTATTCAAAACAAAAGTGCATGACAACGACACGTTTGATCCAAAAGCACAATTAAGAAATCTCAGCTCAGATTCAGACTACACCCCACTTCATGTCACACTTCCTACGTTGAGAAGGTCGGATTTTCTTGTCCATTTGTCGCAGTAGATATCTGAGGGGGCATATATCGACCCATTGTACACACCGGAGAGTCAACAGCTACAGAACCACTCGGACCCGTACGACGAAAATAATCACGAAGGTATTCTTGATCCTTCTTTTTTCTCAGATCATGTAAGATCAAAGAACATAATAAGCGGTTATGGTTCGTTGAAGTTTGATACCTTCTCCAGTGTGCTATTTTATAACAAGGAGGCAACAATTCTTTCCGGCAGTACACGTAACACCAACACGCAACGCCATATTCATGACTTCCCTTTACATCGAACAGGATCTTTAGGCTCACGGCTCCGTGCTGGTCGTTGCAACTCAAGCTTTCGTGGAAGAGCAGTCACATCAGAATCTGATTGTTTCAGCCGAACTATTCAAAGTACAAAGCATCACTCCGTAACGTCAATCAAGAACAGAAGGTTACATCACCATATTGAACCTAAGTCTATATTGAAGTCACGATGCAACGTTAACGCAGATCTGGAGTCGATACGTCTTGCGGATGCTGAGAAAATGGATCTCAGAGACTTTTTGATTCAATTCGACGATACCGAACGTCAAAGGGTAGATGGGGCCCCCATGTTGGAAAGTATCAGAGAAGAACAGGTGAATTTTTACTATGCAGATGTCGAAGAACGAACTATGTCACAAGTTGAATTTTTGGATTCCTTGTGATACACAAATGACACTAGCACACCTACCACTATGTAGTTGAACGATTCGGCATTACCACTAGTGGTATATACGATTTCAAAGTAGAGCTTACTCAGTTATTGATCAGGACCGTTCTTCTGAGGTGTATCCCTCAGCTGTCTGGGTGGTGGATAAACCCGTGGTCTTCCGACCTGCCTGTTTGGTATGAGCTTTGGGTTGTCATATCTCACTGCTGAGCCAGTTTTAGCGTCGGACCTTTTTATAGGAGTAGACTTTGTTGGGTCCACTGTGCGTCTAATGGATGGGCTGATGTATGCTGTGTTGAATACGTGAGCGCTCGTCAGAGCTGGACTATTTTTCTGCAGCTCTTCCGCCACGCGTGCCTTGTAAAACCCAACAGGTTGTGACGGTGGGTTCATTTCGTCCTTCGATGGTGTATCAAGATTTTGGTCACCTCTGATCGTTTCTGTGGAGTTGTCATCGCCGTTCTCCTCATCCTCTGGACCTGATGGTTTGAGTTTGGTGTCAAGAAGAGCATTCACTTCATCGTTGAAGTCCTCGGACTATAGTGCAATGTCATCACTGAAGGTAAGCGAGTCGTCAAAGTTGTCCTCGATATCTCGTCTCTTGCTTGAGGGAGGTTGAGGCAAATGTTGTACGACACGCTTCTCTGGTATCGTCTTTGCGAGGGCTTGGGCCTGTGGCTGATGAGGTGGGGAGAACCGTCTCATATCCTGTGCTTGTGGTTGTGGCGTAGGGGGTTTGAATGTTGGTGATCTGGCTGTGGTTGATGTTCCAGTGGCTTGTAACGTGGGAGGACGACTGGGGCCATCGGCGTATCTCATCAAGTTGGTCTCATCAAAGTCGGGAGGGGCGCATTTAACGCCCGAAATCTTGCGAAGGTACTCCTTATCGTAGAGACAGTTACCCATGGCATTACCAAAACATCTCAACGCTCGCTTCAAACCGTCTGTCATGGCTTCCTTCTTCGCCTTCTCAAACGCCATCGACTTGGTGCGGGCGTTCTCTAAACTGCCGTACCCAATATCTTCATGGAAAGTGCCATCTTTCAAAGTCACCCTCACCACAATGGAAAGACCCACACTGAACTTTCCATTTTTGTCGTCCAAGAAATCGATGTTGATGTTCTTGACTTCTGAGTGCCAGCCATTGAACCCAAAGACTTGATTAGCAAGATTGATCGCCTTCCAACCTTCAATGTACGACACTTGGACACCACCAGCACCTGGTCTAGTGGAGACGTACTCTGGCCCAAGCTGCTTCTCGAGCTTTGTCTGGATGTCGTCAATCTCATGCGCCTGATACCGCTCTGTCTTAGCCGCTGAGTTCTTGAATGATCCGTTATTTAACTAGTTCATGGTGGCTTGGGACTCTGCTCGGCTGGAGATTGTAGGTACTTCAGCAGGTGAATATGTATATCAAGGCGCCTCTATATTGACAGGCGGGTTATGTGATGAAAGATAAATAGACTTGGTGATAAGGACGAGTCCCATAATGTGTATGATCTGGCAGCGCGTTACGTGTATCCGATGGCGTTGCTTTGTTTACTTTTCGAGATGATTTCCGAGGGCGCGGGGACAAGCAGATCCGACCCATTAGTGAACCGCTTCTTCACTAACCGGTCAATGTCTTTGAATCACCAACTCTGTGTGAGTTTATAGTATCTTTACACAAGAACAATGGCTGACAAGACACACTTAGATGAGCTGCAATGGAAGAACCCTGAGTGGATTCAGGCTTTCGGCCTCCATACAGGCAACGTGCTAGAATACTTCTCAGAGTCACCCTTCTTTGACAGACGAGCCAATAATCAAACGGTCAAAATGCAGATGCAATTCCAGGCAGGTGTCCAGATGGACTCAGCAATGATTGAGGCAGAGATGAGAAAGCTCACTGGGTTGGAGTTTGTGATACATCTACGCCGAGAGCCTGACTTCTGGATCATCAGAAAGCAAAATAGAGTAGGGCCGGAGAGGGTCGAGCCTCTTGCCGACTACTTTGTCATTGGTGCCAATGTGTATATGGCACCTACCGCCAAAGATGTTGTATCTTCCAGACTGCTGAGCTCTGCGCTGTTCTTGAAGCAGGCTGTCAACAAACTACAAACATTGGCCCAGTTCACGCCCTCGGATGGACACACATACAAATATCAGGTTAACCCTGACCAATCAACCTCTTCGAAGTCACGCACATTAGGCAATACCCCATACACTCCTACTACACCCACGGTAGCTGGGTCAAACTCGTTCAATAGCAACGAACAACTGTCAGCTGCAACGATTGATAACTTGTTCAGTATCTCGTTGAGTGCGAAGCCGACATACATCGATGATGATAAGGAAGACGTGGAAGATGTGATAATGACGCCCGTGCAAAGAATTACCGGCAGGGCAACCGCCGATGAGGAAACAATCAACTCGATCAAAAAGGGTAAAAAGCTAGCTAAATGATATGAGGTTTCGTCGTCGTAATGACCGCGCATCTTTGAGACTTGTAGAGATAGGAGGCTTTAAGGCGGCAACATCGTAGGCGCGCTCAAACGAGGGGAGATCGTTGAAAAGCTGGAGATCAGGCCAAGGTGTACACTTTCCCAGCTCTTGAGCGCATTGACAGAACGATCATCTAGAACTGAACATCAATCAGCATGAAGACCTTCGCCTCTTTGATTGCCTTGCTTGTTGCAGCACTCGCATTCTTCTTCACGTCAGCCTCCGCTGCCACCCCAGACCCACCAATCACCCACCAGGTCTACTTCGACATCTCCCACGGTGATGAATACCTTGGTCGTATCGTGATGGGTTTGTATGGATCTGCTGTTCCAAAGACCGCTGAGAACTTCCGTCAGCTCACCATCTCCAAGGACCCAGAGTTTGGTTACATCAACTCCATCTTCCACCGTATCATTCCAAGCTTCATGCTCCAGGGTGGTGACTTCACAATGAGAAACGGTCGTGGTGGTAAGTCCATCTACGGTGACAAGTTCAAGGATGAGAACTTTGTTGTCAAGCACAACAAGCCAGGTCGTCTCTCCATGGCTAACGCCGGCAGAAACACCAACGGTTCCCAGTTCTTCATCACCACTGTTGTTACCTCCTGGTTGGATGGTAAGCACGTCGTCTTCGGTGAGGTTGTCGAAGGTATGGACATCGTGTCCAAGATCGAGAAGGTTAAGACCGCTAGAGGTGATAAGCCAGTTGTTGATGTCACCATTACTGGTACTGGTGAGTTGGACCTTGAGGGTAACGTCATCACTTCCGTGACCGTTGACGAGATCTTGGGTTCTAAGGATGCCGCCAAGGATGCTCCAAAGAAGGATGAGTTGTAAATGCACTTCTCGGTGTGAACTGCCTTCTTCCCAGCTCTTGTTTATGGGATTTTCAAGGAGTACTCTTCCATGAATGAATTATTATCTCCTCTTGAATATGAACCGTAGACAGTGGTTATGTAGCACGCGTGACTTGCAGCGAGCGAAAGCGGGCGTGAAAACAACAGAACAGTAGCTATAACTATGAACCTCTATACAATTTGCTAGACCAAAACAACTGCGTCCATACACTGTCAATATGAGTGAAGGAAATAACTTTGTTTCCTAGGAGGAGAATGTGATGCCACGAGATGTGCGCATTTTGCATTTGATATTAGCTTCGCAATCAATTCAGAGCTACGAAGATCATGTGCCACTTCAAATCATGGACTTCGCACACAGTATGTCGTACTTCCTGAGCTTATTTACTGTCAAAATGCCACTAACAACGACTCAAGGATACACAGCAGGAGTTTTGAAAGATGCCCTGATATACAGTGATCACGCTAAGGCCAGCAACGGTAACGGTACCCTCACAGGCAGTAACATCACAACGGAGGATATCCGCCTTGCCATTGGTGCGAGAACGAATTATCAGTTCAACCCAGTAACTCCAAAGGAGCTCATGCTTGAGCTTGCGGCTGAAAGAAATAAGAAATCACTACCACCAGTACTTCCAGGTTACGGTATAAGACTACCACCTGAGAAGTACTGCTTGACTGCTAAAGACTGGTCTCTTAGTGACGAGGAGCTTGATGTGAGTCCATTTTAGCGCTCTTTGTGCATTCGAACGGCCCAGAACACTTACTAACGATATTCAGGATGAGGATGAGAACATGAAAGATGCAAAGTGAGCAACCCTCGTCTATTTCTTGTGGAGCGGAGCTCTGCTAACAGGCGGCTTCACTGGCGCAGCATGCAAATCCCGCGCTTATGTAATCTAATGGGCCGTTTCCAGGTTTCGCGGGCGTACTGAGAGTTATTTGACGCGGTGGTCAAAAGTGTATAAGTACAAGAATAACGTAACGGATAATACCTGTAAGCAAAGCCCCTAAAGTGTATTTCGCAAACATGCTCCCAACCTCTCAGGCATCAATTCCAGAGTACGTACTGATATGAGTGGTCTTGCAGCGCTGAAGCGCTTTGAGTGTTGCGAATCACTCAACAAATGAGCGCTAAGCACACAGCCTCTCTCTCTCCGATAAGTATCGGGGTGTTGCCCAAATTGAACTGACGTACTAACCCAATCTCATCTAGAGTCAGAGAAGACATCCCAGGAGCTTGTCTCGACGAGAGACAGTCAAAGATTAGAACTTTCCAGGATCTCGGACCTCCAGATCTCATCTCTTTGACAAAGACCGCGGGTAAGGGACCAGATGTATGTATCTCAAATTATGAACAAGCAAAACTTCCAACAGCACGTTACTAACCCTGACATAGGTCAACACTTACCTCTACATCACTGGTATTGACAACTCGTCGTCCTCCGCTGTTGCCGCCCACGTAAATCACATTGCTAACGTCATTGGATCGAAACCGCAGCTATGGTTCGGCAAAACCAGACCATTCAAAGTCACCAAGGCCGTCTACTGTTCCTATAATTCCTTCTCGGGGTGTGATGTCACTGTTACGTGTCATCTTCCTGGAAGAGTTGAAGTGCGTTGTGTCAATGCTCAGGGTGAGAAGGTTGAGGAGACCGAGTTGATATGGACTGAGGTATTTGTGAGTGCTATCATCAGATCGATCCTGACCCCAGAGGAGGACGATGAGCAGGTTCACAACGTCGTGGAATCTCGCAACATCAATCCGTTGATCTCACCAGATCTGGCCGTTTTGTTCATTGATGCCTTCGGTTAGCTCTTTTTCCGTGGTCCTGATATTGGCAGTGTCCCAGAAGTGCAAACCCCAAGTTTGATCAACAACTACTTGGTTGATGGCTTCTTCAAAGTCCTTGAGTTGACAGGTCTTTACGATAAGGCGCTTCAAGTTTTACAAGATTTGAGAGCGAGAGAAGAGTCAGTTGTCAGTTTGATCGTAAGAGTTTTGTTGATGAAAAACGAAGAGGTCAAGGCTATCAAGACATTGAATGAAGGTATTAAGCACAACCCTAGAGATGCTTCGCTTCTCTTGATTCAATCACAGTTCCTTTCGCAGAAGGGAAAGTATGAGCTGTCCCTTAAGTCTGCTATCCGTGCAGTCAACTGCGCTCCATCCGAGTTCCATGTATGGGCTAATTTGGCTAAGGTTTACTTGGAGAAAGGTCAGATCGAAGAAGCACTCCTCACCCTTAACTCATGTCCTATGGCAGCATTCAAGGAGAAGTATCATCTGAAGAGAATCATTAGTGCATCGGCTGATAGAATGCACCTACCTCTACCAATTGATGTACGTGTTGAGGAGGTTGCCTCTTTGGACACCGCTCTGGTTATGGAAGAGCACAAGTCTGCTGATCAAACTTTGATGAATCTTCAAGCTGCCAACCTCAAGTCAACGTTTGCCAAGGCCTATGACATTCTCACTGAGATCGTACACAAAACTGGCTGGGAGGCGCTGTTGAAGTACAGAGCGAAGATCTTCGTGATGGAGGAGGAATATCAAACAAAATCCGCAAGAAACAGCACGACCATGGCACCGGGTACATCTGAGTCAAATCAGGCCGCTGAGAACGGTGGTGCTGATAAGGGAGATGGCTTCAGAAAGAAGAGACTCTGTGAAAGATGGCTTGACAACTTGTTCATGTTGCTTTACGAGGACTTGAAGACCTACACAATGTGGCAAGCCGAGCAAATCCACTTTGGTGCACAGAAGACAAACTACGAAAAACAGGCTGTTGAGTGGGAACTGTTGGGTATGTGCGCATTCAGACTCCATCACTACAAGGAGGCCGCTGTTGCATTCCAGCACTGTCTGGAGTTGAGATTTGCCCCTACAGCTACAAGAAACCTTTTGAAATACTACAAGATGGAAGCTAAGGCACTTAGAAAAAAGTTTGTTGGTTATCAGCCATCCAACAAGCAGGCTGCTGTGACCAACGGATATGGCAGTACAACAACTATTCATAATGGCGACATCTCGCCACAGGTATTGGAGCGCAAGCTTATGGCGCTTGATGACAACATACTTGACTGTATTGTTCGTTTGACTGCTTGGAACCACAGATGGTACTCTGAGTTTGCCCCATACTTGATAATCTCGTTGGCCCACGTTGTTGAAGTGCATGGTCTGACTAAGGTCAACAACGAGATTGCTGCCAAGTTTACAGATGAATCTGGTGTTGAAGCACTTATGTCTGAGTCGTTTGACTTCTTGAAGCAGTTCCATAGTCCCGGCTCTGATGCTTGAGTGCCACTCATAGACAAACCATAAACAACTTACACGATTATACTGAGTTGTAGCTCCAAGATGGAAGTAGAAGTGGGATTGATCAGGAAGGGTGTGCTCTGGTCATATGGAAGCCGGTATACGAGCAAAGCTATCGGCAAGCTTATTGGGCATCTCTCAGCGCTATTCCCGTCGTTCAGCTTTCCAGGTGATTCTAGTACACAATTATAATAATCATTGTTTGAGTTGGTTGCATTTTCAAAGGGTTATAAACTGAGCCTATGCTCCTCAGAAAGTGATATTAGACCAACTATTGCTAGCAGCCAACGTCTGCCCAAAGTCTCGATTGGCGGTAACTACTCAGTGATGTCTTCACATTCAATAAACTCAAACCATGGCATCCTATCCTGTGCTACTTCGAATGATTATCTTCTACAATGTTCGTATAACTTATATAATAAGCTACTGATTCAGACAGCATCAATTCCTTATATCTAAAGTATTTGTATGAGCTGGAGTTTGGAGAGGTAGTGAGGTTCTTTTCAAATTGAAAATTCTGATTGCGTTAGCTGCAATATTGTGGTGATCGAAAATCGTGAGCTCAGTTTTGAAGTATCTAGAGAGATATGAGAACATAAGAACTAACCATAAGTCTGTGCAAACACTAATCATTACATTCAGCAAAAAATTACTTCAATTTAATAGTTGAAGACCCGCATTGGGCAACTACAGAGGAAGTCTTGTGTGATGCTAATCAGCGGTGTACGGATGTTTCCATCGGCGTATATTCGTAATTGTAAATTGAACATATTTGAGGATAATATACAGTGACATTGGCTGAAATTGGAGGATATTTACACCAGTGTACTTTCTGACTGCTACCAAGATTTTAATGGTAGAACGGGGGCTGGAAATGGAAGTTTATAATACATCGGTGTGTTTGGATGTTCTTGGATGCATACTTGAACCTACTGGCCTACAGACGTGTCTAAATGTGTACGTGTATGTGTCGAATGTATATTATGTCTTGAGACACTGATCTCCACCAATCAGAACAGAGTTCTGCTCTCTAAGTCAATCAAGCTGACCAAGAACTCAACCTCCAATCTCTTTCTGCTCTCAACGAGCCAGTCATCGGCGAGCTTTCTAGACCAACCCTTCAGGTTGGCAACCTCCTCAACGGCATCGTCCAACTTGTTTCTAACCAAGTCGTTCTGGACACGAGCAATCACAGACTCAATGTCTTTACCCTGGGCATGACCCTCCTTTGAGATCAATAGAGTGGAGAAGACCTTGGCAGACAGGTGACCCAAAACACCAGCATTTGGAGGCAACAAGGCGGCAGATCTGAGCTCTGGAATGAGCATGTTGAATCTGGTGATGAGCTGTGCCTGTGTGAGAAGACCCTCCTTAGCAGCGACACCGTCAACAGCGGCAATGGCGGAAAGGATGAGATCATTCTTAGATTCTGTGGCGAGCTTCTTCAACTCAGAAAGCTCTGAGGTGAGTGTCTCATTCTTGTCAGAGGCGAGCTTGGCCTTAAGTTTGCTCAGAGTGAGCTGAAGCTTAACCTTATACTCGGAGTTGTTGAGGTGGTCGTCAATCTTCAGGACAATCTCCTGCAATGAGGTCAACTTCTTCTCCAACTCAGAGAACTGGGCGTACTTACCATCGCGTTCAGTCTCGATGGCCTTGGACACCTTCTTAGTGAACTCCTCCTGAGCACGGATAGCCTGGATCTTGGCGACATTTTCGTAGTGCTTCTCAAGGGCCTGCTTTGCGTGCTTGATCTCATCGGCGACCTGGGCCTCGTGTTGCTTCTGGATCTGGGAGATCTGGGCATTGAAGTCGTTGCTGAAAGAGGCCAAAAGGGCATTTTCCTTCTTGGCAACTGCCTCTGAGACCTTCTTGTTGAATGCCTCGTCGGCTTGTGTCTGTAGTGATGTCAAGGTGGAGTCCAACTCGGTGAAGAGGGACTTGAGGGCTGCAAAGTTGGTAGATGGGGAAACCTCGGCATTATTGATCTGGGAGACAAAGCTATTGAATTCGTCGATGGCCTTTCTAAGGACAGGGTCGGATGTGGTGAGCTCAATGGTTGGGAGACTGTATGCTGGCTTGGATGCAATTACTGATGTGACAGACTCCTTGGCCTTCTTGACCTCTTCCTTCACACTGTCAATCTTCTGGGAAAAGATACCAGACTTTGGAATGGAGAGGGTCTTCTCCAAGTCACCGAACTTCTCCTTGAAATGCTGGATGTTGTACTCTCTGCTCTTTGAGAGTGGTCTGGAGAGAGACTCAATGAAGTCAACGGCTTCATCACCGAAAGGGACAAAGTCTGTGAATACCTCATTGAAGGTTGGGTTGTTCAGGGCGAGTGCGACGGCACCACCGTAAAGAACTGAAGAACCAACGGCGAGCTTCGTCAGCGTTTTTCCAGCTGTGGACTTGAACATTGTCGTTACTGAACAGGAGGGAAAGGGTTAACCACTGAAACTTCAACTGAGGTGTGTACGATTCCCCGAGTTCTTCAGGCCTTGCGAACCGTCTTGGTTTTTTCGAGCGCTCCGGACAACTACGCTCCAATGAAATCATCAGCATTGTATCTAGACTTCCGGATTGGGACTTTCCGGATAATCACATACTACCAATGGTATTCCCCACGAATTTCAGGTCCGAAACTATGCATTGGGGGCACACTCCGCCACAACGGGTGACTGAAAAGTTGATACAAATATTGCCCAGGTTAGCTTCTACCTTCTTCACACTTCAGATATTGTGCTCTATCCTTTCTGCTTTCAGTTGACACTTGTTCTTCAGCAGCTCGATATCTCGCAATGTCACAGCAGTTCGACCAGTATAACGATGACGCGGAGCGTCTCATCTCTCAAGGTGATTATCAGCAAGCTGCTCAGGCTTGCGAGCAGTGTATCTCACAGGGTGGTCTCTCAGCCAGAACTCTCATCAACAGAGCTGTTGCTCTAGTGAACCTGGGAATGCCTCAGCAAGCGATTGAAGATCTGAACCAGGCCCTTCAGATGAACCCAACTCCTGAGCAAAGTCAGCGTATTGATGCTCTTATCGACCAGTTGACACACCACGCAGCTCAAGCTATCAACTACGACTCAGCCCAGGGTACATCTACTGAAGCTGCTAGTGGTGAAAGATCCCTTGGTGGTGATGGAACTAGTGACAGAGGCCTTGCCACAACTGTTATTTCCGGACTCATGTCCGGTGGTATGGGCGGTGGCTACAGCCAACACCAGCAAGGCAGCAAGCTCGGTATGCTCTCATCTTTGTTTGGCGGTAGCTCTAGCAATCGCTATGGTAATTCCAACATGGGTGGATACGGTGGTGGCTCTTCAATGGGTGGTATGGGCTCTAGCGGAGGCTTGCTATCATCGCTCCTTGGTGGTGGTTCTTCATCAGGCCGTTATGGCAACTCTTATGGATCATCTGGATATGGAAACCAGGGCAACTACGGAAATCAAGGAGGTTATGGTATGGGTGGTAACCAGGGTGGTCTCGGTGGCTTAATGGGTAGTATGTTCGGTGGCCAGGGTGGCATGGGTGGCATGGGTGGAAATGGCGGTCATCATGGCGGTCATCACCAACAGGGTGGCAATGGCTTCGGAGGTGGATTCGGCGGTATGGGTGGTGGAAATGGTGGAGGTCATCATGGTGGTCATCACGGTGGTGGTGGCTGGTGATTAGCATGTCCTCTTGTTATCCTCTAATGCTACAAGCTAGTGTGCAACGGGCCTCAGTAATTCTACAGCTGATTTTGATTTTTTAATGTTCTGTTACAACGTTGTACAATAACATAATGACTCGTAGCAACATCAGTGGTGTATGGTATATAACGTTATCCTAAAACTCATACGAGCTCTCCACAAAAAGTCAAATGTGAGAGGTCCCCATTGAACTCTGTCTCGCTAATTGTTCGCCTGCGGGTATCAATCAGGAACAACAGTTTGTGTTGTTGTTCGTACTTGGTCTTTGCAAGTTCACACCTTTGCCCTGTGGTGATTTGGCCTTGATCTGCGACTCGATTGGAAGCTTCTCGGCAATGCTTTGGAAGATCTCCTTAACACCTTCTCCTGTCTTAGCACTCACTTCGAAGAACAAGAGATTCTCTTCTGTGGCAAATGCCTGGGCAGACTCCTTAGACACCTTCCTCTCAGACTCCAAGTCCACCTTGTTTCCTGCAAGGGCAATGACGATGTCCTGGTTGGCCTGTCTCTGCAACTCCTTAATCCATGACTTGGCTCTCTCCAGGGAGGCCTCCTGTGTGATGTCATATACGACAACGGCAGCGTTGGCGTTTCTGTAGTACATTGGAGCAAGTGACTTGTAACGCTCCTGGCCTGCAGTGTCCCAGATTTCAAACTTCACCGTTGTCTGTGCGTCGAGCTGGATTGTTTGCGTGAGGAAGGCGGCTCCAATTGTAGATTCACGGAAGTCATCGAAGGAGTCCTTGACGAATCTGTGTACGATGGAGGACTTACCGACGGCACTCTCTCCAAGGAGGACGAGCTTAAATTGAGCGAAACGCGTCTCAGGCTGGGCTGACATTGTTGCTGATGTGTTTGTGAGGTGTGCGGTATGGAGATGGCGTACGAGTGGCGCTTTGAGGTCTGATAAGCCAGGCTATGTGCGGGGCGCTGTCTCAAAAGGTGCTGATGGAACACTGCGATGGTGGAGTGACCAAGGTGAAGGAAGTTAAATAAGTAGTAAACACAGTCAGCTGCGATGGTGTCAAAGCCGATGTACGCCTAAAATTTCTGGCGCTACAGATTTCACAGCTGCTGGCACCTCTACGAACCGGGCGGTGTGGCGGTTTATCGGAGAATGGCGCGCAGGCTGGATTCGCGGAAAAAGGTTACCCGGCCTAGCAAAAAAGCGCGAAGGCCCATCCGGAAAGGACAAAAAACATCACCACCATCGGATATGACCCATCCTAACACCAATTTCGAAGGAGGACACCCACACACCACCCTGTTGTTGAAGTCTCCACACAAGGTGAAGCTCCCCTGAAGCCCCTGAGTATCAAATAAGTGTCAGAGCCACCCATCGCAATGAGGTACGTTCTCTGCTTGCAGGCGGTGCGAACTCGAAGGATCACTGCTGTTTAAGCGCTCTTGGAGGTAGTCACCGGACTACCCTTGTGTACCTGACGCGTCAAGAGGGAAGTAAACAAGGTGCAAGACGCGTCTCTAAGGGAACACAGAAGCAGCTGTGATCGTCAATGGCATTATGCTATCGAGTACACCACACTACATGTTCCGGATACTAACAACCCCCGCGCAGTTCTCAGTTGTTCAACGTTGAGGGCCAACCAATAGAGTTCTTCGTCCCACAGGAAGAGGAGAACCGTGCCACAATCGTCCAAACTATCGCCGCCAACGGTGGTAAAATCGCTGACGAGTACAACGGAAACGCTATTTGCATCTCAACATCTTCTGACGAGTCGCGTAACTCCGTGGACCCTAAGTACATCTTCGAGTCTATCGAGAAGAAGCAGCTCCAGGATCCTAACGACTTCAGATCCTTCGGTGTGCAGCACATCATGAACTACCTCTCTGAGAAGGACACAACCGAAACCGTCACAACTACCACCACCACAGAGGTTGAATCTACATCCGTTGCAGCCACATCTGTTATGTCATCCGGGACTTTGAACCAAGCGCAAACATCTACATCTCCTGCCCCTGCTGCTGAGTCAAACCGCGAGGCCCGTATGGTTGCAGCATCATCTGTTCCAGAGGGTCTCTTCATCACCCCTGAGGACCGTATCAACTTGCACAACAAGAACGGATTTACTGCTAAGGAGGATGAGATCATCTTAGAGCAGGTCAGACTGAACCCAGGTTTGCGTTCTACCCACAAGCTCTTTGTTATGATTGCCGAGAGAATCGGAAGACACACTGGTAACTCTATTCGTTATAGATACCGTAACCACTTGTCCAACCATTTGAACTATGTCTATAAGATTGGTGCAGATGGCCAGCCAGAGGTGGACGCTGACGGTAACAAGATCAAAGTTACCGAGATGCCAGCTACCGTTAAGAACAAGTACACTGCCAAGGAGGACCATGTCCTGTGTAAGGCTGTAAGAGACTTCTTGAACCAGAAGGATCCACAAAACATAGAAACTGATCCAAAGGACATCATCCTTCCAGGTAAGTTCTTCGATGATATGGCACAGAACTTTCCAACACACTCAAAGGCCTCATGGAGAGATCGTTATAGAAAGTTCGCTGTCCCATTCGGTATCGACAAGTACATCGCATACTTCGATCAGGAAGTCGCTGCCGGTAGAGAGCCAATTGAGATGAAGAACTTCACCGGTAGACACATGACCAAGTCCCAGTCTAAGAAGAAGGCTGATACTGACAGTATCGACGCTGTGATTTCTGAGAGGTTGGGCCAGCACAACCATGCCTACAACGAGCCAAGACAGATCAAAAAGAGAAAGACCACCAGTGCGGCAAACACCACTGACGACTCGGCCAACGTGTTCCTCGCTGGCGATCAGAATGCGCTCGCTGGTATTGGTTCCAACAACTTGTTTGAGTCGCAGGCTGCTCAAGCCGTTGCTGTGGCCAACAATGCACACTCCAACTTGGACCCAGAGGACTTCCTGACTGAGGATCTTGTGACATCAAAGTTCTTCTCATTCCAGCCATTGATGTCTGTTGTGAGTAAGATTACAGAGATTGTCAACAGAAACTACGAGTCAGGCGATGCTGAACAGTTGATTGACGCCCTCTACGAGGAGACCGGTATCCAGAAGAAGTTTGGCACTTTCATCATCACGTCTGTTTGTGGTGATGTCGTGCTGATTCCAAAATACTTTGAGCAGTTCTTGAAGACCGGACAGAATCCACCAGAGGACGTTCATGGTGTTTGGTCCCCAAGAGACGATGCTTTCTTGAAATCCAACGACATCGAAGGCATGGAGTTCCTTAGAAGATTGCACGGTCAGAAGAGAATCGACCTGAGAAAGCAATTTGCTGAGAACTTGGGCGACTGGGTTGAATGATTGACTCATTCAAGGACATGAGCTTGATGCCCTTCGCTCTTACTACTACTGTTACAACTATCAAATGCTCACCATTTGCGAGAGCTGCATTTCTTTTCCTTCCTTTGATTCTGGATTCTTATCCTATCTGTATACTATTTCCAAGATATATGCTTTTGCATTGTGCGACATTATTTATATTGTACTAACCTGATCACCACAAACCAAACGCTTTGAGCAGGTAGTCAAACAACAAACCGTAAGTCAGATACAAACCGTACCCGATGTTCTTCGTAAAGTGCATCCAGCAGTTCTTTGGATCATCCAAATTAACCTCCTTGATCATCTTGAATACATTGTAAAGCATGGCACTCGAACCAAGTATGAAACCAGGCATGAAGATAGATCCTGATGTGACACCGGCAGCAGCAAGTAAACCTGTCTGAGCGATAGTCAACCCTGTGAAGATCTTCTTCGAGTGTTGACCCCATGCTAGTGCAGTAGACTTCACACCGGCTTTGATATCAAATACCTTGTCTTGGTGAGCATACACGGTATCGTAGGTCATAGTCCACATGAAGGACGACAGGTAAAGCGTGGTCATGGTGCTGAGATCCCATACACCCATGGCTGGGAATCCCAATAACGCACCCCAGTTAAAGCACGTAGAAAGTACAGCCTGTGGGTAATACGTGAATCTTTTGAACAGCGGGTAAGTGCACACTGGTAGCAACGAACAAGCACCGAGTAAGAAGCAGTCCAATGGGAGCGTGAGGATAACCCCAAGGCCAACCGCGAGCTACCCACCAGCAAATGCTATAGCTTGCTTTCTGGAAACTCTCCCAGAGGCAATTGGTCTCTCGATGGTACGGATTACCTTGGCATCAAACTTACGATCAAGAAGATCATTAACAGTGCATCCGAATCCTCTCATGACGACCGCTCCGACACCGAACATTGTCAGCATGAAAAGGGTAGAACTGATAGGAGCTGCTGCCTCAGTGGCAGCAAGAAGGATAGACCAGGTACATGGGATGTACAAAAGCCATGTACCCACAGGTTTCTCGAGACGAGCCAACTCAGCGTACGGGATCCACTTCTCTGGTAGTTTGGAGACATAAGGTCCGAGGCCATCAAGACGCTGTTTAGCTGCCACTGCTCGCTGCTCTGGAGTGAATAAGTCAGCTGGAGAAGGTGGCAGATCAAGCGTAGTAGTTTTGGTGCTGCTGGAAAGAGTAGAGTTCACACGACTGCACAAGAGCTGGAATATACGTGAATTGGTGGTCTTGAAAGTGTGTGCTCTCGGGAGGAGCGAAGGAAGCACGGCCGTTGCTGGTCGGCGCAGTGACTTCAGCAGAAGGTTTGGCGTCCTGAGAAACATAACTGACACTTTGTGAATAGATGCACACTCGAACAACAACCGTAGACCCAATTAAATAGATCGTCAAAGAATAAAAACAGGCTCCACGTACCAAAGCATGCGCTAGCGATGGATGGAGAGATGGATAACCTATTGGTCAGTGTACACTAACCTTACCGCATCGGGCGTGGCCGCTGCGCGAACATGTTTGATGCGAAATTTTTCTGGCACAACCGCGTACGGCCTAAAGTTTGATCTGAGAAGGCATCTCATTGAAAGCAGGGACATTTGGCAATAAGTTTGACGACGAAGCCAATCACACAAACTAAACTTCAGAATGAGACAGAAAAGAGCCAAATCTTATAGAAAGCAGATGCTTGTCTACCAACACACATTCAAGTTCAGAGAGCCATACCAGGTTATAGTGGATGATACACTTGTGCTCGAATGTGACAAGGCCTCTTTTGATTTAACCAAGGGTCTTGCTAGAACTCTTCAAGCCGAGGTGAAACCTATGATCACCCAGTGCTGTATGCAGGCTCTGTATGAGACAAAGAACCAGCAGGCAATCGAGTACGCCAAGTCGTTTGAGAGACGTCGTTGTGGACACCTTGCCCCAGACTCCAAGCCTCCACATGAGTGTATCAAGTCGATCGTCGATGTCAATGGTGCCAACAAGCACAGATACGTCGTCGCTTCTGAGAACGACAAACTGAGATACTCTTTGAGAAAGATACCAGGTGTGCCATTGGTGCACATGAAGCGTTCTGTTATGATCATGGAACCTCTGAGTGTTGCATCTGCTAAAGCCAGTAACGACCTGGAACAGTCCAAGCTCACTGGTGGTTTGAACAATGCTAAGAGCGGTATTGTTGGAGCTGACACACAAGGCAAGGTAACGCAGAGAAAGATCAGAGGACCAAAGGAGCCAAATCCATTGAGTATCAAGAAGAAGAAAACGGCGAACTCCTCTGAGCAAAAGCCTCAGGAGGGCGACGAAAAGAAGAAGAGAAGAAAAAGATCACATAAAAAGAGCACAAGTGGCGAGGGTGATGAGAAGTCAGAAAATACTGAAGGTTCCTCTCAGCAAACTGTTGAGGGTTCCGCAGGCAAGGAGGCAGATAGTAAGTCAGATGCAGAGTAAATAGACTCTACTACATCATTTTGCATAAACATGAGTAACCAATAAGTTTAATCGTAATAATACGTATCATAAAACTAGAAAATACAGATACTCATCATCAAATAACCAAATGAATGTTCCATTCTCACGCTGCAATGGAGAATCAGCCGCAATTGGGGAAAAATACCACTGTCAATATGTAGCGTGTCACTAGGCGCCCTGGACATCTTCATCACCACCGAGTAGATGAAGACACTTCTCATGTTTTGAGCCATAAACCTTCCAGCCTACGACATTAAAGGACTCAGACGTACTTCCAGAATGCTTCCAAGGTCAAGAATTGCGCTCATCAGAGCTCCAGTGGTTAGGTTGTACTCCACCACTCCTCCTCCTCCTCCACCTGCGCCACCCGCTTCAGTCACGGAACAAAGCTCATCGCCAACACCCGGCACCAAGAAAAGTAAGCAAAGGGAGCCAAAGATCTCTGCTCGTGAACGTGCTGAAGCTGTGTCGTCGTCTTTGAAGGGAATATTCGAGGGTATTTTGGGAAATGAGGAAACGTATGAACAGATCGATACCAAGCCAATCTTTGCTCACCCACGCAAGTTCATTGGGCTCTCACAGTATCATCGTGATCAAGTTTTAGACGAGTTGGAAAAACGCATGAAGCAGCCATGGGGTAAATTGTCTGACGATGTCAAAAGAACAGCGTACTTTATCAGCTACGGTAACTGGGGTGCAAGAGAAGGGTTTGAGGATAACCTCTTTGGCGACGTGAGACCACAGGATCTGCCGTTCAAAGACCACGCAAAAGTTGTTGTACCAGGACAGGAAAAGAGCACACCTGTGAAGAAGTTGGAGGAGGTTGATTTGTGGCAAGTCACCGAGGCAAGACGTGAAGACTTCAGAAAAGCTACGAGAAGATTGGACCCAGTTTCCAAGGTTGTTGTGTACTTGGCAGCAGTGATTAGCATGCTAGCACTGTACAGAGACAAGACTGTCGGCGAGGATGGAACCATTGTCGGCGATGTTCCAGAAAGTCCGTTGTTGCTTGCCGATATTAAAAGACAGGAGGAGTGGGAGGCCAAGGAGCTGCAGAAGAAGCTTGACGAGGAAGCCAAGCTGCAATCGGAGAAAAAGGCACAGGGGAAGAAGTGGTACTACCTCTGGCTCAAGTGAAGTTCTACTGGTTATAACTAGATCACATATGTACCGCGCACAATACAGTTTCATGTAAATACTTCATTATCATTTTGTATGCTAGATACCATCATACACCCAACATCGATCGAACGGGCTGCAACCCCAGGCCAGAGTTGCAGCAACACTCCAACTATCAATCATCATCCTCAATCTCCTCATCATCATCGGCATCCATGAGGTCATCAGCCCAACTTTTTTCTACTGTCTCTCTCACCCTCTTTGCATACTGTGATGAGTGGTCTTTGTAGAGATTTGCAGCTTCAACATTTGCTGGAGATGAAATATTTGGGTCGTTGAGAAGCGACTGGATTGACGTTAGAATGGATGCCACGTCAAAAGTTGGAGACCATCTGTTTTGTAGAATGTCAAGACAAAGCTCTCCACTGGCGTATACGTTCGGGTGGAACATCTGTGAGATGAACTTGACATTAGGTGGTTTGTTAGGATACTGTTCGTCAAAGTTGATTGTGAGGCGGAATGTTCCATCTTCGAAAGGTGTGTCTGCTGGGCCGATAATAACAGCGTTCCTGAAGGCAGGGTTAGTGAACTGAGTAATCATCGAAAGGAGTAGTCTCCCCTTGGTTAAATACAACGTATACGTACCATACCATTACATTTTCAGCGAGGGGTGTAGCGGAAACACCGTCAGGTGGGTCACCTTGTAGACGCTATGCGTTTGAGGTTAGTACTCCGTTGGCGCCAGAAGGTGTTTGAAAGGTCATCGTGATGTTATCGCCACCTTCCAAAGCGTGCGTGGGGCGATGGCACTCCGAGATGATCGATCAAGCTCTCTCAACAAACTTACCTTGAGGTCTCTCATAAGTCTTCTGCGTGCTGGTGTTGACATTCTAGTTCGTCGTTGAGTCTGATTGTGTGATCACCTATCAATGTATACTTTACAACAAGTGAAGAATGCTTGTCTGTAGTACCCAGAGATCGCTGGAAAGTTGGTGACGCCTAACTTCCCGCGCGAGAGGCGAACGTACACCGGAAGCGGAAAGGTTAGGGGTCCCTGAACACACAGCGCCGATTGGCGAACCTCAACGACAATGAGCGCCGAAACTGGCGCAATCTCACCGTCTCCGAGAGTCCGAACGACGAGCCGCCAAATAGCCTCCGCGGTGCATCGATGACGAGTGACTCAAAGTTTCGTAGGCTGTGATAGATAAGTTAAGCGTAGTTTCCATCTCGTCTTGTGCCACCAGCCTCTTGAGCTTTGAAACTTCATCATTAGCAAAAATCGATTGCTTCCAGGCTGACGTTTTCACCGAATTTCATCCCAATTGCTGTTATACTGCCTCAACAATTGCTGAGTGCCCTACCTTATCATCTTCCGCTGGTCCATCTCGCTCACCATTCACGATACACAGCCATAACCGGTACGGTACGGATATAAGCACCGCTCCTTGCTGAATTTAAGCACACACTCTAACACTTCTGAACAGTATCAACTGAATCCCATACATCTCCAACCACCAACATGCTCACCAGACGAACAGCCAACACCGCGTACCGTCTTTCTGTTAGGTCATCATCCCGGTCTCTCGCCTCTGTATCACAAGCAACCTCATCAGGCACACCCACAACAATCGATGGCGTTGACATAACGAGGAGGTCAGACTTCTCCAAGTACCATCTGAACATTGAAGAAATATCAGCCCATCTGTCTGACTTGGGCCCCTTTCCAACGCACTCACCATACCTCAACCCACAGCACTTCTACTAGAACACCGTCGTCAAGGACTGGTCTCGTCGTACACCACACCCAGTCACGTTACAGCATCTTGCTCTGTACGGTCGCAGGCTGACCGAGAGTAAGATCATTGCAAGTGCCAACTTTGTCAGACAGGAGTTGCCTGTGCGTATCGCCTTGAAGCTGAGGGAGATGCAGGATTTGCCCTTCAGCGTTGTGAACAACTATCATCTGGCTAAAGTTTACGAATCATATTACGACATTTTTGAAAGATTTAGAAGGGTGCCTAAAATTGAGACCATTCAAGACAACGAAAGATTCTGTGAGATGCTTGAGGACGTGTTGACTGATGTCAACTTGCTGAACTTGCCAAATTTGATGATGGGTGCACTTGAGTGTTGTATCCTACAATCGCTGCCTAGCGAGTAGTTGGATTCTTTGATATCATCTCTGTTGAGGGCAAGAATTTCAAGACGTTTGATCATCGAGGAACATTTGTCATCTACCAAAAACTTCATGAGTACAGGACGCTCTAACCAGCTCATTGGTGATATCTTCTTCAAGTGCTCAGCAGAGGAACACCTTCAAAACTCTGCCAAGACAGCTGCACAGTTTATCGAGACCTTATACCCAGGTGTACAGATGCCTAAACTCGCTATTGAAGGTGCTCATGGGCTCACTTTCCCCTTCTTGACAGCGCATCTGCATTACATGTTCGGTGAGATCATTCGTAATTGTTACGAAGCCACAGTGAAACAATTTATAGCGTCCAATCCTGAACCAGGCTCAACACCACCTCCAGTGAAAGTGTGTCTCATTGATTCCCCGGACCACGTTGCCTTCAGATTCTCCGATCGTGGTGGAGGATTGAGTGATCAAAACCCAATCAGTTTTGCCAAAGATCCAGTGCTGGCACGCAAGTCATTGGCAAACTTCCACAAGCTTCCAAATCTCGATTTCGAATCCATGTCACGCACATCCAAAGCCCAAAAAGTCCGCAAGACGCTTATGAACACGTCTGTTGGTGGTATAGACGATAGCAGAATGAAGGAGGCCACGTTGCTCAACTTGACACAGAGACCTGCGCAGTACAAACTGGGATTGGGTCTTGCAATGTGCAAGGTGTACTCAGATTACTGGAACGGTGATTTAGTGGTGCATTCTCTGAAAGGATATGGAACCGACACGTACCTGAAGCTGGGTAAGCTTGGATACCATAAGGACAAGTTGCAACTTGACAGAGCGTGATTGAGCTTTAGTATTTATTGAGCTTCATAGACAGCAATACATATGATGCACTGTACTGTAAAGTAGAACAGCGGACCAAAGTTTGGGTGCCAGCAGTTCCACACCGCCTAATGGCCCCAGGTGTTACCCTGTTCAAGATCTGCCATCTTTCTCCAGCCATGCACCTCCATCTGACAAACAACCTGGCCGTAGTTAAACGCGCGAATGACAACGGAGAAATTGAGCCTGCTTTTCCCAGTTATTTGGGCACGGTCGCGAAAGTAGGCAGCAAATGAACAGCGTCCATGAAAACAGTGGCCAGATTGCAAGAGAGGTGGAGGACTAAGGGTGCTTGAAAGTGCCATAACAAACCACAGACAGCGGCAGACAGCGCGCAGACATCGAGGAACAGCTACGCTTAAGGGACCATGAACCCTTATTATAAGGAGCTGCTTAGCCCAGAGGGCAGCGAGAACATGTCCATCTCCTCGCTGCTGGATTCTGGTGACAAGGACAAGCAGAAAGAGGTTACCACCAAGAAGACGACGCCAACAGCGCAGGACGAGGTGATCGACCTCACCTCCAGCTCGGAAGCTGATACAACGAGTACGCAACCCGATAAACCAGAGAAGGCTGAAGAGGTTGTACAAGACACGAAAAAGGAGGCTGGGCCAAAGAGACCACTGAGGAGATCCACACGTGTGGCAGTGGACTCGATGGTGTCAAAGGAGGAAGTGCCAAAGCCAGCGGCTACACGACCACGCAAACCTCGAGTCACGAAGAAGAAAGCAGCTGATGAGAAGCCAGAGGAGACGATCGAGGTGATAGAGATCAAAGAAGCAGGTAAACCTGAGCCCGCAGTGGACGCTGCTTCCAATGCCGCTGCCTCCCTTGCGGAGAAGCTGAGAGCACAATACGCTGCCAACATGAATAGCGCCGACTCTACCAGCAGCACAACGGCTGCCACTTAGAGGTCTCCAGACACCACTGTACCACAAGTGACCCCATAGAAACTTGCGTCTAAACCTACAACGCAATCGCCCTCAGGTATGAAGCCCAACATCATGAACCTCATGAACATCGAGCCTTTGGAACAACAACAGGCGCCACAGCAGATGTCTTAGCAAGTGTTTCATCCAATGGGCTAGCCATACTCTATGATGCAATTCCAAGGACCACCACCTCCTCAATTTCAAGCGCCTCCCTACATGTACCAGCAACAGCCACCACCATACCCACACATGATGCCTATGCCGATGCCTCCCCAGGGACAGCAAGTTGTCTAGGTTAAGCAAGCCTCTCCAACCGTTTCTCCTGAAACACAAAAGATCCAGCCAGCTACAACCAAGGCAACTACTACCACTAGAACCGTTTCTCCTGAAACACAAAAGATTCAGCCAGCCGCCACATCAAAGGCAACTGCTACCACTAGTACTACTGCTCCCAAGGCCAAGGGCGTTTCTCCTGAAACTCAAAAGACTCAGCCAGCCGCCACGGCCAAGGCAACTGCTACCACTAGTACCACTGCTCCCAAGGCCAAGGGCGGCAGGAAGCGTAAGGCAGATGCACCAGCTTCAACTACTGGAGCTGCACCAGTGAAGAAGGGCAAAAAGAAGGCAGACGCTGCAACAGCAACTTAGACCAGTGGAGAAACATCCACACCAGAGGCGCCAGAACTAAGCTTCACACAACAAATGAACAATCAATTAAAGAAGCCCAAGCCAGATAGTAAGGTTCCGTCCCCGGTTTTACTTGATGTGGTTCAGACAAATGAAAAACCAACACCTCTCTAGAAAGATGCAGAATCAACTGACAAAGATGGTGATACCAATATGGAAGAAGCAAAGAGTACGGGCAATGGCATTGGCGATGATAAAAGCAAGGACACGAAGGACAAGGAAGAGAAAGAACAAGAACCAGAAGAACCGATCATTGCAATTCATGTCCCACTGACGACACCATCTGAAGGGCCGGGGTCAGCCCAAGTTGTGTTCAATGTAATGAGAATGTGTGAGGATAAATACGGTTGGAAGTCTATCCATCCTAATGCCGTGAAGTTCAACTACAATGATGACGATTTAGATGATGACGATGACGATATGGAAGACGATGACGAAAACGAAGATGGTGCAAAGGAGAAGGAGCCACCAAAGGAGAAGGAACCTCCTCAGAAGATTGACGGTCGTCGTTTGCAGAAGGGAAAACCAAAAATTGGTCAATACGACACAGCTGATCCATTCATTGACGACTCTGAGATGCTTTGGGAGGAACAACGTGCCTCTACAAAAGACGGGTTCTTTGTGTATTGGGGTCCATTGGTCGAGGAGGATGCTCGTGAACGATTTGATCCAGTAACTGGTAAAGTGAAGCGTACCAGAAAGAGAAAGAAAGTGGAGACCACGCCAACAACCACTACACCGGCAGCATTAGCTTCTGCGCCTACAAAGAAGAAGACACTGGCGCCTCGTCAGTCAACTCCAAAGACCACCTTAAAGCCAAAACCGAGTGTCACAAACCTGCCCGGTGCTACATTCGTTTTGCCCAATCAGCCACCCATTCAGCCAGCCCCACCAGGATAGAGAAAACTTGCCCCTTTGGCGCCCCAGTCATCGGGTAAATCACCATTGGTTCAGATCAACCCAGTAGCAGCTGTGCCCAAATGAACTACATGATTACATAGCCATCTGAATCAATTTAAAAGATGAGTCGAATAGTCATTGGATACACTCACCATATGTATGATATGTACATTTCTATGCAGCTTCAACCCTGACTGGAGTTCTGCTTCTTTGAGCGGATGTAGCCACTCAGCAAATCGATGGCAACATTAGCAAACTCCGCATTGGTGCTTTCGTCATCACAAATCTTTCCCAGCGCCATCTGCTTCTTAGTCAACAAGACTATCTCAGCCAGTCGGTCCTATGGGAAACGGTCTTTGATAGCAACCATCAGATTCAAGAAGCCCAACAGCGTCTTGAAACGAGGTCCATCAATAGTCTCACCTTGGAATGCATCATCCAAACATTCACGGGTTAATGCATATATGTCATCAATACGGGAAGGGGTAAGCTCAATCATGCGACGACTTGGCAGTGGTGGAGGAGCTGGCTTAGTCTCGCCGTTCGTAACTGTAGTATTCGACATCTTGCGAGTCAAGTCGTCTAAGTCTTCTTCAGTTGGCGCTCTTTCACGTAAAAAGAAGTCCTTCAACACGTTGACAACTCCAGCCTTAGCAGTCTCTAATGGCGCAGTTGTCAGTGTGTCCAAGATAAACTGATATGCGTCTTCTTCCTCAATGTTGGCCAATACACGTACCATCAGCGTGAACAGGATGTATCTGTACTCAGGGTCTGAGTCAGTACATGCGTGATACACTGAGGTCTGAAGCAGCAACACACGAATGTACGTGGGCAATGCAATGAAGTCAGCACGCTTTGCTGTTGTGATAGCTGTCCAGTCCCAGTAGAGAATACAATCCAAAACACCACGAGTGCCAAGCTTGGATGTTATCAGCGATGGGGCAAGGAAACGCACATGGATTGAGGCAGCCTCCAACAGTGATATGGTGGCTAATTTAGGAGACTGACCAAAAAAGTGCTGCTCGTAAAAGAACTGTGTGGATAGGTTGAGGAGACCCGCTGGGGAGTTTGGAATCGTCTTCTGGTCAGGGTGGAAAGAATGCGAGATCCAGTCGTTTAGTGCAAGACCAACGGTAGCTTCAATGAGTTTATCCTGCTCTTCCTCTGATGATGACGAGGTCGACTTGCTTAGTTCTTCAGCGACAGTTTTCTTTGCCTGCTCCATCATCTCCACCGAGTGCTTCTTGATCTGATTAAACTCATCGTCCAGCTCAAGGTCAAAACTCAAAGCCAACGCCACAATCCTAGACATGGCATCTTTCGTTGAGGTCATCTCCTCAGACACTTTTTCTTGTATAATTGGCACATTTCCAGATTCTCTGATTTTGACCTCCTTGAATCTGTCGGTGGCAAAATGCAATCCATACCTCTTGAATGACATACCAGCAATTTGCGTAAGGAAGCTCTGTAATAATTTTCTTTGTAGATAGTTCTCATCATCATCTAGCACGTGGGCCTCTTTCTGTGTCAGCTGGTGCTGTTCCAGCCAATCCAATGGCTTGAGAGGGGGAATGTAGTCTCTAGCGAAGGAATATAGTTTGCGTGTGATGAATCGTTGATGATCGTTGCTGTTGAGGTACTGAGCGTAGCATCCAAGTAGACATGAGATAGCCATTCCCAGAAATTTGGATGGGTAAATCGTGTTGATTCTCTTCAGCGAGGTGGACAGGAGTTCAATGAGAGCGTAGCACTTGACATCCAAAATCATCTCCTGTAGCTGTTCCTTGTTGTTTGTGTAATCCAAAGATGAGAGAAGTTCGATGGCCTTGATGAAGATCTCCTTAGGGTTTCCATGTCTAGCCAATGTATCGAACACACGCATGTTGCTTTTGATGGCATCTTTGGCATTGAAATCAGCGTCGTGCGATGGTGCATCATTGAGCTCTGTGAATGGCAGAATCATACTCACGATATCCCATCCAATCTCCTCCACGATGTCAAGGTTGTCCGTCAGAACGTTGTTCAGGCAATCGAGGATATCACGCTTCTCCTCGTCAGAGAAACGTTGTGGATTCTCTAAACTGACCTCAAGCACAGTGGCATATGTGATGAAATCGTTCGTTTCCTAGTCAGCGGGCACGTTAGTAAATCGTTCCAGTGAGGTGGGTTTCCAAACCTTATACATTTGGCTGGGGGTGTGCTTACACGAAGGTCCTTCACGGCCGCTTTGATACATTCCATCACAGTCTCCGCATTGGTTTCCTCAGTCTCCGTATCCGACATCTTGGTGGTGTACTTCCGTAGTAGAACTCAAGTAACCTCAGGGTTAACGCCCCCACCTGTCACCCATCACCTACTTCTTCAGTGTTCCATGAGAGAGAAGTCTAATAGCGCTGGTTGGTGTGCGGGTGTCAACACCCGGGCAGAAGGAGCACGTGTTTACATTACCTCCGAGGGTGATTTGAGGTCCCCTTAAGCACTTTAACTACAACCAATTATAGATAAAGGCAATTAACGTAATGATTATGGAGGCAATAAACTCTCCAGGGGACGAATGGAATCATTCGCTGGAGCTGTGGTCGTTGTTTGCAACTTCGGAGTATGGCTTATCCTCTCTTGAGCGGGCATCATTGAGTGTGGCACCATCAGTGCCGGCAACACTTGGCTTTCTTGTACCAACCATAGAACGTTTGAGCTTATCAGGTCTGTAGAATCTGAGATCAACGCGGAACCAGAGGTATACAATGTGAATAACCACCTCGAACAGCCCAAACAGAACGTAGAACACCGCAGGGTGGAAGATGCTTGACTGGGAGGCGTATGTTTGGTCAATGAATAGGGATACACATCTGACGATGGAGGAGGCGAGGAGTAGAAGCGTAGTGAAGCATATGATGAAGATGGAGTTGTTGTGGTCCAAACGACCTGATTTGGAGGTTACCGAGTGGGTCTTCTCCAGAGTGTTGGTGTGGTGGGTTGTAGAAGGGATAATACGAACGGCGTCGGCAGAATCAGGCTCTCTCTCCTCGAATGTTCTCTCAGCATCACGAGCAGCACCCTTTTGAACGTAGTAGAATGGAGAGAAATTCTCAATCCACCACGGTTGGTAAGTCCAAACGTTCTTTGCGGCAGCAGTTGGTGGAATCAAAAATGCTGCTCCAATCAACTGAACAGCCATAACGGAGTACAAAACACAAAGAATACCAGCAGCACGGGACACCTTCTTACACATATTGTAGCGGGACTCAGACATAAAGTAAATGTAAGGCAACAGTGACCCGAGAATGGCCATAACAACAACACCCGTGACAACGGCATAGATCAGGAGCATACCGTTCCAGAACCATCTTGCAGAACCAATGTGAGGATGTCTCCAAGTGAAGATTCTTTGAGCAAGCACCAAGTTAAATGAGGCCAGGAACACAATCGGCACAATAAGGAAGACCTCAGATGCCATACCGACCTGTAAGCGCTGAACATCCTTAGCCCAGGAGATTCTCATAGCCCAGCCAATGAGTCTGAGGATACACGTAAAGGCAAATCCAATTGAAAGCCAGAACTTGTGACCCCTGCTCATGTTTTTGAAGAAGACAAACATATGGGCGAGGAGTAAGAGGAAGAAGACAGCGGCAAAGATGGCAGAAGGTGCCACATCGCTCTCTGTTGGATACGAACCAAAGATTGCAATTTGCTGGTCGAGAGCATACTGGACCAGGTATGCCGGGACCTCATCTGTTCCCAGCATCTGCTTCACGAGTGGGACAAGCTTCAAAATACCAGTTCCACTGGCAGCACCATTGGTCAGCGTGTGCACGAGGCTATCAATGCCGGCACCACCAGCACCAGATAGAGCGTTCATGATTGTATGTGTGGGTGTGTGTATGTGTGTTTTGGAGCGTGTTAGTTTGTACGACGGGAGCTCAATTACGAAAGTTTGCAGTTGGGTAGTGCTGTAGCTTTATATCAGGTGCCTAAGCTTCTGAGCATGCGTAGATATTGGTCCACAACACACTTAGTGGAGCACTTTAAGCCCACTGATCGGCCGTACTAGAGTTTTATAGCTCATGGGAGGGGAAGAGCTGTGGGGATTTTAGGCCCACCGAGGATTATGATGAAATGGGGGAGCAAATATCATTGGATAACCCCACTATACAGCTTGAAGAAGTAATGTCACTTTCAGTACACTGGACCCTGACAGCTGGGGAAATGAGCAAGAACCCGGGTAGAGGGCTCAGTTTAGAGCAGCTACATGTACACTGGCTGTGTTGCATCTGTACCCCACATCGAAGAAGCTGGTACGGGGCAGCAAGGTTTCGGTGATTGAAAGTCGAATGCTGAACAAGGGGCAAATCAGAGAACAAGGATGTATCCGGGGAATAGTCCTCGGAGGCTTATGAATGGGAGCTGTGATCTGCTAGAGTCTAGAGACAACGAGCCTTACCAACGTACAAGGCCCCCTAAATCCTAATAATCTATTGAATATATAGACACACAGCAATGAACAATAGCAAACACACCCCAAGCTGCCCAGCTTCTACAACTCGCTGCCTGCTGCTCATCACGGCAGCCTCAAATGACCGCGAATGACGACACCGACTGGAACGGGCTTCCCCTCATTTTGCCAGACTTTGTCACTTAACCGGAAGGTGTTCATGTGGAGTTTTTGAGAATGAGTGTGCAAGATGTGAGTTTTTGGTGCTCCATTATTTGTGGTGCGGTGTATGTGGCACAGTTTTCGCCTGAAACGGAGAGGTGACCCCGCTAATTTTATCAGAAGCATCAACATGGATGGATTATAATATTTGGAATAGGCATGATCGATAGACTCAATTTGGTATGTGGACAAGTTGAAGTAGCAATTTGATTGTGTGGTTCTATATACATGGAAATGTATTGGGTTTCTTCCACCACCTCAGTGTTCAAACACACTCTGGAGCGCATCGTAGCAAGTGTCACGTTCCACCGGTGATACAGTCTCTACACCTGGACGGAACCTCTATGGTGAACTAGGGCTCATCCCCTTGAAGAGGTCAGATTCTGACTGCAAACTTTGGACGTTGAGCGAATAACTATTGTACTGTTGCGGATCAACAACTCCGCTTTGGAGACGACACTGAGGACCGCATAGTCTTAGCAATAGCACCAACGTAAAGTAAGCAACCACCATTATGGAGCTTAGCGTGAGGTATCTGCAAACTTCTCGAAACATTTCATAAGTGAAAAGTACTTCTGTGTCCTTGAAGACAGTTTAAAAATAGACTGCGAGTCAAGTGTGGTAAAAACCATAGGTAACCAGACACCAAACGTTCTCAAGCAGTCCAGATCTTCATCTAGAGAGCATGGCCCACAAATGAACACTGAGCGCCTCTTTCTTGGGGCCTCATGTAGGCAAAGTGTTTAATCAGAAACTGATTGAGCTTCTTCGTCTTGTTCTGCGGCAGAATGATCGAAGTGCCACAGAGTTAGCCCCTTTGATATACAGGACGTGAGCTTCGTTGCGAAGCTTGAGGCTTTCTTCGATGAGAATCTGAAATGCCTTGCAATTTAGATGGAGTGATAGACTTGCTGACTGTGGATCATATATAGTAATCCCAACATTGGAATGTGCAAGTTTTTGTCGATTGCTACAATGTCCATGGATATCAAAGTTCTGGGTGAAACGTATACCATTGACATAATGCAGGACAGACAACACCGCAGCCTTGGAGTCGACTGAATCATTAGTCACGAAGGAAAGCTAACCAATATAAACTATCAAGAATTCGTGCCATTACTTCTCAAATTCATAAGCCGGACAACAAATGTACTTAAGATTAGGGAAGAGGGCAGTCAGCGTTCAGCCTGGCAGTTTGTACTTATTACCCACAGATTTGAAGCCCTCAGCTCGAAATTCTCGTAAGAGATGTCTATGATCTCGAAGAGTTTCATATCTATCAGCTCTTCTCCCTTTTGACCCTACTGAAAGTATGTGTGCAATCGGCGGTGATCATAGCAGTCCTTGTACTCGTTGATCAATCTCAGGAGCTGGTATTTCACGTAATTCGTAGTTCCAGGGTGACACAGTGCTTTATGGTTACACAAGGACTGGCTGCTTCTTAAGTTGCGATGAAGACACTTGGATATCATTCAATGAAGTCGTAACATTCTATATCTATGTACAAGTAGTCAGTTGGCCTCAACAGGTTTCCACTTGTCTTCAGCTGCCTTCAATACATCGGCATATTCGTTCTCCTGACACAAGCGAACCAGCTGATCCCAGCTCTTTTGATCCAAACGACATCCCTCGATCTCCACCGAAGGAAGTACTTTGAATATCTTGAACCAGTAGTCCGATTGCAGTAACGATCTCAGCAACGATTTGAAGACCCAACGTGTTCTTATGAGCCTTCCGGACTTCGCTAACACATCGACGAACATATCGAAGTCTCTTTGAGATCTTGAGTTTCGCAAAGATTTAACGAGTTGGGTGATACCATCCGCCGCAAGAAGTGAATTCAATTTTGGATTTTGCTGCAACATTTCCAATGCTATGGTCAATTTTCCTTCTTCGCCAAGTTTGGCAACCGTCAGCGCCACTTCGAACTACTTCAGCTCTCTCTTGTGGCTATGGAACAGTCTATCCAGCCTAGTTTTGAGCATCCTCTCTTCTTTTTTCGACACACTGAACTTAGACATCAAAATGGGGTAGTCATCTACTCTCAATGGACTACCCTTCTGGTGAGTGTACTCCAGGAATTTGAATCCGGAGGCGTACCCTTTGTTGAAAGCGTAGTTCTCCACCAAAGCGATCCTCATCATTCCTCTGAGATCACTCGTCATCGAGTCTGTGAGACAGCTGATTTTGTACAACTCAGCCATCTCTGCACTGCTGATTTTGTCTCTTAGTAAGGTGGCTAGAGACACAAGAAGCTTGTTATTGATATAGGCTCGGGCGAGTACGTATTTGTAATTTTGCTAAGCGATGGTGGCATCGCCGAGGAGAACAGCCTTATCGAGGAACTCCACGAGTGTGCGTGGGAAGATTTGATACTTGTGTTCAATACCCAATTTCAGGGCTATGGCGGCATCTCGGAGACGTTCATGATGAGTTAGGTGAATGATGAGAAGTTCCAGGGTGCTTGAGTTGATTCTCTATGATAATCTGTGCGCCATCTGGAAGGCATTTAGTGCCTTATCCAGCTGGTTGGTACGAATGTAAAGTGAGATCAGCAACGAAGTACTGAGTTGTGTACCTTGGCCATTGGATGCTTCAAGCGTAGAGATGGTGGATGAGTCTTTCAGCGACAACAGCTGGAATACGGCGGTAAGTTGGCGTTCGAGATCACGTCCAATATCTTTGGAGGATTGATGTGACTGGAGTAGAGCGACAAGGTTCGCTACGGCCTATTTGCTCAGCGAGTTAGCGTTCACATGCTGAAGAGCCAATAGGAGAGTGTCGTGGTCAGTAGCCTTTGTGTCAGACTAAAGAAGCTTATCCGATATCAGCCACTTGTCAGCGTTGGATATCGACTTGTCGTGGACCAGTGACTTGAAGATCTGACGAGTCTCTTCATCGACTCCACGCTGTTCGATTTGAGATGAGAATTTCAACACCTGTGGACTGTGTGCAATGGCGTGCTCAGTAGCCAAAGATCGTACAATACTGCTAGTGAGTCGAGCTTTTGATACTCTGTGGATGTGCCGTGTTGTCAGCATTCTGTCTTGAGTGAACTGGTGGGAAAGTCACAATCCGTGGCTCACCATCAAATCACTAAGCTCATCAGCTCATAGAGCTTGAGACAAAAAATCAGCCATCGAAGATACCGTTACGTAGCCCGTGCCCAAGGCCAAACAACGTTACGTAGCCCGTGTCCCCCTCACCGTTATGTAGCACGCGCACACCTCCACCCAGGTGCCGAAAAAACCGGTATAACGCCGAGATGTATCTGGGTGATTACATAATTCTCCGGCGCTCACTTCTGGATCCGGAAGTCGACGCCGGTGCCCACAATAATTATCAGATTCGCGAAAACCTAAATAAGCTTAGAGGCAGCGGCTGCTCCAGGCGATCCATGGAAGGGTTCGAGCTGGGTGCGTCTGCGCTCAGAAACCGACTCTGACACATCTTCGCCGTTTGGTGCCAGCACGGACGCCTTTTTACAATACTGGGCAATTAAGGAAGTCGCACAGCCAGTGACTCAGGATGAATCTGGACCACGAAGAGGGACCGGACAAGAAAAGGGTGCGAGCCCTGAAGTCTTGCCTCGTTTGTCGCCAGAAGAAGACAAAAGTGAGTGAAGTTTGTAGCTGCTGCTCGATTTGTAATAACGGTCAAAATCTCAGATACTAACAGAGCTCAAACTCAGTGCGACCAGATGAAGCCGATCTGTGGGACGTGTACCAAGAGGAAGAACCCACATCTATGTCACTACGAGGAAGCGCAGTGGAACGTTCACCTCAGCAACAACGGTGCGCTGCCAGTAATGCCAACAACGACAACACCCACTTCTGCTGCAACGCCTCTCATGTCCATGCCACCACAGCAAATGCCCATGCAAGTGGACGTTGGGCAATTGCCAGCCGAGTACAATGCTGGTCTACACGTGCTCAACGAGCGTATCAGATCTCTGGAGTCAGCACTCTAGAGTTAGAGCACTAGTGGGACTGCGAACAACAACATGACTCAAGCTCTACCCCCCATCGTCGCCAACGACGCATTCACTCCATTGATCAACACAGATGACGAAATGGATAAGCTTAGCTTCCAGAAGCATCAGTACGAAGTTCATGGGCTCCCAACGCAGGGGCTCCTATCGTGGGTGTCGTTGCTCCGTAAGGATGTATATCTCAACTGCATCCACGTCTCAGTGAAGAACAGAAACAGAATCGTGGCGAGCACGGCAAGAAAGGATGATCATGATGTAATGTTTAAAGAAAAGTTTTCTACAGAGATGGACATCAATGCTAAACTCGTGGATCGCCGAAAAGACCTATCCATATCACTCGTTGATGAGATCAAGAAGGTGTTGACCGACCACAAATTGATTTGGCTGCTTGTGGACAAGTTCTTTGAGTCCGAGTTATACTTCTTTATACCGATTTTGGACAGAAATGAGTTCACTAAACAACTGGAAGGGTGCATTGGGCCTCGCGAGGGCGACCGCATTGCTTGGAAACTTTCCAAGAAGCTACAGTACACCACTATCGGTATTCTACTCACCATGATGAGGCTGGCCTCACTGTCATTGTACAACGCTGGTAAGCCATGCCAGGACATGACACCACAGGAGTAGTATATCATGGATCATCCTGTTGAGCCACGTGTTATGAGAATAGTTGACAAGTGTTATAGAGAGGTGTCCAGCTTCAGACATGTGAAGCTCGACTTGTTCCAGTTCTGCTTGATGTTGAGACACTATGAGTTCTATGCACCAGAGGAGTGTGACTGCTCCACAGCGACAACTACAGACAGGCTAGGTTAGATGTTACAAATGGCGTTGCAGAATGGTGCCACCAGAGAGCCAAGCAAGACTGGAGTGCCGTTGAAATTACGAAACCTCAGAAGAAGGCTATGGTATTCCGTTGTACATCTGGATTTCTACCAGTTAATGTTCTCAGGAACGCCATCTGTGATTGACCCGGACTATTACGACACAGAGTTCCCCCACTTGGATGAAAGTGAAACACCCGTCGATTACCAGATTGATAAGATGTTCAACGAGCGTGCCAAGATATACAGCATAGCATCACCCTTGATGAAGTTGATTCTTAATGCAAGAGTTACACCAAGTATTTTCCAAGTGAAGGCCATGCTCAAACCTTTGGAAGACTACAAGGATTCACTCCCCAAACTACAAGAGATTTTGAGTAAGCCGAGCGGTTCGGTCATCGAGAGAGCACAGAAGCTGAAAGAGTTCAATATATTAGTGGATCTGATATCGTTCATCAACATGATCTATTACCACTTCTTCATCCACTACAACGAACGAAAGAATGTCGTGATGTCGATGCACTACTTCACAAAGATGCTTGACAACTGCTCAGACATTTATCAGTGTGTCAGATTCTTCGATGCAGAGGACCAGGATTTCAACTTACGTCAACATTTCGGAGTTGCTATCGCAGTGATTCAAAAAATTGAGCTCGTATTACACAGAGTGATCCAAATTCTCTTCAGTTTTACGAGTCGTATGAAGGCTTATAAAACTATGGTGCGTAACGGTGATCCAAGAGTACTGGAATTGATTGATGACATATCGGATAATGTGACACGGTCTATGAAGCATGTGATTAGAGGTTTCAACAACATTGCTGATGTTTACTATCACAGTTGGGTAGTGAGCAAGTGCCACAATTTCATCTGTAACAGAGTGTTGAAGATGGAGAGAGGCCCATTGGGGATCATCACAACGACTGATGTTCAATTCATCGCAACTTTGAAAAAGGAGATGTACAAAGATGACTCAGTTTTCAGATGGACGTATGACGACTTCAAGAGAATTGAAGCTTCTCTGAGCAGAATGCATGAGGTTGATACACAATCTGGAGACTCTTTAACTCCTGAGAACTCTGAAATGCTCACGGAGAAGGACAAGAGGTGGTTGGAGCAGATCATTCAAGACCTCTCAGTACAATCCACCAGTATCACGAACGAGCTTGATGTTATGTCCGCTCCTTCTGGCTTCAACTTCAACCTGGACACTTCTCCTTCGGACAACTCACCCTCGGGAAGCATATCCAGTGCTCCGACCTCAGACTTGCAGTTTGGGCAAAAGAAGCTGGATGCCATTGCCGGTGTGAATGCTGACTTGGTTATCCCAGCTGTGCCCCAGCCAGCCTAGATGCCTCCATCACGTTCGAGTGTGAGTGATCGTATGAACAGCGTGTCAGGTCCATAGGCAGTGGCAAATGGCCAGGGGACTGTAAACGGTAGTGGCAATACAACCAACTTCGAGGACTTCCTGTTCCAGTACACCAGTCAGCAGATGAATGGGTTGTACTGATGTTTGATTGGTTTACGAATGTATATAATGATATGATGGATGTGATCAAGACATGCGACTGTAGCTGAGCTGCAAAATGCCCACCTCGGCAGCTGCTTGCTCCAATCAAGCGCTGATTCGCCTAAACATGATGGTATACACCGGAACAAGGGGGTCGAGCTTCATTACAAGCCACCACTACCACTACCCTCTCAGTGCTCTGGTGAGCTGCTATAGGCTGGAGTTCTCGGCCATGCAGAGCTAGACCTGGGCAGGTCTGGGACGCGGGTGTCGTTGGCGGGGGATATCGGCCTTCCAGGCTCATTTCGAGGGCTTCGATTACGTAATTCATAAGGGACCTCATACCGGCCCTCCATCTGAGAAGAGCAGAATACCATCACCAGGAACTCTACCAACGTGCGAATTCCCCTGCATTTCATCAAGTTTGGTCCTCTGTAGTATCCTCACGCTGGCCTGAAACACAGAAGGCATTTCAAGGCTTTACAAACACGCCCATCAGATGTCTGCAACTTGCGCAGGTGCCAGGGCCCCGCCGACGAAAAAAAGGTGTCAGTTCTGTCGGATCACGGAAGCGCACCAGATTCGCACTTGTTCCCGGGCATTCTAGCAGAACCCTACAGCTGCTTTTTTCGCAGGACAAGGAAATTTGTGGGCTTATGGGAAGGAAAAACTGCACCCCTCTTCGCAGAGCTTCAGCGCCACAACCCGCTATATTGCGACCCTTTTTTCCATTTCTACTATATCGTACACATCCAGAGCTGGTGTCACCAAACTTTTGAAACTAAGCGCCCGCTCCGTTACCTTTGCCGCCGCGATACAGTTGCCCCTTCAGTGTGAAGCTCATCACATCATACATCCCACTCGCTTTTGATTTCTAATCGGGGTGCCGTTTCAAAACAGAGAGAGCTGATAACCTTCCCCAACTTCAAGCTTTTGACAACACTCGCTAACACCCATACTTTTTCGCCTGGCTTCTGACGCCGAGCTCAAAGTAACCCTCCCCATTCAACAATAGACTCAAACACAATGACAATCAAAGAGGAGAACGCTGGAGAGTCAGTGCCCACTAAGAAGCCCAGAGCTCCACGCAAAAAGGCCGACGCATCAGCCGACAACAACAAGAAGCGAAACAGAGTTCCCATCTCATGTACTATCTGTCGCAGAAGGAAAGTCAAGTGCGACAAGAGACGCCCCGTGTGTGCTGCCTGTGAGAGAACTGGTGTTGCCCACCTCTGCCACTACATCGACCCGCTTTGGGCTCAGCCACTGTCCAACGAGGAGCTCTCAAGTAAGGAGGTCGCTGGTGAAGACGAACTCACCAAGCTCCGTCATAAGGTTCAGAAGCTTGAACAGCAGCTACAGCAGCAGATACAAAACCCAACAGTGCATGTTGACAATAACGAGGGAGCAAATGGCGCCCAAGATGAAGACAGCAACGTGGACTCAGAGTACGAGAGCGATAGTCTCAACTTGGGAAAGAAGTTCGACATGTTACATATCAAGTCCACCGCAACTGTGCATCTCGGAGCTACTTCATGGCTCGCAATCATGAAGGGAGACCCCTATCTTCGTGTCCTATGGGCTCACATTTTCAAGATGAGGAAACAGGTTGAAGATCTCAAGTCGAGAAAAGCCGTCGTACAATCTTCTGGCAAACCAACTATCATGGATAAAGCACCTTCCTCCATTGCCCTTCCGAGAGGCCACTCGGTGAAAGCTACTCCTCAAACGCCCATGGGAAGATGTCCAGTGGCTCATACAGAGATGTTCAAAGCTCAGATCAATAAGCAGAAGTCACCTGAACAGCAGAAGCCAGAAAAGGTTGTAACGCCCGAAGCTTCATGCCCTGTATCGGGTAAAACTTCAGGTATGGGTAAGTGCCCCGTTGCGCATGACATTCTGGGGGACGAGGATGATGGCGTAGGCGCAGAAGCTACGGACAATAGACCAGAACAGGCTACCAAGGATGCTGATATCAAACCAGAGAAAATTGCAACTGATGATGCTAGTGTCCCGGATAGATCAACGAGTGAAGATACGGAGGACGTACCGAAGCCTAGCAAGGTCAAAAGACGCAAACGCCCAAGAAGTGAGAAGGACAGTGCCAACGGAGATGACTCTGATACTATTGATGACCCGGACTCACCAAGAACGGAGGAAGATGACCGTGTGTGTCCACTGATGATTGGTGATAACTCCTTCCTTGATCAACTGAACCCAACTGATTCTGGCTCAGAGTCCAAAAATCCGTTTAAAAAGAAGAAGACCAGAAGTAATTCCAACGAGTCAAACCGGAGTAATAGCTCAAAAAAAGTTACTCCCGAAGATTTCAAGGCCAATCCTGTGGAAATGATGGAGAAGTTCCTGCCAACAAAGAAGGTGTTATGGCTGTTTATTGAGAGGTATTTCGATGTACTTTACACATACCTGCCATACGTTGATGAGAAGTCATTCAGAGATGACGTTGAATTCATTATGGGCAAGCCAGACGATGCAGAACAATCCATCAGAATCAAGATCAGATCTGGTATAGACTTTGCGATGGTGGGTACCGTTTGTATTATTCTCCGACTCGTATGGAACACACTGCCTGTGAACAACTCTAACAAGCTGCTCAATAAGCCGATCAACACGAAGACATACCAGGAAAACGTTAGTGCACTGAAAATCATGCAAAGACCCGAGAACGAGATTCCACTGGAGTTGATGGATTGTGTGAAGCACTGTTTCTCCAATTTGAAGCTGATGAGGAAGTCAAGTCTCAAGATTGTTCAGTGTGCCCTTTACATGCGCTTCTACTTCATGTACTCTCCAGAGGATGGAGACGGTGCTGATGGTGGTGAGTCGCAAATTTTCCTTGGTATGATTTTCCAAATGGCTATCAGTATTGGTCTTCACAGAGACCCAAAGAACTTCGAGAACTTCGGCAATGAAAAGCAGAGACATCTCTGGAGAAAGATATGGTTTGCTCTTTTACAGCTTGATGTTACTCAAAGTATGAACTTGGGGTGTCCAAGAACACTTCAGGCGCACCAGGAGTTCTCTGACACCATGCTTCCAGGTTCAGTTGAAGACGGTCTTGACCTAGAATTCAAGGACGATCCAAGGGAGATGGCAGTTATCAAGATGATTCACACGCAGTCAAAACTGGATGATCTTGTATCCAAGACAATGAAAATACTTCTCAACGTCAACTCTCCTGCCAAGAGATACCAGGTGGATAACCTCATCAAAGAGCTACACAATGGCATCAGTGGGTTTGGTGTTGCAACTGACGAGTTTGCTCTACCCCAGCTGGGTAAGATTCTTGTCCACAGATCAAAAACTGAACCCTTGTACTCATCAAGTACCCGAGCACTGCAGTTCCGCGCCCATGTGTTTGTCAACATGTTGATTTACTTGCTGAACTACATTCTCTATGTTCATTTCGAACCAAGAGGTGCTCAAGATCCAGCTATGGCCAACATAGCCAGAAACTACGCTCAAAAGGCACTGAACTGTGCGCTGGAGGGATACAGAAACTGTACGTTGTTCTTTGACTGTGGATTGGAGTACTTTGGTCCGGGTGCGGATTTGGTGTTGTCTCCATTGTTGCTACTTGTAGGTCACAGATCCATGCAGTTCATGGTGTCACTTATTCTGAGATCAAGATGCGGGCCATTCATGAAGACTGGGACAATTGACACTCCTGGTGGTTCACGTGCAGGGTCCATCGAGCCAGAAAAGATACAGAGGTCCGGGGATGGTAATGTTGGAAGTTCACAGATTGAGCCAGAGATATCCACGTTCGATGTGGATGTTAACTCAGGTGAAACACTGGTAACAATTTTGCTGGAGCACATGGTCAATTTCCATAACCTTGCAGAGAAATTGGGTAGTAAGTACCCTTACAGCTGGAGAATGGGTAAGGCTGTATCTTTCTTCATCACCCTGTTACGTAAACCACCTTCTGCTACCCACAAGACCGTTGACACAAAAACTGCGGAGTCGTCTGTTGTGAATTCCGTTCCACTGATGTTCTCAGCGAATGAAGATGAGTTGAGGAAGTGTCCGGTGTTTTTGAAAACCGAAGGTGGTGTTGTAAAGACGATTCCACCGCCATCAGGCTGCCCTGAAGCAAATTGCCCTCACAAACACCAAGACCAGCAGCTTCATCAACGACCACTCCAGCAGGTACAACAACAGCACCAACTCTTCAGTATGGATGGCTCTGCCCCTACGCCGATACAGTACGTTGCTCAATCGCCTATCTACGACGCTCCCCGCGACACTATGGTGATGCAACAGTACCCGGTGAGCAATGCACCAACACCAGACATCCTTCAAACTACAGCTGTGCCGACTACGGTCCCATCACCATTCCCTGGTCTTTTTGTTGGGCCAGAAGTTGGAAGCGCAACCTCGCCCAGTGTGGCCAGTGGTCAATTCGCCGATATCCCACCACCGGAAGCCTTTGTGAATCTGAACGTTGCTGATCGATCATTGGGTGATATGTTTGGTGTAACACTTGGAGACGCTACCGCTGCATCTGCCAACATCTTTATGAATGATGTTGCGGGATTGAACTTGGAGAACGGGGCTGAGATCCCTGGACTGGACTTCAATTCCATGATCAACGGGAACTGGTTTGCCTGATTCCCTACTCTCATTTATGTTTTATCACTTCTCAGTTGTTTCCCCGTTCCGCTTTCCTATGTTTTCCTATCTTTCAGGTTTATATATCACACTGAGCATTATTTTGAACCATTTTTTTTGTTATTAGTCTGTCATAATATTTTCTGCAAGTTGTCACGTATCGAGTCACTTCTAAGCCAGTTATGGAGCAATTCTAACAATCTCCCAGTCTTCGTTCTCACTTGCACGTCTGAACACGACACGGTCATGGAGACGGGAGTCACGTCCCTGCCAGAACTCAATCTCCAATGGAATCACTCTGAGGCCACCCCAGTAGTCAGGGCATGGCACCTTCTCCACACCCTCAAACTCCTTCTCTCTGTTCGCATATATATGCTCGAGTTCCGCACGGTCTTTGATGACTGTGGATTGTGGACTAGACCAAGCACCAATCTGAGAGCCTCTTGGTCTTGTATCGAAGTATCTCTGTGATGTCTCTCTGTCGACAAACTCTGTAACACCTTCCACTCTAACCTGGCGTTGCAGGTTGGTCCAGAACCAAGTCAGTGCAGCTTGAGGGTTTGACTTGATGGCACGTGCCTTCTTCGACTGATCCCAGTTGGAGTAAACAACAAATCCCTTGTGGTCGAGCTCTTTGAATAGCACAACACGGGAAGAGACACGTCCAGATGGGAGCTCTGCTGTGGCAAAGTTCACAGATTCTGGGATCTTCTCCTGACCTTGGGCCTCATCAAACCATTTCTTAAACTGAATAATTGGGTCGGACTCCACTTGCGACACGTCGAGGGAATCCTTGTCGTACTAGTACGTTGGTGGGGCGACTGTGTTGTCCATGAGTCAGTGATTTCATTCTTGCAGCGGTATAAGAGGGCATGGTGGTGATACTCACAAACAAGTGGCTTTTCTTCAGGCATCTTCTTGAAAATTTTAACGGTGTGTGACTTGCTGATGTTTCTAACAAACGTGCGGAGCATTCACTGCTTTTACTAAGCTAAATAGTCAAGCATAAACGGCGATCCATGTGATGTGACGTTGAAGGGTCAACGGCTGTGGGCTGATAAATGCTTCTCGGCTGAGCGTGCGCGCGCGCAATCGCTGCCTAATTCGGATGTCTACTTCCGCCAGTCCTGGAAAGTACTACAATAGCTTCTCATATTGGGTGTCACATGTTCAATGGCATATCCTAATCATCATATGGTACATTGCAGCATTCAAAGTCCACTGATATCACCCATTTCACCATCGAGCAGTAAGTTGAAGTTCTCGAACAGTCCAGAGTACAAGTTGGCAAAGTCCTCATCCGATAGGTTTGGCGGGGTGGCATAGCAGTCAATTGAGCTGGCACCATTCGATTGTTCAACTTCACCAAAAATCTTGGCAAGGTCAACTTCACTTAGGGTGAAGTCATCATTCTGAGGCACATTAGATTCTGGGGACTTTGCGGTCAACGAGTCCACCGTTGGGTCGTAGAATTGTCCATTACCAGCACCACTTGGGTTCACTTTCAAAAAGCTTGAGCGCTTGACGTAGTTGGCACCTGTACCACCCACAAGAGGTTGCAGCACCTCACCTAAATTGCTTTCAATCTTGGACTTTAGGTACGCGAGCTCCGAGTCCAAGAGACCCATGAACGCATTGGACATTGGAACTTCCTCAATCTTGACTGAGTGCATCTGATGTGTGATGTTGGCACACACTGAACCCATATCACGAGGTTTCGAAGCTTCGAATGCAACGTGGCCGAAATCGAAGGAAGGATCTTTGAGCTTGATGTAGAAAAGTCTTAGGACAAGGACTAATCTTTGAGCGTTGTAATAACCGTGACACACATTGGTCAACAGCTTCACACCAAGTTCCATGTTGTTCAAGAATGAGGCATACAGCTCTTTCATTAGCTTTTTTCTGCTCATATCACTAGTCGGTACGAGCTTGTCACATTGTGAAATTTTTGCCAAGAAGGAGATGATCATCAGGATGGCCTTGGTGATAGTGCTGTATGCGACTGGTCTCAACAGCATTCTGTAGCCCGGCTCAAAGTAGAAAGACATGTGGTAATACAAGTTCAGCGAAGAATTTAGGATCTTCATGATCATTGTGAGACATTCGTCGAACGTCTCGAAGGTCTTCCTCGAATTACCAACTTGACAGAAATGTTTTAAAAGTCGATATTTGAGCGAGAGCATTGTCGAGTTCAGCTCGTACAAGTAGCCAACCTTCTTGACTCTCTCGGCCATCATCTGCTCTGTATTAGAGATGATGGTCTTCAAACTTCCTAGTTCGATATTGATAAACGTTTCAAGCTCCTTGATGAGATGTGACAGCTCAAGTGCCGTGGGTGACTTACGTCTGTTGAAACACAAGATGCAAATCTTTCTGTAAAGGGCAGTCTTTCTGTCAATGAAGGCAAAATCTTTGACGATTTGCTGATGCTATGGATCGCTCTCTTCTCCTGGTGCGACAGATGGCAATTTGGTGTCGTACAATAGGTCATTTGGACAATGTGGGATAATTCCGGCTGAGATTGCAGATGAAGTATCAAGCTCCAGGATCTTATACCACATGCTTCTCCAAAGCTGGCCATATGGTTGGGGCTTTGGTGTTTGAAGTAAATTGAGTAATGGTTGTGGATCGGAGTGGAGACCTAATGAGAGGGCAATGGAGTAAATGGTACCAGTCATGATTGAACCTTCGGAGCAATCCGAGGAATCGTCATCCTCTGGACAGTAACGAAAGTAAAGCTTGGTGTATAGCAACACTTGAAGGACTCTCAGACTGTATGATTTCCTGAGGTAGTTGTACTGTTCCATGATCTTCTGAGAAACCAGGACGAATCCAGCGTGTATGTTAACGCCCTTGAGGCATGCAAACTATGGATTCGTGTCGATCTCTTTAGGCTCAAAGGACATGTACGCAAATCTTATTACTAGCAACAAAAGTGCAAGTGTTGCATAATCATACTTGGTGGTGATTTTCAGCTTTGAAGGCCGCTCATCCATTGGACCTTCGATGATGGCTGATATATCAGGGAGGAGGGAATTCTCGTTGATAAAAGGCAGGATCGGATAGACTACCTTGAAGAACCGCACGCACAGTGTCATGAGCACTCTTCTTGATGGCAAGTATTCCATTATGAGCTCGTCCAGAGAGTCTAGCCTTGTAATAGCAGCCTCCGTTTCAGCCTTAACTTTGCGTTTTGTTCTTCTCAAATCAAGGAACTCAAAGCACCCAGCGGAGTAGTTCTTTAAGTCACCACTACCCTTGTCAATATCTGCCGGCATAGAGCTCTCAAGCTTTGTCCATAAGTATATCCACACAATCTTCAGGTGGGCATCGTTCTTAATGATGGACTTGATGTCCAGCCCGCCGTGATACTCGAGTCTGGATTTGTTGACGATGAAAGGGACGCTGTCGAAAAAGTTGACAGTGGCATCAGGGTTGAAATCATACGAGACACCAGTCAAAAGGGAAGTACTGGCCCCGATAAATGGAGTACTGCGTTCTTGGTGTTGTGGCTGGTAGTCCGTGGGCGCTGCGGATCCCTGGTTGAAAGAGTTACCGGAGCTCGCTAAATCCGAGACGGCGATCGATGCCTCGATATGCCTTACACGAGCGGAGAGGTCGTCTAGCGATTGCTTGGGTTGCTATGTGTGGGGCCTGGAGTCGCCGTTATTGGTTTGTAGTGGCAATGCGTGTGAGTTGATGAAGCTGATAGAGTGCGTACGCGACGAGTCTGCAGTGCTGGCGGTGTCTGGTGGGCTCATCGGCTTAGCATGTTTCCAGAGGTCCTTGGAGTTCACCCACACGGGCTCTTCGTAGTGGCAGAGATGGTGCACATGACTCTTCACACAGCCGCCACACGTCGGTCTGATCTTGTCACACTGGTGTGCGTTCTGTTAGTACACGATGGTAATGTGTGGTGGTCGTACTATCTTAGCCGCCGAGGTTATCAGAGGCCTCCTTCGCGTGCCTGACGAACAGGGAGCTTCGATGTCGATTTACTCACTTTGATCTTTCTCTTTCTGCATACAGAGCACGACGTTGGGACCCTCATTCTCTTGCGGGATCCCTGTGGATCCTCCTCAACCGCCGATGGGCCTGTGGGGCTTTGACTGTTACCGCTGCCTGTGCTGGCGGCTGGGGGTGGTGTGTTCTGTTGGGCCTCTGTGCCGCCCAAGCCTGGCGGAAACCCAGCGGCAAGCTTCGCTGCTTCGAGGTTTGACATCTTGTTGAGTAAGTGTTAATCCAGACGCACAATGAGACTCAACCGCCGTTTTAAATGTGCAACTGTGCTACGGTTGGGCGGGGCCTTGCTACTGCTTTACGGTGAGGTTTGCGAATCTGTTGTGCTCTGATGATCGCCAATGGCGCTGGTAAAAGGAGCTACCGGATTTCGGGAATCGGCATTTGCGACGCGCGAACGTGCTCCGGTGTGCCCGAGAACACCCGCACACCATTCGGTGATTACGGGCTTTGTGGCCCGTTCCGGGATATCGAGCTCGCGAAGGTGAACACCCATACACCACGCGACTTGGCGATGTTCCCCTCCGCAGCATAGCGAGCTAAGCGAAAAGGCCGTGGTGTAATGGCCGTGGTGTTTGTACGATGATGGAGTATATCCCAGACACGTACCAGGTCAAAGAATACATATGTCTGCCTTGCCTACGGCGCAGCTTGCTCCCGGTGCGAGTAAGGGTGGTACAGAGCCACCGAAGAAGAGGATCCGCATCCCCAACTCGTGTGTTGTGTGCCGTAAGAGGAAGATCAAATGTAACAAAGGAACACCATGTGATCAGTGTGTCAAGAGAAACGTCTAGAATCTCTGCCACTACGACAACCCTGAATGGATGAATATTGTCCCACCAGCAGTGTCTACAGTGAATCTTCCAGCTCCAAATGAAGACCAGTCGCTCATGGAGGAACTTAACTCGCTGAGGATGAAAGTCAAGCATTTTGAGGCTGCCATGGCTCTCTCTGGTGCCCCTATGACACACCGTATAGCAACAGAGCACAATGAGAAGACAGGAGATGCTAGTTATGATCCAGAAGAGACGTGCCGTATCTCAAATGATATACCTTATGCGATACCGTTCATTACCAGAAACGCTAGACTTGAATACCAAGGTATGAACTCACCGATCCATGACCTCAAACGTGACAAATTCAGCAGATTTGTATGGATGCACATGTGGAAGTACCTAGATTTGGAGATGCTGAAGCGAGCTAACCAGGATTCGTTGAAACAAGGTGGAACAGTCACGAATGACAACAACAAGGGCTTGTTGGGAATATCTGTACGTAATTTCCTGAATTTAAGAGCTAGGAAACTGTTGTACAACAAACTCAAGCATTCGCTGAGAAATTCTGGCAAAGACTTGATAGATCTTGCAACTGAGAATCTTCCCACCAAACGCACTATGCTTTATCTTTCCATGAGGTTCTTCAAGTACATCCATCCACTAATCCCACTACTGGACTAGGACTCAATCATGCACAGAAACTCGGAGAGACTATTCGGCTCATGGGACAGAATGGATAAACCACCCGAGAAGCTCGGTATTGATGGTCAAGACGGGATTGCTGAAGTGGGCACAATTTTCATTATCATGGCGCTGGCGGTGCTTACACTTAGAGACTGGGAGCTCGAACAAGTTGTTGATCTCAGAGATCTCAAAGAAGTGGACACATCTAAGTTCGCCATTATCGCACATATGTGCTTAGAGCACTACGAGATAACACAAGCTTCATCCTCCAGTAATGTTATTGTCCTGATGTTGTTGCTGGAGTTCTATTCACATCAGTGCCCTGAAGATGATACTGTTTCTGATTGGTCAGTAGGGTCCATTAAGATTGGCATCATCATTTCACATTGCCGTGCCCGGGGTATGCATCTTGACCCTTCTGAGACAGGGACTGTTATTCATAATCCCGATATCTGGAGAAGAATCTGGCACCGTGTCATGGCTCTGGATGCTACAAGAGCAGTCATTACGGGTGGACTACCCCACTTCACGGATGATGCCAGTTACAGCACTAAACTGCCTGAGCTTCAAATCAACCCTGATGCCGAGGATGTTTTTGTCTACGAAGATTTCCAGCTTATGTCCAGGAAAGTACAGCTTTACAGACGGATCTGCACTGTTCTGTTCGTCAAAAAAAGAGACCCAACCCTTGGCCAGCTCAATTCTATCATTGAGGAGGTTAAGACATTCGCCAGTGATGAACTGGGATCATTTTAGGCAATTGTGTCAGGAAATCTCCCGACATATGTGAAGGTTAAGCGCATAGAGACTCTTATCGAGTTACACGCCCTTGAAGTCTCACTCCGGAACCATATAGTACTCCACTTTCACAGCCAGGATAATCTCCGAATGCTACACAAGGAGTACCTGAAAATTCTTGAATGTCTTGTGCGTCTCGTCAACACTTCTCTGAACATCACATTTAACACGGATCGATACTTTGGACAACACTACAATTCATATCTCCGTCCATGTCTCATCTACTCCCAGAACAAGGTTGCTTTGATATTCACATCTCTTATTGCTCGTCTTCAGCAATGTATCAAACACACACCAAAGGTGGATGCTGGTCGTGCGCAGGTCTTGCAAGTTTTGCAGCACAGCCTTCTAGAGCAAATGGATAGGTCAATTCAACTCACTGTGAAGTTAAACATTGGTCACTACAATGCCCAGAGGATTACATTTGTGATCACATTTCTTCTACATATGCTCGGCGATGCCTCATTTGACTACGATGTTGCTGTGGATGAAGTTCTTAGCAGATCAGCTTCTAAACAGGCAAGTGACCGCCTCAACTTGGGTGTGGCGAATTAGCCTACGCGTTACAACTTCTTCACTGCGCTACTTGATAGTGATATTGAGAACATGCGGGCGGTAGTGGAATCGAATCTGAATGAGGTGCTATAGCCAGTCATTGGTGATCGATTGACTTCGCCAATCAACACGAAGTCTATCTTCAAATACGATCACAACTTCCTCTCCACACATTTTGGGTCAACTAAAGTATTGCACATGGCATTGGAGCGTAAGGAGGCGGAGATGAAGATGCAGCGTTCCATTGCCTCACAATTCATGAATAGAGGATTGGAGTCCGTCCTTGGTGGATGTGGGAGCTCACTCAGCACTCCTTCAAACGATCATTAGAATTTCCATACTCCATTGAAGTCACTAGGTTCTACGCCACCACCGATGCAATCTCTCTCCGAACTTTTCATGGACAATGGTACTGGTAGCGATGGCACTTCAGTCCATACAACTACAGACGAAATCTGCATTCCAGATGATGAGTTTGATGACTTCTTGAAGCAGTTTGCAGGGAATGATGGATCGAATACTACTATACTGGGAACAGAGTTATTTGAAGGCTTGAACTGATCACAAACACAGAACACAACCATTGGGCATGTATCTGCTTAAAGCCCAATATCAAAAGCCTTCAGGAGACGTTGCACCTACTCAGATAACAAATTTCCACGGTGGTCCAGTCTCTAAATCACCACGTGAACTTGACTCAACTCCGTCTTATCAAATATTTTGCGCATTAAAAGCGGTGATTCAAGGTACAATGTACCAACAAGTAGCGATATGTACCACATACAGTCTTCACTGACCTTGGCGAATAATGTATGTATCTGGGATAAAGACTTCGGGTTAAGACAGTGTTGAAGGCAAGTGGGATCATCAATGAGACTGTAAATCAGACCGATGTGTAGAAGTTGTAGCTAAGGATTGGATGTTGTGATAGCACTGGATAAGGACTATGTTATGCGTGATGTCGAGTAAACCAGTTTGAATTTTCGCACTGCAAGGGCAATGAGCATTTTAAGCTCTAGAACTTCGGTTTGATCTTCAAATGGGGTAGTCTGACTGGTGATGAAATGGAATATCTCCGTGTACTCAGCGGGGACTGTTTCTTGTGTGGATAAGTATGACTCGAGAAGTATCAACATGGCATTGTACAGTTTGGTTTGAGAAATATTATGAGTGTCCAGACGGATAATCAGTGGCATCATCAGTTGCAGCTTTCTTTCATCCATGTGATTACCGGCTTGTAGTAGCAGCGTGGTGGCGATGTGATGTGGATTGTAACGTTCTCCCAGCTTATTAGTGAACTCTGTAAATAGCATTCGCATGCTTTTGGTACCTTTGCTGATCTTCAACTTGGAGTTCGATTGAAGCAAAGTTTCAATCATGGTATTGATCTCATCATCAATCGAAATTACATTTCTGGAGCCGTCAAAAACCCGACACAAGATGAAGCTTACGACAAAAACGCTCACCTCATCACTGAGATCAACAGTTTTCTGTAACTATGGCACTCCACGACTTACCACAAATGCAGCAAATTCGTCATCGAGCAGTCTCATAGCAAGCTCAAGATATGACAAAAGGGCTGGTTTGACCTCAATACCCTCTAGCAGAAAATTGAATTCGTCTTGATATTGAGCATTGGACCCTTGTGCGCGTAGATATGCGATACTTTTGATGTTTTCGTCATCAACATCATCTTCGCAGGTGATCTCGTCGTTAGTTTGATTTGTCGATGCGTTGAAATCTGTAGCTGGTGTTTCCTGACTTTCTGCTCGGTAGGATCTCTGAGAGCCATACGTCTTTGAAGTGGTATTGAGTCGGGTCTCCATCGCTGCTGGCACAATCACCATCTCTGAGGGTGCCTCCTCATTTTTTGCAATTTCCGGACTGCCAATAAATTCCTGAGACTGGAAGAACTTCATGAGTGCACGTCTGTCTTCTGGTACTTTCTCTTTCCTTGGAGATCGTAATAGCACCTTCTTGACTAGCGTGGTTTTAGGCCTAACAACGGGCGCATCCTCAATGTCATCCAGAAAATCCCAGCCATTGGGTATAACAGTCTCCACTTTTGAGCCTTCCTATTCGTCTGCTAAACTCTATAGTCGTTGAGTTAGGTTAGACACTCTCGTGCTGTGTAGTGCGCTATTCATGGGTGATGTCCTAGCCGATAAGGGGGATGTAGTTCTAGACTTTGGGGTCAAACTGGGAGACCAGGCCGGTTTGTTCTGAGACTCCACAAAGAAGCTATTCGAGATAGTTGGTGACTTTGGAATGTTATACGTCCGTGGTCCTGTCGTGCTCAGTTTCTTCTGCGGTTGAACTGGTGATTCCACACCGACAGTCGACTTGCTCATCTCATATCTCTATTTCAAACGTGGAGATCTGCGCAATGCATCGTCATCCGATTTCAACACATCACTTGGCACCGCTGTCTTACTTGTTCTTGTCGATTCAGTCGTCATGGGTAAAGCTCTCTTCCTTGACTGATAACCTCTCCCTGCGTGGTCAATCACAGTGGTCTTTGATGACAGTTCACTCTAATGTTGGAGCACAATCTCTTCAGCGTTCGAAATCAGAGTTGATTGCGAATCTGCTGGACGGCTTGCCGATGGTGTAGATTGGGAAAGAGCGTTTGGAAGCTTTTGAGGGGTGAATTTCGTTGGTGATAGTTCGATGGCTGGATTGAGTGATCCTCCCAAACGGCCGTTGGAGCGCCGTCCATAGAGCGTTCGAGCCATAACTTTGGTATCGTAGCCAGTCGGTCGGAACTTAAACAGTGCCAGGTTTGCGATGTGTCAGCTTCTGTGTGGCTTGTCAGTGCCCATTCTTCATTGTGTGTGGTTTTCTGTAGTCGGTAATATCCTGGAGAAGGGCAGCACAAGCGAAAAAACGCGTCCGGAACAATCGACGCGTACGACATCATCAACTTAGAGCTCATTGACAAAGCAAGCTCGCCAGATTCTTTGAGTGTGCTCTATAAGTAACAGGTTGGAGATACTCATCAGATAAACACTGGTATTCACAGAAATGTACGGAGACGCCGCTAACAAACTGGTGCTCGAGGCCAAGCGCACGCTGAATATTGAGGCCCTCACTCCGTTTCAAGATGAACTCATCCGCAACATCATCAGAGAGACGAAGGAACTTGCACGCTCAGTCGAACTCACAGAGATGGACGGAGACCATTTGCAACAATGCCATGCGTTCATAGCCCACCTGGCAATGCGCAGGAACAAACGCTGTCTCCTAGCGTACCAGCGGCTCAGGGCAGAGAAGCTTGCACAGATGGCATGGGACAACATCGACGTCGAGGTGCCCAACCACAACGAGCAGGAGTACTTCCGAGACTACTCCGAGCTGCTGATTGCATACAAGAGCTCCTTCCCGGAGGTTGACTTATCGGGTTCGCTAGTACCACCGAAAGATGTATTCATCGATGTTCGTGTGCTGAAGGACGCAGGTGAGATCCAAACAGAGTATGGTGTATTCAACTTGACAAAGGACTCGCAGTTCTTTGTCCGCAAGGCCGATGTTGAAAGACTTATATAGCAGGGTTATCTACAGAAGATTTGATATACGAATGACGAATTGAAGTTTTCAAGTGCTCACATAAAGTTGAACTCCGAGACCTGCTGCTTAGCGGTCATTCTAGCAATTCTGAACATCTTGTCCTTGGCGTTCTCCTTCTTCTTACCCTTACCCTCACTGGTCTTACCACCAATATTCTTAGGTGTCTCTCTCAAACCGAAACTCTTAGCCAAGTGACCCAAGTGCAGTGCCTTCATGTTGAACACGTCCTTCTCAGCAGAAATATGCGTAGCGTAGGCTCTAACATGGCTGCTGAAACCTCTAGCGGCCTTCTCGTGTGCGCCCTGGTCCTCCAACAACCATCTCTCAACGTTCAAGTGCCATGTAGTAGCATCAAAGTCCCACTTGGCACCAAATCCGGTCTTAAGCATCTCTTCATAAGATTTGTGCTGAACTCCGTGAGGGTGGTAGTGACCAATCTTCTCCAAGTACTTCTCCTCATTAGGAAGCAGGAACAGAACAGAACGACCAGACTCACCAGCTCTGGCAGTACGACCGATTCTATGCAAATGGTCTTCTGTAGCAAATGGTGGATCGTACTCAACAACGGTCGAGATATGTGGCAAATCCAAACCTCTCGAAGCAACATCAGTACAGAACATGATTGTGTGTTTGCCAGCAGCGGCCTTGGAGAATGCAGAGAGAGTTGACGTACGCAGCTGCTGTGACAGGGAACCGTGAAGTTTGTAGACGGTAGTGTTATCTGAGAGCAATGGAGCTGTAAGAACAGTTGACAGGTCATCGGCTTCCTCCTCATCGCCGGTCTTGTTGACCTTCTTACCACCCTTGGCGAATACGCTATAGTGAAAGTCCACAGAGTCGGAACAAGATAGGAAAACCATCGTACGGGAACCGCCGTCCTGAGATGTAATTTGCTTTAGGATCGCAGCGAGCGTTACCAGTCTCAATTTAGGTGGAACAACACACACCTGCTGCAAAAGCTGGTCTGGAGCAGCAATGTGGTCCATGAGCTCAACATCTTCAGCATCAGGAACAGAGTTTGGACTCACCATCTCGGCATCTTTCAGGGAAATGTCACCAAGCTTCTTAGCGCTGCCCTTAATAGTGGCAGAACAAAGCACGTTGACTCTTTTACGTGGCAGAGTTGGGTACAATCTCAAAGTGGCTTGGATCTTTGATGTTTTTTCGATATCATCCAAGATTTTGGTGATAGTTTCCTCGAAACCCAACTCCATCAACTTATCACCTTCATCTAACACGACGTATCTGACATTCGACAAATCCAATCTCTCTGTGTTCTCAATGTGATCGGCCAAACGACCAGGTGTGGCAACCAGAATGTTAACACCCTTTCTTAGTCTTGCCTTCTCGGACTTCTTCTTCTCACCACCAATAACGATACCTGGCACAATTCTGTGGCAACAGTGAGTCAAAGTTTCAATGACGGAGTAAATCTGTGTGGCCAACTCTCTTGTAGGAGCCAAGATCAAGGCAAAGATACCACTTTGTCTGTTGAGGTCCTTCACGGTCATCAGTTTTTGGAAAATCGGGAGAACGAACGACAGAGTCTTACCAGAACCGGTTTGGGCCTGAACAAACAAATCCCTCTCTCTTTCGAGCAGTCTTGGTAATACCGATCTCTGAATCTTTGTTGGGTTAGTCAATTTCATGTGCTCAGTCAGCTGTCTTGATAGCACCTCATTCAATCCCAAACCATCAAACGATGTGGAATCTTTCAATGGGGCATTTGAAGCATCTTTCACTTCAATCTCGTTGTCGTATTCCCTCTCTGTGATCTCACCCTTGTGTGTGAACAAGGAGGAGATGATGGTCTTGCTGTTATCCATATATCTCTTTGGTGCGTTTTTCACTTCTCCATCTGGTGCTGGTCTTTTTCTTCCATCTGCGTCGAATCTTTTGGACATGTCCAATGGAGTAGAGTTGATACCAGTACCTTGTGGCTTTGGCTCCCTTGGCTCCCTTGGTTTTCTGTTCTCAGTGTTGACACCTTTAGCTTGGAGTTGGGCTTTTCTTCTATCTCTCCATTTACCACCTACTGGCTTGGCAGAGGTCTTGGAGCGCACCGCAGTGGCTGGTGCGTCCGTCGAAATATTCAAGAACATGTCATCCATCTTGACCGCTGGGTTGCTTTAGATAATACAGTAGAATACGGAAACTTTACAGAGATGCTCCTCATCTCATCTCATCTAACAGAGCTTATGACCCCGCGAAAATTTGTAAACCGAGGGCGGGCTCATCAGCTTATGTCAGCGATCGGCCCTCGGAATTTACCCCGGGCTCTCGGCAACCTAACTTCACAAGCTAACAATAGGTAAAGAAAACATGTCATTGTGGAAAATGTGTACGTTTTGAGGTTTTAAGAACATAGAAAGATCTATGTCTGAAGATATGGAAGATGGCTCTGAGCCACACACTGACGACATTGGCAAGCAGCTTCCCACAGCCTCTAAACGACATATCAACACATCCCCGTAGAGCCACTTCCAACTTTTGTCATCTCTCACATTTTTCTCCATCCTGGGCGTCCTTGCCCGGAGAGGACTCACTACGTTGACAACATACCCAAACACATACATATCTGGTGTCGCATGGCCAAATTTTGCTGCGTGTGTCGTGATAGGATACGCTACAAGTGCTAAAAGAGTATGGTCCTACTGTGACACCAAGACCTCATCGCCGTTATACATAGGGATCACAACAGGGTTTTGTGGGTCCCTATCATCGTTCAGTTCCCTGGTTCTAGAGTCGTTTGTAAGGAGTGCAAATGTAGTTATTGGTGTCAGTGAGGGTAGGAATGGCGGGTATGGTGTCATGGAGTGTCTTTCTGTTATGATAACACAGCTGAGTTTGTCCATGTCTGGATACTTATTCGGGAGACATCTATCTGACGTTGCAGATGTGAAATTTCCCCATATGCGTTTGGTGGAAAATTTCTTGGTACCTGCTTGTGGTGTATTGTCTTGGATTACCGTAATATGCCTCATTGTTATCAAGGACTGGAGAAGCTGGATGTTTGCCTGTATCGTTGCACCTGTTGCCTGTTGGGCCAGATTCTACATCTCCAAATGGCTCAATCCTCGATTCAAAGGGTTTCCAATGGGTACATTCACTATCAATGTTGTCGCATCTGTGGTCTTGGCAGTGCTTAATCTGGTAAACAGAGGAAAGCTTGCCTCTGGCCATGGAAAGATTGTAAACTCTGCTTTGCCCTGCCATATGATTATAGGACTAGAGGATGGATTCTGTGGGGTTTTGTCAACGGTTAGCACATTCATTGTTGAGCTCTACAATTTGGGTTCTCCTTTGGGCTACAGATATGCGTTTGTGAGTCTTGCTGTGTCATACACGTTGATACTTGTGATACTGGGCAGTTATAACTGGACGTTAGGTTTAGCAGATCCAGTGTGCACTTGACGCTTGGTATGAGTATATTTTTGTTAGTAAATGGGATTATGTATAGATACTGGTGGCTTTGTACTTACCAATAGAGTAGAATGAGCTGTGCACTTCAGGCTTAGGCCAGCCTTGTTCACTTCATCCAGCACCCGATCCCCCTTGCCCAAATACGTTGCGTCGTCGTCTCTGTCCTGATTCCGACACATTATCCACATTACTGGATGAATGCTGATCCCAGCTCTCGGTATATAAATACACCACAGGAAGGGCCCTTCATCAACGGAGGAGAACGACTTTGCAACGAGAGCTTTGTAGTGGAACAACACCATTTAAGGAAGGAGGGTTTCAGATATCAGAACGGTGGTAATTCACACCTCAAAAACGCACACACAGAAACAAGTGAGAGTGGGACCAACTAGAGAACAGGTGAGCCAGTGCATAAGTGTATTAAGAGGTTAGAATCCTTGTGTATGCAGGACTCAGTACTTTTGAAGGGCAGCGTACTTTTGATTTCAATTGAGGCAAAGATGAAACAACAGGTAGCGGAAAAACAAACAACCAGAGAATGGGGATGGAGGTGTACTCAGAGACACAGAACTCGCAGTTGTTGATGTCCGTCAAGGAGAGCACAATGACAAGAGATCGAACAGTTGGATCAGATGGAGGTGGGACCATGTTCGAGAAGAAGGTTAGGCATTATCTTTCCCAACATTGGAAGACTTTGATATCCAGAGATGCAACACTCCGGGATGCGATACCCAAACCATATAGTTGAACGCAACAAGCATGAGCACAGCTTTGACACTGGACCTCTGCAATGAAGAGCAGGCTTCAATGTCAATGTCAGTACTCAGCTGGCTTCCTTGAGTGGGGTTAAATCACCACGCACAATCCGCTTCGCAAAGATGGTTTGTGAACGTGATGGGGCATATCCTGTGTTTCTCTGTGCGAAGTCTGGGTCTTAAGTGGAGCCAGACAACATGCTTCAATGAAACAGATTGATAATCCCGATCTTCTTTGGTCCCTTACTGACAACATCACCAACCTCTCTCAAGCCATCTTCGTGTGATCTTCCTGATGGAAACTTGTATGTCGGGTGTTCGGGTGTGCTGGTGAAGCCCAACTGAGCTCATGCCATGTGCTGATCCTCCTCATTCTACAATTCACATTCCTCCGGCTCTTTGTGGCTTACTCATTGTAAATTGTGTAGTTTTGGGTTTCTGATGGTGAACTCCGGTTCCCGTATGTGATCTGTTCGTCCTCACTGGCCTCTGTGTGCTCCTGAATCGGCGCCTGAATCAGCTCTTATACGACTTCAAAGCCAATTGACCTTGTTTTACCATAAGGAAAACACCGAATGCACAGCTGAGGAGCCAGAAGGGCTAAAATTCCCAACTGAGTTGATGGAAGAAGTAGCATGGTGCTCGTTTTGAGAGGAGCCGAGGAGACGCGCCGGGGGAAGGGGCAGATTGACACTGCATGAAAATGGCAGACATGTTTCAGTATCAAGTCCATTATTGAATACCTAGTGATATCTCGCTGGATGCTGCTCAGATAAGCGTCTGGATTGCTAATCATTGTCAGCCGAGTTATCAGCTGCAATTTTCGTCGTTGTAGTGCGTGACTAGCCTATAAATCACACTAAATGGGTGTCGACAAACGCTAGTTAAAGTTAGCAGATGCTTGGGTTTACAACTAGTCAGTCATCTGAATTTTATCTCCTGATTGATCATTTATAGCATAGTGACAGATCAGTCCGTATCCATAACCGGTCCAAAGGGGTTTTGGTATATCGGAACCATAAACGGTACTCGCTCTCTTCTTGGACTTAAGCTACATCGCTCAATGGCCAATGACTATCTGTGGACCAAAGTACACCGACAAGTCAGGCGAGTTATGTGGTGCCGTGTAGACATAGAGAAGCATGAATGAGCTGTTAGGAGTTTCAATGCCACCATTTCTTTCTAGAATGCCACTGCCAGTACTCATTTCCGGCATCTGCTTTTACGGTGTGGGCCTGCTTTCAGTAGTCTGCTCTATTTGTGGAATGACGGTGAAGACAAATCAGATACTGATCTTCAATGGGTTCAGAAAGACTAATGTTGACATTGGGTGCCTGGATTGTGTTTTTATGTACAAGTATAGATGTTTTGCACTTCAACACCACTCTCTTGGGTTCTGTAGCACCTCCAACAGCTGAGCCTCTCTGGAACCTTCCTCTGGCTGGTGGTTGTACTTCCATCCTGCCGTAGCAGGCAGAGACATCAGAATCGATTCGACACGGGAGCCTGGGGTTTGCAAGCCGAACTGTGTGCCTCTGTCTAGCACCAAGTTGAACTCAACGTATCTGCCCCTTCTCAACTGTTGCCACTGCTTCTCCTGCTCGGTGAACTCTTGATCTTTTCTCTTGGCAACAGTTGGCAAGTATGATGGCAAGAAGGCATCGAAGCAACGCTCAACCATCTCCAAGATTACTTCTGGGTCTCTGTCATCCATATCATCGAAGAAAATACCTCCTATACCTCTGGTTTCGTTACGGTGCTTGATGTGGAAGTACTCGTCACACCACTTCTTGTACTTTGGGTACAATGTCACATCTGTCGCATCCAATGCATCCTTGTGCTTCTGGTGGAACAGCACGGCATCCTCTTCGTACAAGTACGAAGGTGTGAGGTCAGCACCACCACCAAACCACCATGCTTGTGGAGTACCATCAGCGTTCTCCGTCTCGAAGTATCTGTAGTTCAAGTGCGTTGTAGGGGCGTGTGGGTTATGTGGATGGATGACCATGGACAATCCACAGGCATAGAAGGGCACGTGTCCATCCTCCAACCCTTTCAAGTTTTTATGGTCGGCTCTCATCCTCGTGACGGCCTGTGGTGGCAACTTACCATACACAACGGAGATGTTAACACCACCCTTCTCGTATGTCTCTCCGTTCTCAATGACACAGGAACGGCCACCACCGAGTCCTTCACCACGAGACCACTCATCAGCATGGAAGCGGGCTGTTGGCTCAAGAGTCTCCAAACCGGCAATGATCTCAGCCTGTTTACGGCGGACGAGGGCCTCCATGCGTTCACGGATCGGTGGAGCTGGCGATGATTGGGACATTGGACAATTTTTGTTGTATAAGCTTAATGGATTGAATAAGAGCTTTACAATGGTTTCAAACGTAGGAATGCTGGGTTATTTATACACTTCGTATACGGTGAGTGGCACAAGGCTTCCCCGGGCGTCGTTTATAGAATTTAAGCTTACTTTTTTTTTTTTTTTTTGCTCAAAGGCGTCATCAAATTCCCAGCGTGGGCCGATCTTTTTGGGCCTCTTCGCATCTCCTGACAAATCTCGTTCGTTTCATTGGGTCCAGTTGAAGCTTCAGGTTCGTTTAGTGGTGTCTCTTTGATTATTGATGATTACTTTATACTGTATAGTGTGTGTTCATAGAGCACTGAAGGCTATGGATCTGGTGATCTACATCCGACATCAGTGTTGATTCCATAATATATTCACATTTTAATGCTCTTCATAAGCTCGAATGTACCTGTTGAAATATTGGTAGGAGATCTCCCTCTTCAATAAATATTCTCCCCCTTTGCTGGTAGCACGGCTCTCTCCTTTTTGTTCTCCCTTCTCACTCTGTTGTACAACTTGACCTTACCATCCGTTACGAAATCGACAATGACCATAATCCATGAATCATGATGTGGCAAGTCCTTGTAGAACTCGTTGGCGATTCTGTTTAGCTCGTGCAACTTGCTCCATGCAATGTATGGGAAGTCATGGTGCTCGTTGTGCAAACCAACGTTCCACGTCAAAACGTTCAGGATCCCATAGTACGAATACGTCTCCACCGGTGGTGCATCGGTGTGTCTATTGTAGTTCTTTGGTGGGTTCAAGATGTAGTGTTCAGCGATGAAGTGGCCTGAGCATGGGTGTAATGAGCCGGCAAGGAAAGATGAGAAGATGAAGTAGAGCAATGACTGGAATCCCCAGAACCTGAGCATCAAGATGTCGACAGAGATTTGGAAGATCACGTTGAGGAGATGGATATACGTGAACTTGATCTGTGTGATGAACATAGGTCTCAACGCATAGAAAAAGATCTGGAACGTGGCGAAGAAGGCCTTTCCAGCAACGTTGGACAACACAGCAGCTTCGAACGGGGTTGGTAAATCTGTGTCGAAGATCTCGTCGCCCATGTACTTGTGGTGCAGCTGGTGGTATGGGGTGAAGGAGGCGGAGTATGGGATTCCGATAGGAATGTTGGTGAAGATGGCAAACAGCTTGTTGTGGAGTGGCTTTTTGAAGGCCAAGTTGTGACTGAGCTCGTGGATAGCGAGGAACACGTTTTGATTGGCCGTGGCACCGATGATGTAACTCAAGAGGAAGAACTTCCACGTGAAGAAAGACGTGTTGCGGAGGTGGTATGCCACGGAGAGCTGCAGAGCCACAACACCACACACTAAGTACTTCGTGAGTGGTTCAGGTCCGCACAGCTTCGTGATGTCCGGGTACTTCTTCAGGATGAGTTTTCTTCTCACTGTGTGTGGCTCCACGTGGTCTGTCCAGTAGTAGTCGTTGAGCTGTTCGATAGGAGCGTCAGCTGCGGGTGTCTCCACAAACAGCTGTTTGCTCGGGTTCTTTCTGTGTGTGATTGTAGACATCTGCCAGGGAAGCTGGATGAAATGGATGGAGAGATCTGGTAATGCGTCTTGTGGGAAGATCTGGTGTATCTGTACCAGAAGTCGATAAGCCTTGAAGAAGGAAACAGCTGGTGCCAAAACCTGAGCTCGACGTGTCTCAGACTGCTTGAACGGCCTGGATATCAAACACTTCAAAGTACAAGCGTCTCGGTTCAAAGAAACACCAATTTTGTAAGTCAGACTTCTCCTCAACCTGAAAATTGGCTTGTAAGGTCAGTCCATCCCGCGCTGATCGTTTTGGCGAAAAATAGCGCCAGAACAATAGGGGCAGTGGCGCGATGGTTTTTCGCAAGAGGCTATGCTTTTCGCCAGTCATCCGTTTTGGGTAATGCCGCATAAACAGATAGCTTTGACAACATAATTTTAGAGTGATATCACACCGTATTACTGATAAATAGAACCTTACTTTAGCACAGATGTATGTGACAAGCTAGAACAACCACAAGACTCACTTTCTCAGCTTTAACACCGCCAGAGACTCCACATGCTTCGTCTGGGGGAAGAAGTCATACCCCTTAACATTCAACACTTCGTAATCGGGACCGTTTTCGGTCTCCTTGCAAAAGTATGCCATGTCCCTGGCCTGACTAAACACATTACACGACACGTAGACGATGAGGTCCGGCTTGAACTGTGAGAGTTGGTTCAGATAGTCCCGGTTAGACCCCTTCCTGGATGGATCTAGGATCACCACTGTTTGTGATGGGTCAAATGCATCCAAGCCTTTGAAAATCTCCTCGGATGATCCCAAAAGGAACTCCGCATTGTCAACTTTATTTAACTCTGCGTTGCGTTGTGCAAATGCAAGACTTCCCTTGGATATCTCAATGCCGATGAGTCTCTCCGCGCACTTAGATAAAGAGATGCCAAAGAAGCCAGAACCACAGTAGGTGTCAACGATGTTTTTGTGGATTTTCGGATCAAGATACTGTCTGATATCATCTAAGAGTGAAGGTAAGATGGAGTTATTGTTTTGGAAGAACTCTCCAGCGGGAAACTGAAACTGATAGTCGCCAATCTGCTGTGTGATGATCTCAGAATGGTCTGTGGTGTAAGCTGTAGTGGTCCCCACGGACTTGTCTCGTAGCAGAATCGTACCACCGTTTTTATACTTTCTGACTATACTCTCCAACACTAGCCTGTCATTTTTCAGCGCATTCGAAACAACATCAGTGGCGATGGCGCAGCTGTCGACGTCCAATAAGGACCTCCCAGGCCCAGCCTGCTCGAACCCGAGTTTGATGTCCTCTCTATTCCCATTAAAATGCGGTGTGAGCTTGGATCGGTATCTATACTCCAAAGGTGATCCCACTGTTCTGGCGATCGGTAGAGCCCCGTTGTTGAATCCGAATTGTTGATATGCCCTCTATACCACCTCAGTCTTGAAGTCAAGCTAATCATCATATGTCATCATCTGTAATTGACAGCCTGAGCACTTCCCGAAGTACTTGCATCCAACAAGCAGATCATGTCTCGATTCAGAAGCGCTTTCCACTCTCAAAAGATGACCCTCGACATAATGCTCATGATGGATCCCCAGCTCCAGTGTTACAACATCGCCCACAGTAACGAAAGGCACAACGACAACAATGGAGGCATTTGGCGCTTCCTCAGAGGCACAAAGGGCAAGCCCACGGCCCGTGCTTGACATATGCACTATTTTTACATTCGACACTGTTCGTCTTGGTGTGATTCGGGATCTGTAATGGGTGATGAGGTCCAGGGAGATGGGCACGATGGGCACATCTGATCTCTGCGCAAGCTGGGCGATTTCGAAGTTCAGGATCCCTTCTGCTGTGGTCGGATCGACAGTCTGTCTTGATTTTCTTCGTACTCTCTTGCGTTGTTTGGTCTTATTTGAGTGTGGTGGGTTAGCCTGAGCGTTTGGAGTGGCGAGGTGACCTATACCCTCAATGTGATTCGATGGCTTGTAGAGATGTTCAGCGTTCGTGGAGAAGAAGAGCTTTGCAGGTGTCGATGGGCAGTTGGCTGTGAACAAAAGACAAGGTCGTGCTAAAGGCCTTGTGACAGCCAGCCTCTGCACTAGTGAAGCCATCTATAAGTATAGCAAGTCCAGATGGCCCCAGAAGACCGCCGATGTGGAGATGGTAGGACTCGGATGTGCCAGATGAAAAATTTACATAAGCTCAGTGATACTCACCATTGAGCTAACGGCCTTGCGGACAAGCAAACTCTCAGGAAACTACAGATTGAAAATGCTTCATTGCCGAAGACGTACATTCCAGTGGGAAACTACCCACTTACATACAAGTATATCAGTACAGTTATAGAGTCTGATGGCCCTATGGAGAAAGAAGGCCGGAACTGAACTACCGCACTATTCGATATTACCTGGTAAAGTGAGTCCGTGCACGGTGAACAAAGCGGCGCCCACGAGAACTGAATCCGCTGGGCAGCCTGGCATGCACAGTCAATGTAGTCAGGGTTTAAAGTTAAAAATTGGAGAAGGGAAAACAAGAACCTGGGGGCGGAAGCTCGTGTGCGGCCAGTGGGCGATGGCGCTGCTTTATATACTTCTTAGTGACACGTCGGGATTTTGGCAGGCTGATGTAAGCGGAAAACGCGAAAACCCGGTCATCAGTCTGCAGCGCGTAGGGCTTCGTCTGCAAAACACGTAAATAACACTCGTGAGACTTTAATTGCTACGGCGTTGTTCCCATTGGCCCTCACACATAATGTCCGAGAACAAGGAACCAAAGACTAAGTCCCAGCTTACGTATTTCGAGAAGCAGCGCGATGCGCTCATCTCGGAGATCGCCATCTCCATGGAGTCCGTGCTCAACAATGTCAACGCCCTGAACAGATCCCTTGAAGGCGCCATTGCCGTGGGGAAGGAGTTTGACAGCGTTTCCAGTCTGTGGTCCAACTTCTATGATGGCTTGCAGCAACAGGAGTAGCTCAGAAGAGAGGCTCAGCTACAGCAGCAACAGCAGCAGCCTGAGTAGCCGCAATCGCAAGGGTCTACAGAGCATGCTACGCAGGACGACCAACAGGGTGAAGGTGCTACAACTGGAACTCAGAGTAATTGATATATTCACATTACTATGCACGCGTGGTGATGATGATCCGCTCGTTTGTTATAAGACGACTTCCTCTGCTCCTATCGCATCCCGGGCCACTCTCTTAACTGATCATCATCACCGCTTTCTCCTGCTCGTACTCCTCTGGTACCATCCCGTCTGGTCACTTCATGCAGTGGCAATGCCCGGCTCATCTTCTCCATCGGCGCTGAGAATGACCACTTCATCTCTGTTTCATCAGTCTCTGTGTGGTCTTCTTTATTGATCAATAGCGCCATCTTCTCAAACAACTTACTGTACGTTCTCGGGCTGGACATCAACACTTCGAAATACTTACATCCCAACTTGTCAGCTGTCTTTCTGAAGAAATCCAGACTGGGCACATCGGCACCCACACCCTTTGTAACACGGCACTCGGCTCTTAGTCCAACCAAGATCTTGTGTGCAGTGGGGCAGTGCTACTCCACCTCCGGTATCCATCTCTCCTTCACGTTGTAATACGACTCTGGCCTTGACAAGTCAAAACATATCAACACTCCCTTGGCGTTGGCATATGCGAGTGGTCTGAAACGGTCAAAGTTCTCATCCCCGGGAAAGTCCCATATCTGAAGTTTAACCGTTGTGTTGTTGTTGAAGTGCACTTCTTTCTCATATGTCTCAAACAAGATAGAGTCCGGTGGTTCAGTGAACCTCTGGTTCAAGTATGTATGTACGAGCGTGGACTTGCCACATCCTGGATCACCAAGAATGACAACGTTCGAGACCGGTATGCCGGCTGAGATGTTGTTGATGAATGGCTACTTCCTCGGACTTGTCTAGCTTTGGCACATTTGACTGTGTGGTCCGGGAGATCGAAAGAGAGATTTGGTACCTTTGGGGTTGTGGAGTTGAGCTGTCTTCGTTGGTGTCATGTCATGGAATGAGCGCAGGGCGAAAGCCTACTGTTCATGAACGGGCGGAGCTACGCCATTCTCGTCATTTCGGTGTGAAGGGTCCATCCTGTACTCAATTGTTCTTCAGCTCAGTGAATGTAATCATTCAAACTGTTTAAAACATTCTCATAGGGCATTTAGCCAGGTGAATGAGGGCCCTGGCGATCGATGCACCTATACGATATGCAAGTTGCACAAAACCCGAACGTCAAAACTCCAGCGCATCAACATTCTAATCAACAGTTACTAACGGGCGATAAATTAGAGTTAATACCATGCATTATTCATTAATTATTCGTAAGACATCTCCTCGAACTGGAAGTAGGAACGTTCACATACCCAACTTCGGATGTAAGTGGCTAATGTTAGCTCGCTTGGAGAGGCCTACGCGTCGATATCGTACTCGAGTAGTCTTGGAGCACAACTCTTCAAGCGTGGCTTTCCGTTTGACAGGTTCTGCCCTTTCTGTAGTTTTCATGGGAGATCCTTCAAATGTACCTGTCCGAGGGGCTTTTTGTGCTTGCATCTCTGGTGTCATCGTTGGAAGACGTTCTGCGGATTCTGTGGCTAGACTTGTAGAACTGGCATTTTCCGACCTGATAGCATCTGGAAGATCTTTCACCGTCCTTTTGTGAACTTCAACATTTTGTGCGTTATCAGGTTGATCTTTCACCATGTGGTTGTGTTTATCGGCCTTGTGCGCATCATTAGCGGTATTAGCGGTATGTGAGTCAGTAATTTTAGTCTCCTTGTCTCCATGAACAAGGTCAGTGTTCAAAGTCGGTGATAGTCTAAGACTCTCGACACAATCATCTGTAGTGCCATCCCTGATCGTCTTTGCGATAAGGAGCTCCTATGCATCATCTTCGTCCTCATCTTGATTTGCATCACCAACCTCACCAACTTCTACCACCCTCGCTCCCATTATCCTGCTCGGCTATTTACGTTGCCCAAATTTGTAGTCTTCTTCATTTGCATCCTTCTCGGCCCCAGCACCAATGCATTCAGCATCCGTAGGTATGTCCATTGTCATGCTCACTGGACAGGCCCTTGGATCCGTTGTTTGTGTGCTCGTGAACAGCGCAGCACTGAAGTCATTCTATGACGCACTAATATCATAGTTATCCGGAAGCAGGATCTATAGAAGGTTCAAGGTCTTTGTGTTCTTTCTCTAGTCCTGCTCGTTGTTCGACAATGGCATTGTGTGTGGTCTCCCCTCTGTATTGAAACAGCCTCCCCTCTCTGTTGGTGCGCTCTTCCGTCTGTTGAGGTTAAATTGTATGAACGGATCATCTGGCTCTTCCTCAGAGTCCATGATCTCAACTTCCTCCACTTCAACATTCCCCTGGCTGAGGTGGAAGGGTGGCTGCCTGGTTATAGTTGTTTGCAGTTGCACCTGTGACGGTCCTGCCCCGTCAAACTCGTTCGTATATCGTGTCATGTGGATTGTATTGACATGTATGTATCCTTCTTCCAACCCAGACTATCTCTTGGTTATCTCAACTAGTCTCTACGCTTCTCTCCAGACCATCTACTTCCATTTCACAAATAGCGTAGGTGATCGTGCGTTAATCTCCTGACGCGTAGGATGGGACGCGTACGCTGCCATTATAACACGGGTGCGCCTTAGGCGTATAGCCAAGTTTGCATTCACTATTTCACCAGATTTAAAGCCCACTTTTTAGCGTTTTCTGGGTTCCATATTGGGACTGGTGCTGGTTGTGTTCATTCATTAGCGTGTCTATGTGGAGATTATGCTCAAGAACGGTGGGTTCGGTGCTGTGTTGGCTTCTCAAGAGGGCTTAAGTAACAGTCATTCACTACAGTGCACCAATGTCCAAGAAACTTGTAATGCAATTCATCAATTGAGCGACTCTCTATATAATCTCCAGCTCAAGCAGACTGTGCGAGACCGGCGTAGTACTCAATGAGCTCGTATTCAGTCTGCAATGTCTCCTCCCTGTAGGCGACTCTAATATCAGGCACATTGGTCTTCTCCACGTCGTTACCCTCAATACCACCCTTGGCAAAATTGTGGCCGATCCAGTGCTTCTTGATCTTGTGCTCCCATCCACTCTGCACAACAGAGTTCTTGGCCAGCTCACACATGTCAACATTGGAAAGCTTGTAGATCTGTGCCGCAACGGAGTACTCCTCGATCAGTGGCTCTCGGGTGTATGAGAACTGCAATGGATCGTCTGTCGACAGAGAGACGTTCAGCCCTCTCTTGAAGTAGAATGGGAATGGGTTTTTGTCGTATGTCAGGAACAACGCATTGTTGGAGAGCGGTGACATCGCGATACCAACTTGGTCCAAGTAGTATAGATACTGGACAAATGGAATCTTTCTGAGCAAAATACCGTGGGAAATACCCTCAGAGGTGAGGTATGCACTGATGAGATGTTCTGGGTCACCGGCTTCACCAGAGTGTGGTCTCAACACAAATGTATTGAACCCTCTCTTGGCTCTGTAGTTGTTCAACTGGGCCAAGTTGGCGTAGATGTAATACAGGTAGTATGAGTATGGTGGGTTCTGAGCGGCATCCCACAACGATGGGACAGGGAACTTTCTGTGGAATCTTCTATCAATCTTGGACTCGTCATCAACGGAGTCAAATCCAATAACTCTCTGAAGGAAAACGTAAAGCTTAGGGTCCTTGGAAGGGTCAATACTGACTTCGAACAAAGGCTGGAATAAGTTTCTGATAATCTCCTGGAAGTTCTGCACTTGTCCAGTCTTCTTGTAAATGTCGTACAATCTAGGAACCTGGATCAACCATCTGACATTGTGTGATAAGTTCTTATTGTCGATAACCCAAGCAGCCAACTTACTCCACTCTTTCAAATCACGACCATACACTGAGATTCTGTACTCACACATCTGATATTTGGAGTTCTCCAAATCACTGAAAACCTCCTTGGTGATATCGGCGATGTATCTTCCCTGGATGTAGTTATCAGTCTTGAGGAAGATCTCTCTTAATCTAGACTCTCCAATTGGGTTATACTTCAAGTTGAATTTGTCAAATCTGTGGAAAGTATCCTTATGGGCATGCATGTCCAATGTGTCAATGGACAAGTCGTAAGCTGTCAAGTTCAAAGACTCAAACACTTCAGCCAGTGTCAACACTTTGCCGTCTCTGTAGATGACCTTTTCATCTGGACTGTTTTTCATCTTGTGCTTGATGAATCTCAGCAGATGCTTCTGGTTCATACACGCGGAGTGATGAACGTGTGTGTCAACTTTTCTCACGTTGTAGAAGTCTCTGTGTGGGTTCTTCTTCGAGACTGAGGTCTCCTCATATTCGTTCAAGAGGTAGTACAAGTTCCATCTAGCCTCCAAGTACTGCAATCTTCTGAAGGCAAAGGACTTGGCTGGGCCATCGGATGAAATTTGCACAATCTTGTCCAGGTCCATGTAGTAGTCTCTCAGCGTTGGAACATCTGGTGTGAGCAACTTACCCTCAGAGTCCAAGAACTCAAACACATCGTCCTTGTTACGAGCAAATGATACGGATGTATCAGCCTCAGGGATCTTGACATCCTCCAACTTGAAAGTCTTAGAGTCTGGCTAGACAGAATCAGGCAGTATCTGCTTGTTGGAATAGGTTGGCTTCGGTGGTTCCGGGTAGATTTCCCAATCATCTCGGTTCTTTGGGTTCTGTTCTGGGTATTGCATGGAGACCGTCTGGTACTTCTTTCTCAATTCACGACACTTCTTGATCTCGGCATAGAGCTGAATGAGCTCAGGCGAAGGCGTCTCGTTAGCCTCATGATCGTGCTCGTTGATCGATCCCAACTTGTATGATGATGACAGTTTTGGTCTTGGTGGTGGGGCCGCATGGCTTGTAGATGACAAAGCAGGTGAGGCAGGGGAAGGCTTGAGGATAGGTGGTGGTGGTGGGTGGCTGAAGTTTGCGGAGGAGGATCTTCTCTTCTTTGGTGTGCTGTTGGCCTCGTTCAAATCTTCAAAAGCTCTTAGTTTGGCATCCTGCTCGTGGATGGTCTTCTCCTCTGCATACGTGAAGTTGGTAGACAAAGAGTGATTCATCGAGAGGGCGTGGTTCACAGCACCAAACACTTCATCATCTCCCTCGCTGCTGCCCTCACGTGAGTTCACAGGGCTGATGTCAGCACTAGCGTTGGAGCCATCGTTCACCTTAGACGTATGCTGGTGTAAGCTACTCTTAGGGTCATCGATCGACAACTGGGAAAAGTCCTTGCCAAGCGTCATAATTAGTTGGATTAGAGACCCGGTCCTTCCCTCAGGTCGTATAGAGGGTGTCCCAGATCTGTCAATTTAAAAAGTGTTTTTCCAAGCGCATGAGGTCCATTAAAAAAGAAAAAAAACATCAGGAAAAAAAAGAAAAAAAACCACGGCCTTTAATCCGCCAAATGACCACATTAGGAAAGAAGCTCTATAGTATCGAATTTGGCGGTGTTTAACAACTTGGAAGTCGCGCTTATTTCCCAGTTCGCCCACCACCGCAAAAATTACCGTGGAAAAGGACCAAAGGATCATCGTTCTTAAGGCTTCCCCGCTGGTATAAAAAACGCAAGGAATTTCCCCTCCTGGCCCATCCAGTTGCACCCGTGTACATATATAGAGAGAAGATGCTCAGCGCAACTGCCAGAAGAACACAGTTTTCGCTTCTCCGCAACAGTGCGCGTCTTTCTGTGAGAATGGCCTCCTCAAGCTCCACCTCAACCTCGAGTGGTTCTGCCAGCGAGGACGATGTGCTCTTTGAGAACGTTAATGCTGCCAAGGTGATCACTCTCAACAGACCTACGAAGTTGAACTCGCTGTCGATGTCCATGATCGAGAAGATCTACCCACGCATCCAGGAGTACGCCAAGTCTGCGGTGACGGAAGTGATCATCCAGAAGTCCAACGGCCGTGCCTTCTGTGCCGGTGGTGATGTGAAGTCTTGCGCTGAGAACAACTTGGCTGGCAACAACCAGCAGTCCGTTGACCTGTTCCAGAAGGAGTACTCCCTGAACTACCTCTACGCCACATACCCTAAGCCAGTTGTGTCCTTGATGGATGGCATCACCATGGGCGGTGGTGTCGGTTTGACTGTGCACACCCCCTTCAGAATTGCTACTGAGAACACAAGATGGGCCATGCCAGAGATGGACATTGGCTTCTTCCCTGACGTCGGTACCACATTTGCCCTGAACAAGGTTGTCTCGCCATCGCTCGGCGCCTACTTGGCCATGACCGGTGAGAGCTTGTACGGAATGGATGCATACTTTGCCGGTGTTGCTACACACTACGTGCCATCTCATAGATTGGCCGAGTTAACCAAGACTATTACCAACACAAACTTGAAGAATGCGGACTCTTACACTGTGATCAACAACGTCATTGAGAACTTCACGGAGCCACTGCCAGCTGACTACCAGTTCAAGTACACGCCGCAGCAGCTGCAGTTGCTTGAGAAGGTTTTCCGCCAAAACGCCACCGTTGAGTCCATCTTCGACGACTTGAAGGCTGACGGTTCAGACTTTGCCACCAAGACTTTGGACACATTGAAGACCAAGTCACCATTGTCTCTTAAGATCGCTCTTGAGCTCCTACAGCGTGGGTCCAAGAGCAGCATCCACGAGGCCTTGACCAACGAGTTGCACGCCGCTAAGCACTTCATGAAGGCCACCAACGACTCAGACTTCATTGAGGGTGTCTCCGCTAAGCTTATCAGAAAGTCCAAGGATCTTCCAAACTGGAAGCACAAGTCCCCACAGGAAGTTTCCGTGAAGGAGTTGATTCCATTCTTCAAAACAGACTCCTCGCTGAAATTGGACTCCAACTTCAACATCACATTCACCGAATATCCTCACAACTTCGGACTCCCTAAGGAGGTTGAGATCAAGAGATTCATCAATGGTGAACTGACTAAGTCTGAGCCAGGCTCAGTGTCTAAGAGCGCCGTGTTTGACTACTTCACCAACCTGCCGCAGTACAAGCACAAGGCCGGCTTGAAGAAGTACCTGAACCATGTGCTCAGTTCTAAGGCCGTCGTTGAGAACGAGGGGCTCAAGTGGAAGTTGTAAGCCAAGGGGACATTCCAATAATACAACCGTTGAGCTGCGTATCTAGTTTAGAGCCACAATTGTTGTGATACACTGTACATAAATCACGCTATTTCTGTAGTATGCATGTAATGTCGGAGGTCGGAGTTGAAGTCGGAGTCGCCAGTGGATCAAAATTGTCACTCAAATGTCAATTTCCACTAAAATCATCTCCAGGACACAACATCACAGCTCACGGGAGATGGTTTCTCCCGTTGGCCGTAGCGTTACCGTGCGGTACCGGTCCAACCCCCACCCGGTGGTAGTCACAGAAAATAGCCCAGAAACACCCGTATCAAAGCCCTGGGGTAGTAGAACGCCTAATTTCCGACGCTTTTGAACTAATTTGGGTGTGTTTCGTACAGCCGGTTCCGGCGTTTACTGCTATCGCCCGCCAAACTGTGGCTTTTTCACCTGCAGTTGTGTCATACCTACAGACCGCTCCCGGTCTCAGATATTTTTTTGGGCTGCTCATCCTTTATATATGAGGTCAGTAGGATGCCTGCGTCTTTATCACCGATCATAGTTAGATTACTCAGGATCGTTGAATATATCCAATTACCAGAATCATGAGCGCTTCCCTGGACTCAACGCAGAAGGAGGCCTCGAACAACGTGGAGGAGCTGCAGGAGAAGGCCATCAATGGCTTCAAGATTGCAAACTCCAGAGATGCAGACCTTACGCTGGCCTTTGAGAAGGAGTTTGGCCCACAGGTGCCAGAGGCCACGCCGGAGCAGGAGAAACAGCTCTCAAGAAAAGTGCGCTGGTTCATCGTGTCGTTCTGTTTCCTAGTGAACCTGCTGCTGTACATGGACAAGGCCACCTTATCGTATGCTGCTATCCTCGGACTTTACGACGACACAGGGCTCGATGACACCAAGTATAACAACGCAAACACACTCTTCTACACCGGGTACATCGTGGGGCAGATTCCAGGTACCTATCTGATGCAGAAGCTGCCAATCGGTAAGTTCCTCTTTGGCCTGACGTCGATGTGGACCATTATCACCTTCCTGTCCTGCACGATGCACAACTACCCAGGCGTCGTGTTTGTCAGATTTTTCCTCGGTATGGTGGAGTCTGTGGTTATCCCAATCCTCAACACCACCCAGGCACAGTTCCTCACCGCTGATGAGAAGGCCGCTGCTGCGCCAATCTTCTACACCTCTTGTCTTGGTGTTACAATCCCAGTGGGTTTCATCGCCTACGGTGTCCTATACGCCACTGAGTCAATCTCTCCATGGAAGATCTTCATGATCATCTTGGGTGGTTTGACCTTCATCCTCAACATCCTCGTTTTCTTCTTCTACCCAGACAACCCAACAAACGTCAAGTTCTTCACCACTGAGGAGAAGATCTGGACCATCCGTCGTGTCCAGCGTTCTACTAACGCCGCTATTGAGCAGAAGATCTTCAAGAAGTACCAATTCATTGAGTGTGTCAGAGACCCAATCACTTGGCTATTTGCTCTATACATGTTCTTGATCATGCTGGCAAACAACTTGCCATATCAGCAGAACCTGCTCTTCGGAGAAATGGGTGGTATCGACAACTTGGATTCCACTTTGGTTTCTGTTGCCTCGGGAGGATTCTCCTCGATCTGCGCCATCCTCGCCACAGTCGTTCTCACATACTACCCAGACACACAGGCTATTTCTTCTGTGTTCTGGACATTGCCATCGCTCGTTGGTTCGATCTGTGCTGTTGCTCTTCCTTGGGACAACAAGATTGGTATTTTGGCCGTGTTGACCATGGCTTCCCCTACGTTTGGTGTCCCATTTATCATCGTATACTCCTGGGCCACCACTTCTTGTTCTGGTTACACTAAGCAATTGACAAGAGGTGCCATCCTTATGGCATCCTATGGTGTTGCCAACATGATCTCACCACAGATCTGGAGGGAAGCTGATGCCCCAAGATACTACCCAGCTTGGATCGTCCAGATTGTCTTATCATTCGGTTTGGCTCCATGTATCACCATGGTGATTTGGTACTTGCTCAAGAGAAGAAATGCTCAGAGAAAGGAAATCAACGCTCAGCAGGAGAGAATCGGTGTTGTTCAGGATGGTGAAGAAGAGGTCGAGGTCAACCTCGGTGCCTTGGACTTGACAGATCACGAGAACAAGACCTTTATCTACCCTCTCTGATAAAATCATTACATTCAGTTAATTCATTTGATCTTTACATCAACATTAATACAAACCAACGTTATATATCTATATCTCAAAAGCCGTGTGTATAGACATTGATGACTTGCCGTGTATGATTTGTACGTGCATCTTCGATGTTCACCCAACAACGGCATAGAAGTCGCATACTGTTGGTTACACCAGCGACATGTTTCCACCAGCCATCACCTAGTGTTGCTTAGTCCGGTTCTACAACATCAGGGTGTGATTGTGACCCGTCAATGGTCAACTTACCCATCTGTTCTCTTGATGATATCCTTAACCACATCACCCAATTCTGGGAATTCCGCACAGATCTTCTTACCCAGTACGTCTCTAAGATCCTTCATTGCATTCATCTTGCCTCTCAGGTGCTGGTTGGCCTTCCTCGTTGTCTCCACGAATTCTCTGGTGTACACGTCTGGGTTTCTTCCATCTTCAATGTATTGCAGCACGTCAAGTGGCACTGGGACACTGTCAAGGTGATTCGTCTGTGGTGTCTATAGTTTCTTCAACTCGTCAACTGTGCTATTCAACCGTAGGGCCAGTGCGTCTCGTGAAGAGTCTGTGCCCTGGAAGTCATGGACAATGATTCCAAGTTCAATGAAGGACTCGACAAGCTAGCTCAATGTCTGCTTCGTTCGATCGATTTCATTTTCTAGTTCAGTTGGATTCAGATTGGACATGGCGATCTTATGGTGTTCTTCTGTGTACCCTCTGGTGGACACATCAAGTCACTGCTGAAACGTGATGCGCAGTTAGTAATAGGTTGTGGTGTTGAGTGAGGATAGGATGGTGTAAGGATGTCTATGAATGGTGGCTCAGAGCTAAAATCCCGTGGAATTACACTGCACTACCGGATACGGTAAGCGAGAAAGTTTGCACTCGCCACACTCGCCACACCGCAAGCTGTGTGCCACAAATTTTCCCAGTTTGTATGACACACACAAGCCACACTTGGGTGAATTCACAAGCCTCACGTGCAGTGGGAGAAGCTCAGACCCAACTCGAGTGCGTTCTATGGGATCTCAAAATCGATGACAAATTTTTGGGAATGGGCCCTACAGTTTTGATAAATAGCTATTTGTAAGGTTCTTTAGTTGTTGAATTGTGCGTTGAAGCCTGTAACTACTTAAAGGTTTACCCTCATCCACCCTACTAGCCACTCTCCTACTCGCACAATTTCACTCACGAGCCACACTTCACCCAACACCAACTCTTTTAAAGGTATGACAAGCAGCAAGGCCAACACCGTCAGCAATGACGAAATCAGAACATACAACATCAAGGACAAGGTTATTCTCACGCAAGAGCACCTGGATGACTTGAACAACCAGCTAGCGGACCTCCCACCTCGTGAGATTATCGAGTGGGCCCTCCTCAACCTCCCTGATGTCTATCAAACCACAGCCTTTGGCCTTACTGGTCTTGTGACTCTCGACATCCTTTCTAAGATGGACAAGGGTAAGGGTGTGCAGCTGATCTTTATTGACACTCTGCACCACTTCCCTCAAACTCACGATCTTGTGGACAAAGTCCAGAAGAGATATCCAGATAACAAGGTCAACATCTACAAGCCTGTGGGCTGCGAAACAGAGCAGCAGTTTGCCGATAAGTACGGTGACTTGCTCTGGGAGAACGATGAGGATAAGTACGATTTCCTCGTGAAGGTTGAGCCAGCACAGAGAGCGTATGAGGAACTTGGGGTTGTTGCTGTCTTCACAGGAAGAAGAAGATCGCAAGGTGCAGCTAGATCGTCTCTTCAGATTTTGGAGATCGATGAGACTTCAAACATTATCAAGATCAACCCAATGGCCAACTGGTCATTCCAGCAGGTTCTGGCTTATATAAAGGAGAACGATGTTCCTTACAACGAGCTGCTCGATCTGGGTTACAGATCTGTCGGTGACTACCACTCAACAGTTCCAGTTGCTGAGGGCGAGGACGAGAGAGCTGGTCGCTGGAAAGGTAAGACAAAGACTGAGTGTGGAATCCACCAGACCAGCAAGTACGCTAAGTTCATCAGCGAAAAGGAGAAGGTCGTATCCAGCTCTGAGAAGCAGATATCATGAGCTCTGTCATAATAAACTAATATAGCGCATATGACTGTAGTCCTCACCACTTGTGTGTAGTCAAGAGGTGATCAATCGGTAGACACTTATTTTCACCAATCCACGTCCCAGCTTCAATCCACTTCCCAGTCTCAAATTCTCTTGACATTGATATAGTGAGCAACAATAAGTAGCTATGGTAACTTATCCCTGCCCGTGTTGCAGTAAATATTATGGCATCTAGGCTCTCTACACGCGCTGCCTGTCGGCTCATTAGGAAGGAAGCACAATTCCCTGCCTAAGCGAGAATACTCAAGCAGCTCAGGCACAGTGCTGCACTCATTGCCCCCGAAAAACTGGGAATTGTGGCACTGCCCACGAAAACACCCAGACACCCTTAATTTCATTGGCGCGGCAGGACGTTGAAAACTTCTTAAAATAAACAAAGCCTGATCCAGCGGAGAACACACTAAGCATACGGACTATCTTCACAGCGCTCCACGCATACAACTCTTAGTGTCGCACAGTAAGTTGATGAATCTGCTGGTTTCGTATCTCCGATGTATGTGGTCCACTTCCATCATCTGCCGCCCGACTACTTCCCACAGAATGACACGCTAATGATCGTTGCCTTCCACACTCCGTGGCACCATAGCGCTATCCGACAGCGCCAAAATCAGCATACTCGATCTAGTAATGACTAATATTCGAGTCTATACGGCATGATTTGGGCCTGTTCACGTCTTTGACGTGTCTTCAGCACCACAGCAAAGTGTATGCTCTGCTGGGTGCGACGGAATGGGTTGCCATAATTCTCGATAAGACATTTCCATGACATCAAGCAACCACCATCAAAAGTCGCCAAGTCTCAGGTGCGATGGATCAACCTATTCACTCTGAAGCATTAGAGACGTCTCGAAGTGCCAGATGAACCCCACACGCTGCCTCTCAACCCCATTACACTAATTGATGAGCGTGCTGGTAGCCTCATCACGGATACCGAAACAAGCTTGCTCGCAACAGCCATGTACTAACGTATAGCAACAGCCGATTCTCATCTGTAATCCAGAAAGAACATTGCCTCACATCACACTCAGCTGACTGCATTACTCCATACAGTTAGTTAAAACCTTCCCACATTCCTTCAGTTTGTTGTGTCCTCATTCCGGCTCATCTTACACATTCTACATTAATCACATATATACACAATGTCCACTCAGACAGATATCAGAAGAAAGCTCGTCATCGTCGGTGACGGTGCTTGTGGTAAGACATGTTTGTTGATTGTCTTCTCCAAGGGTACCTTCCCAGACATTTACGTTCCAACAGTTTTTGACAACTATGTTGCCGATGTTGATCTGGATGGACGTAGAGTTGAGTTGGCTCTTTGGGATACTGCTGGTCAGGAAGATTACGATAGACTCAGACCATTGTCATACCCAGACACCAACGTTGTTTTGATTTGTTTCTCTGTTGATCTTCCAGAGTCTCTTGCCAACGTTCAGGAAAAGTGGATTTCTGAGGTTCTCCATTTCTGTCACGGTGTCCCAATCATCTTGGTTGGATGTAAGGTTGATTTAAGAGATGACCCAGCCACTATCCAGAGATTGAGGGACGAGGGTGCTGCTCCTGTCTCTGCCGCTGAGGGTCAGGACTGCGCTGACAAGATTGGTGCCATTAAGTACATTGAGTGTTCCGCTAAGAAGAACTACAACGTTGATGAGGTCTTCAAGGCTGCCACCAGAGCTTCTTTGATGACCAAGGAGAAGATGAAAAAGTCTTCCGGTGGTAAGAAGAAGAAGTGTACCATTTTGTAAGCGGGTTCTCGGACGCATCTGTAAGATCTCGCCGTTGTGAGTAATCCGTACATCTCATTACTCACGGTATTCCACCTTTCTTCTTTCCTTTACCAACGTCATGTTTTTCCCCATCAAACGTCATGTATTCGTCCTAGGCTGACAGGTTAATGGTTGGCTCTCCCATTTTTTTATTCATTTCTCTTTCTCTTAATCACATCCCATATGTTTAAATTGAAGTTGTAGTTGGTCTGCGGCTACATGCCGCGTGCTCCCCCAATGTCTTGGACGTGTTTTCAAAAGCCGATCCCCACATAACATAGCACCAGGATGTGATCGCCATTGACGTGTCTACATTCTATGCTGTTAAGTTCGGTGATATGAGGCATGTGATAAGATCGGATGTGCAGTGATATTCCCAATTTCTGTTGGCGGACGTCAATATGGTTTGATTTTGTTCCAGACACATACCTTTAACGAACATGCCGCCTGATGTCTATCTATGGATTATACGTACAAGGGTAGCAACCGTTGTATTTTTTGATACTTGCTTGAATGTCCACTAGTATTGGTCAACCTTATAGCTTTTCTGAAGTCTGAACAGATGTGCGTCCATGCCAAATTTCCAGGCAGCGGACATCATATCAAGGCGGGGCGTCATTCAATGACCGAGGCAAAATGTCCAAATGTCTGTCACTTCGTTGCTGAGCGGACATTTGACTGTAGTGCGCTGATTTGTTCATCTGTTCGAAGCGAACCGCGCCTCCTACAGTGTGGGGTTGTTTCATGGACGTGGTTCGAATTATTGAGCCTGGCACCTGGCACCTGGCACCGTCTCGGCCCCTTAATGCTGCCCACATCTCCACTACCACGATGAGGCTTCAGCGGATATTCACGCGTGGGGAAAACGTTGAGAACATGAGGATCACGGATCTCAAACTTCCTTGCGTCCCTTGTTGAAATGAACTTCTTTCGAATTTCGGGCTTCTCTTGAGAGAAATCGTACGATTCTTGCGTGCCACATGAATTAAGCTTTCTGTTTTTAGATCCTCGCACGCTCGATGAGAGAACACAGGCAAGGCGGCCTAGTCGTTGACCGGTTGCCTCAAGGTGATGCAACTTTATGCACTGTATGTATAACATTTGCGGTGCTTGTGCGTGGCCATGCGTTACCGTTGTTATGGAAACTGTGTGGAAGTCAGTTCAGGTGCATCGCAAGTATGAGTGGACTGATATGTACTCGAAACAGGGAACCCATCTTCAAGCGTGTCATGAATGAAACGTGAAGGCCAGTGAAGAAAACTACGATGAGATGTTACTGGTACCTGGCCAGCACGGAGTTTTATCGGACCGGATCCTACAGATCTATCGAGTGTTTCTTAGAGCCACTGCCAATCAAGTATGAGGGAACACCTCTCAAAATAGCAATTAGTTTTCAAGCGTGTCTGGTCACTCACCTCAATACGTTAAGCGTAAAGATGTGTATGTAGCAACCTGACAATCAGGTTTATGCTGTGCACTCCCTCATTGTATGTTGGTTACTTTCCTAATATGCTTGCAAGTTACGGGCAGTGGGTCCCAACTTCCAAGCTGCCAAAGTGCGAATTTGCAGAGATATGACACCACCTGGATTCTAGAAGCTGCGGGCGGGGTCCACACTCGAACTTAACTTCCTTCCCAACCTGCAAAGAGGTTGAAAACAATGAAAGTTAACCATTGATTATATTCAGGCTTTTGTGTTGTTTGGAATTGTTCAAATTCGTATATCGAGTGTACTGTGTATTTGTGGCCTTAAGTGAAGAGTACCTTACATTTGTTACCACAGTTATTTTACCCAGTACACATTACCGACGTGGCGTCCTGGCTCTGCCGGGGCGTAGTCAATTACGCGCGCATTCAAAAATAAGTATGGGCTAGGATCTGACACAAGGTATGACTACGTGGTACGTGGCGTCGCTGGCAAAAATCCAGCAATTACGGTATGCTGTGCTGTCTCACATGGGTTTAGGTCTCCCTCATAACTTCAGGGAAACTGGAGAAAGGCGTTACTCGGTGTAGGTTTGACTTGACGTACGGTTCGTAAATGTCTGGTGGATTTACCTGCGAGTCTCTTTGTTAAGGGAAAAGTGGAAAGGAGAAGCTTCATGTCAGCAGGGTGCCACAAAGAGATGGTCATGCTCAAAACGATAGCCATCCTAATTAATCAATTGTATACATGTTGCCGTAGTCATGATCTACTAATATATCCAACTTGTAAATGGATTCTCGATACGAATAAGGATTGTCTTCTGTAAGATTAGCGTGCGTGCCCACTGCCCCGTTGTCACACAATGCTTCATGTCGTACGGTCGATAATCCAAGTACCAAAAATGAAATGTTAATCGTGCAGCTCTGTGTTCTGTATGTGTTTGAAGCTCGCAAACGAGGTCCAAACCCTGTTCTGAAAGGAGTTATTCTTGAGATATACACTTTCGTATTCACCAGGCTCGATTAAGATCTTTAGTATGGCTATACACGTATGTTACATGTACTACATGCTGCGCGCTTCAGCCAACCACACCCCAGGAAGATCGGCAAAGTATGCGCGCCAAGGTGAAAAAAAGCTGAGTTGCATACGGTACGAGCAGCAAAGCCCCAACAACATGTGAGCAAGACATGTCACTATGAGCTCAGTGGAGTGGTAACACTGACACGAGATTTTGTTCGGGATTGAGAGGCTACGAATTCATATCTGCTTCAAAGGTCAGCGTTCCAAGGCCACTGGAGCGTATACCTTTAGAGCGTAAATCAATCAGAGCTAACATAAATGATTGTACATCTGGCCCATAAACAAGGTTCCTGCATAGCCAGCACCGTCCAGCAGGTGGGCAAATAAATATCGACGATCATATGCTGACTGGTAATTAGGTACACAATACCACAAGCCAGACTTGAAGCGTAAATGTTGGTATGGTAATTGTACACTGTACAGTCATTGTGTGTAATGCGTATTTGCTGTGTGGTTGAAGCGCGAACGTGGAGCAGGGATGATGGAATCAGTATCCTAGACGAAGCCTGGACCATTTGCTGGAAATGGGGATCAAATGTTCCTGAGTTGCTACGTGATGCAGAGTTTAGTCTATTGTGAGGTGAGAAGGAACTTTGAGATCTGCTCAACTCGGAATGCCGGTAGCAAAGGTATGTCTAAACGCACAAGCTGCGATTTCAGATTCAGACGTGAAACGATCATTCTCAAACCCATGGTGTAGTTTACACATTTCAATTATAATGGAAACGACTATCATGCATTGTGGTGCAATGTTCACCTTCTGTTGCCTGGTCTCCTTCAGCCTTGTGATAGTTTTCAGGATGCTTTCATTCACTCAACTTGCGAGATTCATTTGACACGGCGTCAATTTACCGCTGGAGGCATCCACTGGTGATCCCCAGTATGTAGCATCAGGCAGCTGGCGGCATACGGAGGCAGGCATTTACTGGTGAGCGCTGCGGAAAAACGTTGACGTGTGATTGCCAACAAACAGCATCGGTGATCCCTCTTCAGACACTGGGACTCTGGGCTGCTGGTGAACAGCTCCGGCTTCATTGCCGGAGGGTTGATCATCGGGGAGAATAGTGGAGAATTTTTGGCAGTGCTTGGGTGGTTGACGTCAGGGCGATTGGGGATTGAGGACACATGGTTACGAGTACGCGTGCAATTCTTTCACTTCTTTCATCACCTCACCAACAGGCCAGTCTACTTGAGTACGCCAGGCATTCCGTTTAATATGGAGGTTTGATCAGCTCAATCGTGTGATTCTTGACATCATTACGAATGATGATTTCAGCATGTCTAATCAGCTTTAGAGACCGCAACCCGCCCAACTCCGCTGGATGCTCGTTGGCACAAGGCGCCTCCTATACTCACTGCGTAATTTACGAACTTAGTGCATCAGGTCTGACTGGCGTTGGCCCTCTTGTGGAGATGTAAAAAGGGCTAGCATCTCCGTAAATTGCTGACTTCCATGGTTTCAGTGTTCGGTGGCAACCCGCCTTTTGTGGCCAAAAAAACCTCAAAGTCCATTTGGAAATTCATCACATGTGTTAATGGATGGATATTCACGCCGACTATCCTCACTTTCTGATTGGACCTGGTGACGTGAATGTTTTTGAGACAACGTCCCGTTCATTTATGTAGTTGAGAAGCCGGTGAAGTGCCAGGTGCTTGTTTGCGAGATCAACTCTGCGACTGAGACATACAGTGCTTTCAGACAAGGATTGAGGCGCCTAGGGTTCTGAGTTCCTTCAAATCTCCCATATTGCTATGCGATGAGCCACGGCAAAATCCATTCCAGGATTAGAGTTCTACAAAGAAAGTTCTTTGGTTCTCTGAAGCCCATCACGGGGTAGATATGAGGAGCACCTTCACATCTCCACACATCGTATCCTTGCACAGTGTATGCACGGACGGTGCACTTCTCGGAGAATACCGGTGGTGGCTGCTAGGATAAGCACGCTTCTAACTACCCCCGAGGCAGCTTTCCTGCAGCAGCCAACAGAAATACGCATGTAAGCTGGCCATCGTGTGCGTGGTAAGGTTTGGGGCTGCGTGATATGCGTACAACATTCCTTGCGCCAGAGGACCGCAACGTGCCGCTGCATGCAGATGAAAGCAGAGTCGGCGTGTCTAGCCCAGAAGTTGACCGCTCCGGCGCCTCTGCAAGGACACAGAGAGAAGATGTGAGGCAGAGGGCAAAAAAAAGTTGGTGGAGATGATAAAAAAGGTTTCGTTGCCTCAGCTTCCGCCCAACAAGATCTGTTTCTAAGTTAAACAAAGTCTCACAAAGCTCCATTCACTCACAGAAGCGGAGTGCTGATCGCTGTACTCTTTTCATTCCTCGCCCCTCACCATCCGCAGAGCGAAGGCGTACTTGGAACATTTATATACCCTGGAGTAATCTGGAAAGTCGTTGCTGGGCTCCTGAAGCCTTACTTCGCCATCTTCAGCACTCGAAAGTCGATCAACAGAATACGAGGATTCGAAGTCAAACCTCTCTCTCAAACGGCTTCCACTCACCTCTTGAGGCCATTCAACTGGGCTTCGAAGACAACCTACAGTTTCTACACTATCACATTCCTTGATTGTGTCGAGTTCGAGATAACGCCGTAAAGACAACCACAGAGCACACACATACACACATACATACACACTTGAAGCTATGTCTCAAGCCGAACAGTCGTCTAATGCCGCAGATGGCCCTGAAACAAGTCCCGGTAATACCAAAGAGGCCTCAACGCCACCATCACACAGCAGACCATCCACTCCCTCCCATCAACAACCACAACAACCACCACAACCTCAGCTCTCGTCATTGTTGAGATCAGAAGGCTCCTCGGGACATCTTCCCAGTTTAAGTGCAGCCACCAACACCACGGGACAGCCCAAAAAGACAGCATTTGTGCAGAAGTTGTACAGCATGTTGAACGACCCGAAGCTGTCACATCTCATTTGGTGGTCACGGGGCGACAACGACGGTGTGTTTGCTCTCCATCCTTGTACAGAGTTCGCTCATGCCCTGACAACGTACTTTAAGCACGGTAACGTCTCGTCGTTTGTGAGGCAGCTCCATATGTATGGGTTCCACAAGGTGTTTGACACATGGAACGAACAGCAAAATCACATCAACGAGCAGAGAGGCACAGCTAGTGATGACATGATCTGGGAGTTCCGTCACTCTGCTGGACACTTCAAAAAGGGAGACGAGGAGAGCCTGATCTTGATCAAGAGAAGAACGAGTAACCGCGTCGTTGCGGAGGATCCGGTCAACCTGGCTGAGGTGCAAAACCAATACCCTCAGCAACAACAACAGCAGCAACAGCAGCAGTATCCACAATCTCGCATGGTGCAGCCTCGTCAACAGCCTCAGTCGCATGTTTTGAATCAGCAGCCATAGGCGTACTACTATCAGGTTGTACAGCCGGTTCCAGCTTCCGTTGTCTATAGCTACCCGGAACAGCATTATCCTTACCCTCAGCCCGTTGCAGTGCCCTCACAACAACCACAAATCGTGTATGTTCAGCCACCATACCAACACATCCAGCAGCAGCAGCAACAGCAACAACAGCAACAACAGCAACAGCATCCAGCACACTCCAGAACACCCACCCCATCGTACCAGATCCAGTCTCAGTCGCAACCAGGATCTCGTAACGTTTCAGTGGCGATTCCTCCAGAACAGGTTGTCATGGTGGCCACCCAAGAGATCCAGCAGCAGCAGCAACAGATTGGGAAGCGTGCTGATGCCGTAAACGAGTTGCAAAGGGCCACTTCCTCGGACGTCTTGCAAATCAGTGACTAGTTGCCAAAGATAGCCCCACAATTGCAGAAGTCCGGTCACCAGTACGTTGAGTCATTAGGCCATCTTCAGCAGAGCTTCCAACAGAGAGCTGGATCAGTGACGCCCGATCCAAGGCAGCAACTCCAGCAGCAGCAACGGCCTGACGGTGTTTTGATGGCTCCGTTTGCACCTTCGGCACAACGAAACTAGTCGATCCATTTCTGGGAGAGATCATCGGCTAGACAGCCCTCAGTGCTTGTTGATCCACTCGCTCCAGCCCAACATCATCACCAGCAACACGGGCCATCGCATCTTCGAGACTCGCCGGTATCATCGCCCTCGCAATCTGCTGCATCGTCTCAAAGATCTTCTGCTGTGAGTATTGGTGTGATGCCACCACACTACCAGCATGCACCGGCATACCACCACCACCCTCAGCAGCAGTTGCAGTTACAACAGCATCAACAGCCTCAACGTAACGCTAACTCTGTGCCCCATGTCCATTATGTCCCAGTGCCTGGTTCTCCGGTCTCACAGCGTAGAACCGACTCCCTTCCATCTCAGTTCTATCCACCCCCTCCACCCCCTCCATCGTCAGCTCAGCACGTATCTCGCCAAAACCCACCACGTTCTGTGCCGGATGACCTCCAACAATACCCACCTCACAATGGCTCTATCACACATAATCCATCCATCTCTCATCTCAGTGCGCGTCTTCGTCCCTCATTGCTCCAGTTCTACGACAACAACCCCTACCAGCAACCCAACTCACTAAGTTCTCAATCCACTCACTCGACTCTTTACTCTGCCCAGTCCTCCATCTCCTCTACCTCTTCAAGAAACGTTGGTTCCTTCTCCAGTGATTTGGGGTACCCACCTTAGTATCCTGGTATCGATATGGCGTTGGAAAGCTCACCAATGTCTCGTAAGCCATCCCAGAGAGTGGAAGCCATCCCACTGGAAAGACCCGGTAGTGCAAACTCGGTAGGGAGTTCCAAAGTTGCTGTTAGTTCATTGTTGACTTCTCCTAATAGCGAAGAGTCAAAGAGAAAGAGAAGGGGCAGTAAAGCATCTGATGAGGTTGATGCAGGATAGGCGATCAAAAGGGTCAAGAGTATTCCCAATCTGAAGTGATTGTATTGTGCTGTGTACATTCCTGTTGTGGAAGTCTTTATTCTTTGATGTGGTCCTTGAGTCTCCATCGTTCTACTTCCATTCTCACTTGTTGGTTCGCCCATCTACTTTCATCTTCGTTACCCAAATTATCTTCAGTTCGGACTTCATCCCCTCATTTATCCATTGTTTCATTGTGTTATATTGTGTCGATGCACTTTTTTTCATTTCGCCGTTATATTCCGATCCATACCATGTTTTACTTACTGATGCTGTTTTCCTATTACCATGTTACCTCTAAAGGCCATGATGAGCTTTATTAATGTCTCCTTCACTTCTACGCACTTGTAAATAATATTATTGGCATTTACTTCCACCCGGATATGTAGGCCCATCCCCTCACTTCCTCTTCTTGATTTTTGCGTCCAGGAACGATGTGAAGGACTTCTTTGTACTCTTTTGTACCACTTCGTCATCGTCACTATCATTTGGGTTTATCACAGCCTTGGACTTGTCCCCCTTTTGCAGCAACTGCGCCGTAACACTCTTTTCCTACACGCTGGATCTCTGTATGTTTCTCATCTTGTTCCTGAGTGCGTTCAGGGCCTTAGAGTCCGCCTTGTGTACTTTATTAGCCAATCCTTGTGGCCTCACCTGTCGCTGCTTCTTGTTCTTGAGAGATGCGAGTGACTTCCCTGAGTGTACGTAGTCCCCGATCGTGTTGATATCCAATGAGTCAGCGTCTGTTGAGAGTGAGAGCCCGGAGCCTTCTGAGATGATGGGCAATTGAAAGAAGGCAGACTTGGATGGGTCCTCGGCTGCTGCCGTTGGAGCTGTTGAAGCTGATGATGTGTTGAGCCAACTGGCTACTTTGGCGGTGCTTTGGCCCAGCGCAACCTGGAAGCGCGCCTGTATTTCCTGCTTTTGTTTGATCTCTCGTACGTGTGACATTTGATGCCCTTTCTAGTGGTAACAAGCACTGGAAAGATGCTCTACAAGAGGTTTGAAATGAGTGTAAGTGAAGAGATGAGATAACCAGGTACGTAAAATTTCGCGGAGGTTACCCTACCGGATGAGGCCCATCATCTGCGTACGTCTTCTACCATTGATGTGATACAATGTCCATCCAATGTACAAGTGTTTCGTCAATTTCATTATATATCGATGGTACTCACAGTTTACCAGCACACTCACCCATCATCAAAATCAACTGCTCGATGTTTTGCTTCTTCATACCACAGACTGGTACTATCTTCCAACCTCTCTCTTCGACGTATGATCTCAACAGCGGATACTTCTCTTGGGCACCTTCCAAATCTGCCTTGGTGGCTGCAACTAGCACACGCTTACCCTCCATACGATCACCCATCTCGTTGAGCAAGATCTCCAAGTCTGCGACCGGATCCTCGTTTCCCAAACTGATAACAAAGACTAAGCCTCCAGATCTCTCGACATGACGGAGGAAATCGATACCCATGCCTTTGTTTTGGGACGCACCTTTGATCAGTCCTGGAATATCTGCGACTGTGAATGACGGTTTGTCGATTCCCAGTGCGATGGTTCCGACAGTTGGCTGTAAGGTTGTGAATTCCCAGTGCCCCACTCTTGGTCTGGCGTTCGAGATGGCTCTCAAAAGCGTGGATTTTCCAGCGTTGGGCAATCCTACAAGACCCAGGTCTGCTAGCAGCTTCAGTTCAAAGATGAAGTGGCCCTCCAAGTGTGATCTCCCACGTTTGGCGAATCTTGGATTACGCACCTCGTCTGTGAGGAAATGCATGTTACCAAGCCCACCGGTTCCTCCACGGAGCAGCAACACTGGCTGTTCTGTTGGCATGCTCAGATCTATACCTTCCAAAGGAAACAAGTCCCCGCTTTTCTCCTCGTTGATAACTCTTCTGTCGAACTTCTGCACTTTTTTATCCAGTCTGCGGAAATAATCCTTCTCTCTGTGCCATGCCTCGTCCTTATCATGGTCTTTGAACATCCATCCTTCACCAACACCATAGGATTCTCTCTTCAGTTGGATATACTTCGGCTCCATGTCGTCATACGTCTCAGTTTTACATTCTACCACGACTTCCGTGCTTTGCTGTCCCTCCTGCATCCCTTCTTTCAACACCTTCGGGTCAGGGCACCACTTCACCACTGTCCCCACTGGCACAGTCACGACGACGTCTTTCCCCTTCTTACCATCCAGTTGTCTTCCAGCTCCACTTCTTCCATCGCCTGCAAGATAGTTCTGCCTCAGCTTGTTCAATGATGACAGTCCCTCGATGGCCTACACGTAGACGTTACCACCAGAGCCACCATCGCCACCATCAGGAGGACCAATGGATCTTCCAGCGTCTCTGAAGAACGAAATGCACCCATTTCCACCGGCTCCTGATCTCAGTTTGATTATTCTGAGATCGGCAAATGACTGAGACTCGGCGTTGGGACGCTGGTGTGATGAGAGAGAGGAGTACACCGATGATCTGATCTGTGCGTTTGAGATGGGCAGGGACACAGACATGGTTCCATCGTTGAAATATTCTAAGACTCTGTATGGCACCTATTTCTGCAGGTTTATGGATGGTTGTAATGATGTGAGGGAAGTGAGTCGATCGTCTGGGGTGGAAAAGTCCAAGGGTTCAGTTAATGAGTCTAGCCATGCCTCATTGTCTGACTGTGCCGGGACGTGTTGTGGGACGTCGTGAAGCAGTCTGGTGAACGGGGATCTGTGTATGAGACACCTCGTTCTGAGCATCATCATTTGATGTAGTAATTAAACAGTGGATCGAAGGTTCGTAGTGATTAATTCCAGATATTGAACGGTTATTGAAGGACAGTGATGAGACGTCCTAGGCTATTTATTTTTCCAAGCGCAAGTCCGCGAGGGACTGGATCCAATACTATTTGATTAAACCTTTCCGCAGAAACTTTTCAACTACAGTACATTCTGGTCTGCTTGAAACTGTATTATCGTTTATCAGAGCCATATCTCATCTAGAGAGAGTCATTATGTTAGGGTTTGTGGGAATATGTGTAAAAGTGATGGGGGAGCACACTCAGAACTCGAAGCTGACCTTAGCACCAATGTCTCTAGCGTTCTGGACGATTCCAGCCATCTTGACGACCTTCTCAGCAGCTGAGTCCAACTCGTTGACGGCGTAGATCTTCAAGCCGGATTCCTCAACCATCTTGGCGGCCTTCTCGTAGTTTGTACCCTGCAATCTAACGACAATTGGAACCTCAACACCCAAGTTCTTGGTGGCAGCGATCAAACCTTCGGCAACGTAGTCACATCTGACAATACCACCGAAGATGTTAACGAAGATACCACTGACGTTCTTCTCGGACAAGATCAACTTGAAGGCGTTCTCAATGGTCTCTGGGGTAGCACCACCACCACAGTCGAGGAAGTTAGCTGGCTTACCACCGTAGAGGGTGATCACGTCCATGGTGGCCATGGCCAAACCGGCACCGTTGACCAAACAACCAATGTTACCATCGAGCTTGATGAAGTTCAAGTTAGACTTGGAGGCCTCAACTTCATCTGGGTCCTCCTGGGTCAAGTCTCTCCACTCGAACACCTCCTTCTGTCTGTAAGCAGCGTTGTCATCGAATCCGAACTTGGCGTCCATGGCCAAGACCTTGTGGTCAACAGTCTCGGACAATGGGTTGATCTCGATCTGTGTGGAGTCCTTCTCGGTGAAGATCTTGTAGAGCTTCTTGATTGTGTCAGCAGCCTCGGCCTGGGCGTGCTTGGTGAAGCCCAAGACACTGGCAACCTCGGCAGCCTGGGAGTCGGTGACACCAGCCTCCAAGTCAACTGGGAAAGTGTGGATGGCGGATGGGTCCTTGGCAGCGACACCCTCGATGTCCATACCACCCTGGGCGGAGGCAACGATGATTGGCTTCTGTGTGGCTCTGTCGAGGAGGATGGCCAAGTAGGCCTCGGTTCTGTCGAAGGCTCTCTCGACAACGTAGACGGCAGTGACCTCCTTACCGGCAGCACCGGTCTGCTTTGTGATGATCTTGTGGTGCAAGAACTCCTTGGCAAGGTCTCTCACCTCCTCTGGGGTGTTGACGAGCTTGACACCACCCTGGAAGCCGGTGTCGAAATGACCCTTACCTCTACCACCGGTCAAAGCCTGGGCCTTGATGACCAAGTCCTCGGTGTTGAGTCTCTTGGCGATCTCGTAGGCGCCCTCTGGGGTGGTTGCGGCATCACCGTTTGGCACACCGACACCGTAGTCTCTGAGGAGCTGGGCGGAGCGGTACTCGTGGATGGAGAGGTTTCTCTTCTGCTGGAGAGCAGTCTGGCGGGTGTTAGTACCACGTCTCGTGGAGATGGGATTGAGGGGCTGTCCACTGCCATTGTGCGTGGCCAGAACGCGTGGGGTGGCTCTGTGATGAGCTTGTTGCTGGCGATATGAGGCTCCCTCTCTATCGTCCCCAGCGCTCACCCGGGCACAACACCAACGGCCACGGCAGGGCCCCTGCTGTCAAACTCACCTTGGATGCTCTGAGCAAAGAACGGTTGGCAGATCTGAACATTGTGACTTTGGAAAGCTGTCTTTGCGAGGAGTCCAAACAAATCAACCTCCTCCAGGGCCGCTGGGTCTGGAAAAATCCCACAGGCCGGGTGGATGCTCTCCTTTATACGGAAAAATGGTGGGGAGCGCTCCCGATCTCCGCGCTTTTGCAGGTGTTGCGGTGGTTGTGGGAGAGGCTCCGATTTTTGTTAGCGAGTGGCACCACGTTATGTTCCGTTTGGGGATGTGTGGAGGGAGAGCACGGGGGGCCGGTCGGAGGGGGCTGCTGGGGGGAGCTGGGATGGGGTGTGAAGCTAGGAGGTCAATTGGTACGTGTAGGTGGTTGGTTTGCTGGTTCCCACGGTGTTCTTAACTCCATGTGTTGTGTCCTGATCCCAGGCCCCTCGGGGGTGTTCGCTGTGGGAGGTGGCCCCACCCTTTTCCCGTATACTGGGCGGAGTGCGTTTTGAAAAGTTTGGGGGTGTCAAATGTCAAGTCCCAGAACTCACGATTTACAAGGTGCACAGTGTAGGGTGAATCCGTCAGGGTCTCGGCGATTGGAGCACCTTCTAGTGGTGTAGTGTCCTGGTGGTATATATGGGACCCATAACGTGCGCTATTAGTACCCACAACGCTTACTACCCGTACCCTCCCCGTACCCATACCTAAACTTGACACTTGACAGCGCACACACACACTCCCAGCCGTGCCAAACCCACCGTCAACCCCCAGATACCTGCTTCCACTCCACTGTCCCACGCCGGCACCACATCCTCGATGGGCTGTCGTAGGTGCTGCGGTGTGGATCTTTCGGGCTAGTGCTCCACTTCTTGGACTACTCACTGTCCCACTGTCTTTCTCTTAAGCAACCTACACAACCTCATCGCATCATCTACCCCCATCGGGGGGCCTCGGTGCAACTCGGAACAAAGATCTCGGTGCTTTGGCGTTGCCGGGTTGTGGGAAGGACCAGAGGAATTGGGAGAAAAAAAAAAATTAAAAATGAAAAATAAAAGAGGGGATGAAAGCTCCGGATTTCTCCGACTTAGTAATGGATTAGTCATCAACGCGTCGCTATGAGTATATATGAACATTAATGATGGTGAGGGTTTGTGTGTGTTGGTGGTTTGTGCCGGTACGATGATGTGGCAGCTTCTGAGGTTTCTAATGTTTCGATAGCCTGCCTGTTACGATGTTGATTTTGTAATGGTTCATGGAGTAGAATCACTCGCATAATTGCTCAAGCTGTTACAACTTCTATATGTAACTCCGCTATTTCACTAAGCTCTACGTTGCCCTGATCAATCAGTTTCGTATCAGCATATCCAAGTGCAATCCCGTTCAACACACACATCATTAACAATTTACTTGAACGCTTACACAAGCGCTTCACATGATGTGTCGATTGGCTGTAAATATGTGAGGAGTTGCGCTTAGCACTCGAGCAGTTACAAAACACCTAACTACTCTCAAAACTGCTCCAGTGAAGCAGTATAAAACTCATTAATTCAGTGCCATATTATGTTTGGGCAACTCTCAGTCCATACACCCAGTCAACACGTAATCTGCTGAATATGAGGAACGCAAAGACCACTAGGTCAACCACCCAGTCTACTACTGCATTGCCTTTCCCTACAGAACTATTTCTCCAAATCATGAAACATCTAACCACTGGCTCAGAATTTCACCACCGAACTTTCACGAATCTTCTCCATGCATTCCCACATCTTCAGCAATTGGTGCTTCTGATAGTGGACCATCCTTTCCACCCCTTCACCAACCTAAACATCCCTCAAGCCGCATACCTATCTCTATTCGAGTTGGAGATGAAACCACAATCACAAATCCAAAAGTACCCAATCTGTATATTATCACTCTGTTACGCTGATAGCGCAGTGACAAGAGGGCTGCTGACGTACCACGATAACTGTGTCTACGCGAGATACCTGACCCGTTCAACACCGTTGCTCATCAGGTCTTCAAACATATATTCCATTGGCGGAATGATGCTGCAGAGGTTTGCATTAACTAGAGGCGTTCCCACAGGGCATATTCTTCAGCACTCTTTGATGCAAGTAGAGAAGTTTTCCTATGCTCGTGCAATCCCTAAACCTTTGGATGATGATAAATCGTTATCATCGAAGTTCAAGTCCACTATGTCATCAGATGAGATTGATGCACGACACTAGCAGCTCTTACATTACTTAAAGAAAAAACAGCTCCACCCAGATCTGGAAATACCATATCCTGAAGCAACACAAGAGCAATCTTATGCCACTAAGGTTGTTGATTTCCAGCCTGTGCCACCCGGTTACATCACGAGGACATTAACAAAACCCACAAAGCATCTCATTGTCCGATGTTTATCAAACATTATGCTCCCTAGAGACAAACAGATGATTTACATCACCTTAAATCACAGTGTTCTTGAACTAAAGAAGTTACAGGTTGAGTTTCACGCAGATGCTATACCGAGCTTGTGCATAGACACGCTACCCACAGATCTCAGCACAGAGCGAAACCACAAGAAGCGCCAGTTTACCCTGTACAACTGTTCATGGGATCCTCAAAACCCATATTTCCCAACACCGCATTCATTCACTCATATAAACCCGATCAAGTACGATATCCGTATGATGCGTTTGTTCAAAAACGTTGAATTGGTTGGGATTCCAGATTGGTACGTCTTCCTAAGTTTACCATTCTGGGGACAGCTGGAGACTTTGGTGTGGAGAAGAATATCACCAAAAAGAGAACAAGTTCTGGATCAGAATGGTGAGGCTGCTGATCTGTGGGACGAAGAAGGAGACGTCAATGAGTGTCCAAATTTGAAGTTTGTGGAGATTGTCGCTGCAATGGGGGAGTTTCCCATCAGGAACATTCACTTATCGAATCTGAAACGCTTAGAGACGATTAGATTAGTGATGCTAGATAAGGGGGACTATGATTTCGAGGACCTGTTCCGAGGCGATCTATATAGTTTAGAACGCCTCGACATGGTGAGCATTAACACCGACCGGTCTGGTTCACAGATCTTACAGTTAGACGCATTGAGCAAGCTTAGGATGTGCTTGAAGAAACTCGTGGTCATCGGGTACGCAATAGGTGGTATTTCGTCTCAGTTAGCTGGTCACTACACTCCATTCACGCATCTCAAAGAGCTGGTGGTTGACTTAATGGGAGTTTACCGTGCGTGGGACTTCACCATGGGTGACGTCGACATGGTCTTTGACGAAGAGAAGTTCCCCAAACTGAGGGTCCTCACAGTACAGCTTCTGCAGAAAGATGTCAAGGAATATGTGAGTTTTACTTATCCAAGCCTAAACATCAAAGTGGGGAGCTCAGTTCGGGTGATTGACATATCCCAGCACGTTGCACTCAACCAGTTTACGCTCAATGGCCAGGCCCAAGCCCCACCTGCACCAGAAGCAGTGTTGATTCCGGGATCTTTTAGTCGCTTCGTGATAGATAGCTTGACCAAGAAGATGTGCTTTGCAGGGATATGGAGATACCCTCTAGAGTACTATGACTTTTATTAAGATATTGTCAGGGCCTGGGAGAGCCCGTAGTAAGTGGCCAAATTGCGCTGTCAATTATGATGTCATCATTGCGTGTGTGCTTATGTAATACTACCTAGCTTCGAAAGATCGGCGATTATTCCAAATGTTGAGTATTATTTAGGCTGTAAAGTGTTGCACAACTGCAAAATTTGCTCCAGAGATGGAACTCCTCATTTCTCAGAGGTGATACCGAGGCACCTGTCCATGTAGAAGTCCGAAATTCAGGCAGGCCAACTCTAGATGGTGGAGTTCCCCACGGAGGTTTGGATCCCCATACTCCGACAGCTGATGACGCCACAGCTGGACACCACAACTCTCCAAGCTGTGCTATTGGCGTTCCCACCACTCTCAGAGCTTATTCTTATCATCACAGACTATAGTGATGCCACAGACTGGCTCTCACAAACTCCTGCTGCACATATACTGCTCCAAGACTATGAACAGCAATCATGGAGCTATCTCAGACGATTTCCGATAAAGATCATGTCTTTCAGAAATACAGAGACTGCAGTGCTGTCTGGCGACTTGTCCAGAGACCCTATGTGCCTTTATCTACGTCACATGTCTCCAAGCATTCCCATTGTTGTGGCTGTTCACCATGAACAGGCGTATGGGTACTAGCTTGTACGGACCATGTCGGAGCGTCTCAACACGACATTGAAGAGAGTTGACTTGGTAGACGATCACCAAGTACAACTGATACAACACACGCCATTCTACAGAGATACTGGGAACCCGAAGATACGTGATACACCGATGTTTGCCTCCTTTTTGGGGCCAAGACCATCCACCACGTCTAGACTTCTCTGGGGAGCGGTGTCTCTACCTCTTAGACTCTCTCCCAACTTCTTTGACTTCCCAACACACATGGCAAATGCTCACAGCTTGGATATTTCCACTGAAGATAATCCTCGATTGAGTGACTGGGATGCCTTCCGTGACTTGAGCTCACTATATCTCCGATTGCGCAACAACGACACCACGCCAACCAAGCTCGACCTGGCGTTCCTCTCAACTATCCAAGTCCTCCATGTTGAGTTCTCCACCTCATTCGTCCCGATAATAACAACGCAACTCCCCAACTTATGGAGACATCAAAGTTCACGCAAGTACTCGCTTATTAATACACACTGGACTTCCAAGACACCATCGTGCCATGACGAGAACACCATGATGACGCTCGATAACCCAGATCTTTACATGTTTCAAGGATACCCATATTACTTCGACTTCACGCAGTACATGACAGAAATTACATACGTCGGCATACCTGATCTCTACGTCGAGTTGACAAAATGGAACCGGTGCCAAAAGTTTGTATGGTAGAGGCTGGTCCCGAGAGAAGGTATTCAAAGAGTCCTGGTGGATCATCAGATGTATGATAATATCGGTTTCACTAACCGAGAGTGCAAAGAGATGAAGGAGATGTATTTTTTGAGCACAGTTGGTGAGCGAGCTATCACCACTATCCATTTCACTGGGCTTGAGAAGCTGCAGACGTTGAAGCTAGTGGCACTGGGGCATGGGGTCTGGGACCTTGAATCGCTGTTCCGCAGTGAGCTTCCGTTACTGAAAGATGTCACCTTGGTGGCCAAAATAGGTGATTGTGATTCTATACCGACGTACGACATGGGTAATCTTAGAAAGATAGCACCAACTGTGCAAGAGCTTTCCCTAATAGGTTACAACAGTGGTGGTGTCCTTGGGGGCTGTAACACCAATGACGTCGTATTCAGCAGACTCATGTTCATAACTCTTGATATTGGTGCGTCGTCAAACTCGTTTTCATCAGAAGGTGTTCTGAAACTTTCGCTTCCACAGTCGCAGTTCCCATTACTACAAGCTGTTTAGCTGGTGCTGCTAAAGAAAGACCATTCAAGGTTTTTATTGCCTCCATCCGCAGTCATTGAGCTTGAGGCTTCTATGTTGATCAAGGAGATTGGTATGAGTGCAGCATTGACAAGTTCAGATGTCGTGCTCAATGGTATACGACTTCCCAAAGCTATGTGTGATGTTCAGCTACCCGGGTACTATCACAAATGGGTTGATGCTGGTGAAGGTTTTGAGGCAGCAGGTACAGTCAAGGAGGCTCTAAGGTTTTACGAGTTCGAAATATGAATATCACGGATTATACACTCAGTAGTCTTACTCCCACTCCTCATCTGTAAATTCTACATCCAGATCTAACATAGCAGCTTCAGCTTTGGCTTGCACTTCTGCCAACCCGCTTACCTTAGCGAGATACTCAGCATCATTGAGTGCACACTTCACAAACTCCCATCCTCCCTCAGTATAACCCTTTACAACACTCTTAGAACATGCAGAGCAGTATTCATATGCCGGTGCCTGTAATTTCATTGTGTCGTGCCTATCCAGGAATCCTCTCAACTGATGCGGTAGATCCCCCAAAACTGTACGCTCACCAGCTTTAGCCCGTTGCTGATCAGGATGCTGCACGAGAGAAACCATGAGCTCAACACCCAACGATGAAGCCATCAGAGCCACGCCAGGGCGTGTCACTGTACACATTTGATCCAAGGTCCGATCAGTCAACGAGTCGGTAGGAGCAACGACATCATTGCAGAAGTAACACCCTAGTAATCCTTCAACACCGTGTCTCATTACAAGATAGCTGTCGAAACCCAGTGCACAGTTCATCACAATCTTGTTTAAAGCGTTCCCTACCACAGTGGGTAGCCATCTGGTTTCTCTAGAGTCTGTCAACAAGAAAATAGCATCGTGTTCTTCAATGAGCTTGATCAACTGGACATAGTCCTATTTCTGCCTCTCCTCATTCGTGATTGGATGTCCGGCCATCGGGATTTCCAGGTCGAACCCTTGAGCATCGCACAATGGGAAGATCTTCTTGATAGCCTCTGCTGCGGTTTGGGCTTTTGGCTTCCCCACATCCTCAAAGTTGAACAATGGTTGGCGAACAGGGTTTGAGAAGGAGACTTTCCCGTTATCGACGAATGTGATTTTTCGTACACCCCATCCGAGTAGCGCACGAGCAACGTAAGAGCCCAATGTTCCAGAACCGAGAAGTAAAACCTTAGTGTTCTTTACGATCTCCAAGTCGAGCTGAGGTGCAACACGCCACTTCATCAACTTCAAATTGAGATCTACTGATTGCTCGGATAACTTAATTGGGTCAATCAGTGAACTGAGGTCTGCAAGTTTTGGTGAGAGCTTATTCTGTGATGTTCTTTCCCATCCTGTGATTTTGGTGGGCTCTGTAGATACGTTGGTCAGTGATAGTGTGAAGCTCTGATTTGAAGGACGGAAGACCGAAACTGTAATCTCCTTGTGTCCGTATATTGAGAGGGAAGTGAGACAGTTCTGTAACAACTTGGATGGTCTGTCAGGCACAAGAGATGAATCTATAAATCCAACATGCACTGGCTTAGATGTTTGGAGTTCCAGCTCAGACAACGCCTTGGGCTTCCACTCTGCTTCAGTAGTGTCCAGTAGAAAGAAAGAGCTTGCTGAATTGCCTGAAAGGGAATCAATCCAATTCACAACGAACTCTGAGAGCTTTGTAATGGGCTCCTTTTTGATGATTTCCCATTGTGATGCCAGTGACGGGAACGCCACCCAGTAGTAGAACTTGAACTTCTTCAAGTCTGCAAAGCTGATAACCTCGAACGAGTTCAGGAGTGATGGGTCTTCGAGTACCCTCTTAGATACGATGTTTTCATAGATGTCTGCTCCGGAATTCTAGAGAAACTGTGCCTTATCGAGCCTCTTGAACTCCTCCACTGTGTTGAAGTTGACGATGCGGCCATACAACGGCACCACCGAGCCCGGCGCATGACTGGTGGGGTCGTACTCGTCGAAAGAGGCGTCAGAAAGAGTCACAGCTGGTGGTTCTCCCTTGGATATGCTCCTGATGTTGACTGTGGCACATATGGGCTTCTTAGACTCATCGAGCTTGAACTCATCTAGTTTCAGCGTTGACAGCTTCTGGAAGAAGGCGGAGTCTGTGAAAGTTTGCGGTGGGGCAAACTTCAACTTGTTATCTGACATTTGCTCGTAGGTATCAGTGGCCTGTTGTACTTGGACAGTTGTTCCCCAAAGTCAGATGAAAAGGTGGCTGAATGGCAGTTGAAGGTGGCGTCGTTTTTGCTTTGTTTATCATTCGTGTTCGCGAGGTACTGATAAGCAGTCTGCTCTACTGAATAACCATGTCTATCACAGGTATTTAAATGAGTGAAAGAAATAGTTGCGTGGATTAGAATACTATGGACACGTGACAGTGCTGGGGATCATACGGACAAGAAAGCAGCAGCCTGTTGGTTGTATCTGTGGCCCTCAATCGTGGTGCTCTTGAGAAGCTCATCGATGGTGCGGAAGTCATCGTCTGAAAGGGTCACCTTGGCGAAGTTCTCTTGTACCCTGGAAACGGAGGAAGAAGATGGGATAGGGATGATTTCTGGGAACTTGATACCGTAGAGAGTCTTTCCGGAGTGGAACTTCAACCAGGCCAGCGCCAGCTGGGCAGTGGTGACGTTCTTCTGCTTAGCAATCTCAGTGAGCTTCTCGACAACGGCCAGGTTCTTCTTGATGTTCTCCTCGCTGAATCTCTCGAAGTGGTGGCGCATATCGTTCTCTGGGATGTCTGCCTTAGACTTGATCTCACCAGTGAGGAAGCCTCTGGACAATGGAGAGTACGCGATGATTGGGATGTCCAACTCGCCGGCAATAGCAGCAGTGCCGTTCTCAATAGGGTCTCTGGTGAACAAGGAGAACTCAATCTCAGCTGCGGCCGGTTTGTGCTTAGCGATCTGTGTGAACTTCTTCAAAGTCTCACCACTCACCTCGGAAAGGGTGTAAGCCTTGATCTTTCCCTCATCGATGGCGGCATCCAAAGCGGCAGCCGTCTCCTCAAATGGAACCTCTCTGTTCAATCTGGCAGGCTCAAAGATCTCCAGGTCTGGAATGTACTTCAGCACGTTGTCGATGGAAGCGGCGATACCTGCCTTGGTTGGGATGGGGTTGAAATTCTCCAGTGCACCCTTGATGGAGATCACAACGTGCTGTCTCTGCTCTGGGTACTTGGCGAAGAAGTCTCTGATGTACTCCAGGTTGATGTTGTCAGCGCCGTAGAACTCACCACCGTTGAACAGGGTCTTCTTTGGCAAATTGATCTTGATGGACTCATTCATGACGGCGAAGGCAATCTCCTTGTCGACTGGCTGTGGTCTCCATGTGAAGTTCATGAGCCCGAGACCCTCAGCTGCGACTTGCGAGAGGATATTGGAAGTGGAAGCGGAAATGGAAGTGGAAGACATGGTGCTGTGTTTGTATCAATTATCGATGATTCCTCCAGCTATGGTGAGACCTGTTCACAACAACTGGGGCGACATGCACTCCTTATATAGATTATCCTCTGGGTAGAGCTTCCTCACTACACAACTACGCCATGGACTCTAAAACCATTAACCCCAGAGAAATGGCAAACTTGCGGCGTTACCGGCTGCTCTCCTCGTGCCAATCCGGTAATTTTCGCGTGTGGGTCTCTTTGGCAGCGGTCCACGGCTTTAATTCTCCGCCGGTGGACGCGGGGTTACCGGGCGGTGGCTGTGTGAGGTGGGAAGCCGAGTTAAGGTAATTAGGGGTTATTAGGGGTGTACTGAAGATGATTGATGTGATTATGATAGTGAAGTTCTTAGAGAAATTGTACAGTGGATTCACAGTATGCCCGTAACGTTCTACTGGTGGATGATAGATAGGCCGAATGGAAGGTTGACAGCTGGAAGTCAGTACGGAAAACAATGCAGCAGTAAAGAGATCAGCGTGAATATAATGGCTCGGTGCTTTGATTGTGTATATACTGGATTCATGGGGGATCTCGATGGTAGCTATTGGATAAGTAGCGTCTAACTTTTGTTCAATGGCAAAGCTCGGGGCCGGGGTAAATCACAACATACAACCAATCGATACAATGTAAGTACAGGTGGTATATATAGTCTCTTTAGTTGAGCAGGCTAGAAGCTAAACAAGTGGTATCATGATATCTTGTTTGTCATGTTATCAATACACGTGTATCGAATGTTTCAGTGCTGTATTTCACTCATGAGGCATACACCTACACATGATGTACATGATTTAGTAGCTATACAGCAGTCATTAATTTATTGTTGAGTAAATTATCGTGTAAGTAGCCGAATGATTCGACTAACAGTACTTTAGAGACTATCAAACAAGTGTTCGACCAGATTTCCTATCTAATTATCCAAGCAAGATTTGGAATCTTCCCAATGTTTTCATCTCTGAGTTATCAAATTCCTTGATGAAGATCAACGGTTTTGAAAACTTTCCACCGCTGGTCTACTTATCAGTCAAGTTATACGATGATCAGTACTTACAGGCACTCAGGTTGTCTACGAAGTTCTAGCTCCACAACTGCACAGTATCTTGAATAAAGTTAAAGCTAATAAATCCCCTGTGGTGGTCGGATGTATGCAAAATGATGTCTGGGTGAATTGTCAATTTAGCACAATTGGTGTCCGGGTTTTTCCCGTACTGGCACGCAGTGCTTATAAGTGCCAGTACGTTTGAAGTCTGCAGCTTGTTGGATATGACTTGACCCGTGTATGCTCTCAATGACGCTGCGAACTTGAACCCACGTGATCAGTTATTCGTTGGAAGCTCCAGGAAGTACTGTAAGTTCTGGAACAGCTTCTGATCTACGCCTCCAACGATGCTTTGCCAGTTCTGAGAACCAATCCTCTGTTCGACTGTACTCAAGGTCTCCAAAATGAACTGCTTCATGCGTAGATTGTGTACTGGATCAGCTGAGTTCAGCAGACTTTGAAACCTCAAGTACTCCCCGTTCTCAACAATACTTAGGTCGGATGTGTAGTGGAACTCAACAAGGTAGTTCGAGTGATAAACCTGACAATCTCCGTTGTTACCAGACTCATTAACCTCCTCAAGTGCACTGACCCAGAGTGCAAACAAGGCAGCAATTTCCCCAAACATGATAGCTTCGCCTGTTCTCAATAGTGATGTGAGCCCTAGGACGTGTATCTTTCTGTTTCTCGGATTGCTGATGTTGCTATCCATTCTTGCATACCAAACCGTGATGAACTTCTGCAGCATAACAGTGAACTGCGCTTGATCGGGATAAAGGTATTTGAATAGTTCAATAACGGAATCTGGGGATTTGAAAGACAGACGAGCCAAGATAAGGAGCAGTTTCCCCACAGTGACATGTGCCTGATCGTCATCCAACACCATATTGATGATTGTAGGAAGCAGTTTGGACTCCACCATCAAGTTCACCAAGACCTGATCATCACCTTCACGCAGAGAAGACTCCAATACGGCAATGTCGAGGTAAGAAATCAAAATATCTAACGCATCATCCCTCATCTGTGGGAGGTACTTGGCCATAGTCTCAAACACTTGAAGAGTCAAAACCTTGGTTGCAGGATCCAGAATGACCTCGGGAACTAAGAGGGAATAACTTCTCCAGATCTCCAAGATGAGCGGAAGAATTTCTGTTTGGTTTAGGAGGGCATGCATATAGAAATCTCCAAGATCCTGAATCAGTGAACTTGAGACTTCAAGTTTTTGGTTTGGTGGATAGTACTGTAATATACTGAGCCACAGCTCGTACCCATCTTCACTTAACAGAGCGTGATACTCCGAATGTGGTGAGCAACAAACCTTGATTAATGGAAGGGCAATATCCCATGTTGTATGAGAGTTGTGATTTAGGGAAACAACGAGATTTTTCAGGATTCTCAGCAAACTGTTCTTCAAAATCAACTCGTTGGAGTCATTGGATGAGTCCCAAAACTTTGGCACGATTTGAAGAAGCTGATCAAGCTCGTCCTCTGATATCAACGGATTTGTCCTAGAGATGAGCTCGCTAATAGTATTAAGCAAGAAAAGTTTCGACTCCGTGAGCTCCATCTCGGAACATAGGCGTAAAAGGTGCGCTGTGAATTGCTTAATGTACGGCTTAAAATCCTCCTTGACAAAATCCCAATCTGTGATGATGGACTTGAGTGCCTGGATTGCCGTTAGTGTTACAACCCTGTCATTCAATGGGTTGGACGGGTCCAAAAACTGCAACAGTAGAGAGTAGATGTGCTGTAACGTTTGCGGTGTGATGACACTGAGCCCGATCCATTCGGTGATGAGCAAACACACTCTTCTCTTGATGATACGGGCCTCTGAGAGATCATTCTTCAGAGACTCTGGGAAGAAGATGCGTTCACAAAGGTCATTAAAATCAACGATCTCGTGGATCGAGTTGGCACTCAGCTGAAAGATAGAGAACACCGAGTCCTTCATTAAGATGCTTTGTGCAGACACTTCTGAAGTCTTGGCCATCTCATCTTGGACTTTGTTCATTACGTATGGCACAAGCATGTCCTTGAAGTTGATCATGAGGTCTTGGAAGAAGTTTTCGGCACACTGTCTGACCTGATACTCGTAGTTCTGGTTCACTTCGTCGTTTGCCCACTCTTCAGGCTCGCTGAACCATGACTCCAAGTCACTCGGTTTTAGCTTGATGTAGTAGTCGATGAGTAGATCAGTCAGACCCTTGATCAGGCTTTCTGAAAAGAATTGAGTTTGTAGAAGCGTTATTGCGTTTTCCACCTCGACTTTCGATGACTTGGACTTCAGTGTGAGCACAGCACCCTTCTTGAAAAGGAAGTTGATGAGGTACTTGAAGATGAGAAGGGTTTTAATTGCCAGGAACTCCCATACAGTATCTGTCTCGTTCTCCTAGTCGATATTATACACTAGCTGGGCTTTCGATTGTAGAATATTCAGCATCATGTAAAGAATTTCCTTCGAGCATGGCAAAAGGATGAGATTTGTTGGATTTGACTTCACCATAAGGTGGTAGATTTTAGCATAACATCTGATATACTTTTCCAAGATGTCATTAGGGGCGTATTTGTCGTAGCTCGAGACAATCAGCTCGAAATGGCGAACACTCAATGAAAGAAACTCGACAAGTTCAGGCGATTGGTGTACGGTGTCGCATACGTCTGTGATCAGACGTCTCATGACTTTCAGCGAGAGGTATCCAATCTCCATGACTCCGAAATCGATTGAGTCCACCCACTCGTTGAAGAAGGTTGTGTAGATCTTGATCAGCAATGGTGAGATAATAGGCACTTTGCTCTGTAGTGCCGGCCGTGTTCTGCCAATCTTAGCCATGGCTAGGTTCTTCACCACCTGGTTGAGGATGATGAGCATGTTGTGCACTTTGACATTGTTGCCCTCAGCGACTGCCTGCTGCAGCAGTCTCTCCATGTCGTCAAACAGCGTGGGCCACTCCACCGGGAAATCTAGTCGACACACACGAGCAATGGCCATAGCATTTTGGATGGAGAGCTGTTTGTTAGGCTCGTCAATGAGATCAAAGAGATGCAGTCTGATGGCGTCCTTCTCCTCCCTAGGGATGGCGTTTTGTCTGCTTGAGCGCCAATACTTGTCAACGCCGTTCTTGAAACTGATAATGGCGAGCCAACGCGTTTGCAATGGCAGCGAGAGATCGGTATACACGGACTGGAGAAGCTTGTGGAACCCCTGCTGCGTCTCCCATTGCTTGAGCTGGTTTTCCGCAAGTTTCTGCTGGGCAGTCCGCTCTGGCGAGTTTGCCTGCTCGAGGACCGAGGTCAGCGATAGCAAATCCAGTGATGCCATAGCTCTTGGAGGTCGGGTTTAAGCGGTCTGAGGATTCCAGTGCTGAAACCTGTTGCCCTGTGGTTTAATTGATGGCAGCGCAGTCCTTTGAGAAGGATGCGAAAAAAACAGGTTCGCGGTTGGAAGCTGAATTTAACCCGTACACCAGGAATGACGGGCTCTAGGAGGTCTACTTGCAACTTACGTAGTTTGGGGAAATTGCTCAGGTGTTAAGTTTGGCTAAGTTATGTAGCTTTTGTAACTGAGCTCAGCTCAAATGGAACTGAACTGCAGGCTGAAGGAGACAGCGCCGGCATCGCCAAGGCTGACACTCTCCTGGACCTGGCCTTCAGCAGCCTCCTCAGCGGACCAAATATCCTGACCGTTTGCCGAGATCAACCCAGTTGAAGAGTCGTAGTTGAACTCAAATGGCGTGGAGACATCAGCTGAGCAGGTGAATTCACCATTGGTGATTGTACAATAGCCCTTTGATGACTCCAGATTAACAGAACCTGTAGAGAGTTGAATCAGGGAGTAGGTCGCGCAGGTACCTGTGGTGTACCACTTACCACCACTGATGAGACAACCATCTTGGCCCGTAAGATAGATGTATCCCTTCGTGGTTGGATCTGTTGATTGCGGTGCTGCAGATGCCTTTGTGGTGGATGGCGTTGTGTCCATCTGCTTCGGTGGGAACTTGACCTGGTCGCTACAACCTGGGGTGGTCAGAGTTTCGATAGGCTTATAAGTACCACCGACGACTGGGCCTTGGACATGGTACATGTACCAGATCTCCTGGATCGCACCATCAGAGTCACATGCAATGTATGGGGTAGCACCGTGGTGCTGGGCCAACACGGAGAGGATATCGGTCTTCGCGTACGTAGCTGTGTCAGATGGAACTATACCAGCTGCAGTCAACCACTCATACGATGGTAAGGCCTGGAACATCTCCACAGCCTGCTTGTAGTAATCGTAGACGTTCTGGTACTGTGTCATGTTTTCACCGTAACATGCCGGCTTCAGAGTGGAGTAGCATGTTCCGTGCTTGTTGAACTCGTGCTCCCAGAGATCTTCGTCGTCACCGGTGTAATCCTTCCAATAGGTCTGCATGAAGGACAGTAGCGATTCATCGAATGACGCAATAATAGAGGCCGGCTCAGCGATCTCCATTGAGGTATCGCAGTACTGTTCGTAGGTGCCGTCACAGTTGTCAGGCCAGAGCCCGTGTACGGTGAAGGAGTCTGCTGGACCCGTTGCCGGGTTGTAATCCCAGAACTGTGTCTGGAGAACAACACCTCCAGGGTACTCGAAACAGCAGGAGTCCGCGTCCATGTTGGTGGTGTTTGTGCAGGAATATGGAAGATCGAGGGGACAAATAGCTGGTGAAGTTGGTGCTGAGAAACCTGTTGATGTAGAGGTGGAGGAAGAGGAGGAGGAACGACAAGAAGACACAAACAAGCTTGTCTGGTATGATGAAGAGACTGGCACCAACTGAGAAGAACTTGAAGATATGAGGCTTAAGGCACCACTACGAGAGGAAGAGCCTTGCGCAGTGATCGCATTACCAGTGGCTGATTGACTTGTGGATGAACTAATCGAGCTCAACCCACCTGTTGACTGCTTCAAGGTTGTTCCAGAAGTACTTGAGCCTGAATCCACAGAGCTATCAGTAAAGGTGACTGGCTTGGAAGACATCACAGCGTACATGGTTGAAATGACGATGCAGGAGCCCTGGGTTAGGGCATTGGCGAAATCGAAGGCCTCGGCCTAGGCGACGAGAGCTGATGCTATCAGAAGAAACACCGAGTTCTTCATTATCAGAGAGATAGGTCTGCGATAGTTCTAGCAGCAGAAGGTCTGGGAGGGACAGAAGCGAGGGAGCCGTGACTCAATATATACTCGAGTCAGATCGGCTCCGCCCATGGACGTGGTGGCTCACTCTTGTCCCGATTCGACCAGTAGCCGAGGCATACACCGCAAATCGTTGTTTAGGTTGTTGTGCATTGTCCGGGCAGTAAACCCAATCGGGAGAGTTGAGGAGAGTTGGTCCTCGTGCGTTCAATTGGTCAAACGTGGGCTTGTAATTAACACCATGTGCGGAAGACAGAATACACCAATAACTAAGAGCTGTTTTTGTCCATCTGCCATTGAAGAAAGGACTCACCAAGCAGTAATAGACGGAACGTGTGTATCTGTGTGAGTGACGTAGAGGGCAATTGGAGATCCCTGAGGCTTTAAAGATAAGACGAGCCAACAAAATCCTGATAAGCTCGGACCCTTACAAATTCCGACGGACCGTCGGCTCTATACATAACTCCGAAAGACCGATCTCTCAGACTCGCAAACCTATGGCAGTCTTGGCAGTTTTAATCAATTGGAACTGTATTGATTCCACTGCGGTGCACCGATTATTAATCACCGGGTTTGAGTGTATGTATTGAACCTTAGGCACATGCGATAGGCAAAGATGAGATGACAGGACTACGCTGTTGCGATTGATACCGCATCTGGGATCTACACTTGCTTTAGACTTCTATATACAGGAAAGCCACGCATTGTCAAACAGATCTGCTTATTTACAAGATTTGTGAATCTGCTGGTCAAGATTCACCCAGAACAACTGTCACAAGGAGAGACATCGTCGATGCGACACGCAGACAACGGCCTTGGACTGTAAATATCCACATCTCCCATGTCTCTTTTCAACACCGCATCATCCGAAACATCGGGCGTACCACTATCAGGCGTAGCGACATCAAGATACCTAGCCCTCTTTACTTGTGGGGCCTGTACATCCACTGCGCGTGCGCCACCATCCAAAGCTTCCGTAGAGGACCTTGTGCTTCCGATATTACTTCCCATGCCCAACGGAGAGCTTGTGATTCTTGCCCCAGCAGAGTAAACACCCAGTGGAGAACGTGACCTCGAAGGGGTTTTGGAACGGTCAATGGTGAACTTGATCGCTGAACTTGCGGCTTGAGTTCTCAAGTAGTACATGCCTGTTTTCAGACCTTGCTTCCATCCATAGAAATGCATAGCTGTGAGTTTCTTGAAAGTCGGAGATTTCAGGTGGACATTGAGTGACTGAGATTGGTCGATGAAGGGAGCACGCTCAGCGGACATTGTAAGAATGGACTTTTGAGGGATTTCCCAAACCGTACGATGGATAAGCTTGAGATGTTGGGGAATCTCCTGGATGTCAGCAATGGAACCGTCAGCATCAACGATGCGGTCTTTCATCTTCGAGTCCCAGAGCCCCAGTTTGGTCAAATCTTCAACGAGGTAAGAGTTAACTATCTGGAACTCACCAGATAGAACTCGGCGAGTGTACAAGTTTGAAGTCAATGGCTCAAAGCACTCGTTGAACCCCAGGATCTGAGACGTGGAGGCAGTAGGCATCGGAGCGACCAGAAGTGAGTTTCTCAGTCCATACTTAACAACATCTTTCCTCATCTCATCCCAGTCATACATGCCACTGAACTTGACATTTCTGCCCTCGTCCATCCAGAGATTGAACTACAGTTTCCCCTCTGAAGCAGGAGACCCTTTGAATGTCTCATAAGGACCATACTCCTTAGCCAACTCAACTGAACTCTCCACGGCTGCATGATAAATCGTCTCAAAGATGTTGATGTTGAGATCCCGGGCTTCAGGCGAATCGAACGCCATGTGTAATCTCAGAAACACATCTGCTAACCCCTGCACACCAACTGCGATGGGTCTATGCTTCTTGTTCGACCTCTCGGCTTCGGGTGTAGGGTACATTCCAACATCAATGACCCTGTTGAGATTTCTTGTGAGAACTTTTACCACTCGGTGGAGCTTTGAATAGTCATAAGCACCATCTTGAACAAATGATGGCAAAGCAACGGAGCCAAGATTGCACACAGCAGTCTCCTCTGGCGACGAGAACTGAACAACCTCACAGCACAGATTGGATGACTTGATGACCCCCAAGTTCTTTTGGTTCGTCTTCCTATTACATGCGTCTTTATAGAGCATGAAGGGGCCACCAGTCTCCACTTGTGCCTCCATGATAGCCAACCATAACTTCTGTGCTTTAACTTTCCGTGTTGCCAGTCCCTGAGCCTCATATTGTTTATACAGTTGGACAAAGTTCTCTCCAAAACAGTCGTTGAGACCCGGAGCCTCGTCAGGACTGAATAAGCACCACTCTTCATCCCTTTCAACTTTCTCCATGAAGAGATCTGGGATCCACAGTGCATAGAACAAATCCCTTGCCCTCATCTCCTCCTTTCCGTGGTTCTTCCTCAGGTCCAAGAAGTCAAACACATCGGCGTGCCAAGGCTCCAAGTAGATAGCGAAGGCGCCTGGTCTTTTGTTCCCACCTTGATCGACATACCTCGCTGTATTATTGAACACTCGAAGCATTGGAACCAACCCTGATGAAGTACCATTCGTCCCTGCTATGTAAGCACCGGACGCTCTAATATTTGAAACGTGAATTCCCAGCCCACCAGCTGCCTTGGAGATAAGTGCTGTTTTGTGTAAAGTGTGATAAATGCCATCAATGGAGTCTTCTGATATTCCGAGAAGGAAACAAGAGGAAAGGTGTGGTAATGGGGTTCCGGAGTTAAACAGGGTAGGAGACGCGTGGATGAAGTACTTTTCACTCATGAGGTTATACGTCTCCCCGACCAATTGGAGGTTCGTGCCATGGATCCCCAGAGCGACCCTCATCAATAGATATTGAGGAGTCTCCGCAACCTTTCCGTCGTACTTCAAGAGGTATGATTTCTCCAGTGTCTTCAACCCAAAATAGTGGAAGTCGTTATCCCTCTCGGAATGGATCATCGCGTCGATTTCGTCCCTGTGCTTCATTACTGTATCATATAGCTCCCGAGAAACCATTGGAGAGTGCTTACTGGTAGCCTTCTTGTGATAGTTGTATAATCTCTCGACATTTTCGCTGAATGTGGGTGGTATCTATGACTTCAATTCAGAAACATAGACCCTTGCAGCCAGCAGAGAGTGGTCTGGATGTACAGTGGTCAGCGTAGCAAGTAGTTCCGAAGTGAGAGTGTATAGCTCGTGCTATGTGAGCCTTGAGGGAAGCTGCGACTCGACTTTGGCACACACGCTCGCTATATCAATCTGTGGTGACAAGTTGTAAGCAAGTTTCGTTAATGTTGATTGCAGATCCTTAAAGCTGAAGGGCGTGGAGGAGCCATCTGGGTGCGTTACTCGTACTTCTTCCATTGTGTATGTGGGTAATATGGACTGTTTGTGAATGTATGAGGTATTAAGGTAAAAGTGGATACCTCTTTGTACAAATGCTGGTGAATTTCCACCCAATGTGGATGTATCAAGTCTGTTTCAGAGGATGCGATGAGATGAGTAATCGTCCCGGTAACCGACTTAGAGAATGCGCTTCACAAACGTTCTTCCCGATGTGGGTGGTGTGAGAGATGAGAGTATTGAAACCTCGGTATAAGAGAAAGACAATCTCAGCAACAGAACTTAAAGGTTCTTTGCTTCTTTTGCCATCTATCAAACCGAAGAAATTGTGGCAACTTTTAGAGACGGTACGGCCACCAAGAGCCTGTACGTCATTTAATTAGAAGCGGCTAATTACCCGTTTGGGTGATTTGATGGATTTAAATTACGTAATCAGCAGAATCACACCTCAAGATTTGAATTCATTTTAATTATTAGATCAACTCACGACCGAGATGGTATGTGTGCACTGGAGTATGCTAGAACCCATTTTGTACTGTTTGACTTGTGTGTTAGTATCACTTTTTCTCGATGTGTCATCACTCAATAAACTTACTTCGTCAAGAGGAATTTACAAGCACTCGTCCATTCCTCCCCTGCTGTTTTGGAAGCGAGTCTAACACTAGCCTCACCAATCCTGTCCTTGTGCATCTTGTACGGGAGGTCAATACTGGAGTCGAACTCTTTCAACTTTGCAGCGATTTGGGAAAGGATCTCCAATAGCGCCACCATGGCGTTGTCGAGTTTGGAGTGGTTGAACAGCCTCTCGATTAAATACTCGCCTGAAGAGTACACCTCCAGTGTAGTGACTTTCGGCTTGGCAGGGTTGTTTGGGTCAGTTTCCAGCTTCTCAATCTTTGAAGTCGAACCCATGGGCTTGAGTCTGTAACCTTGTAGTTTGATGTTGAGCCTTGTCGTTATCGTAGCTAGGAGAAGTACGACATTACCTAGTGCGGCATTGATTTCTTGCCAGGGAACTTTCTAGGTCTCTAGTGACCCAAGCCTGAGGCCGTTGATTGTACCAAAGGGACCGTCGTGAGAAATATTGAATGTGTCATTGTACACGTTGGTCTTCCTCAGCTTCTCCAGCTGTGACAGGTTGAACTTGTACTCTGCGGCGATGGTATCTCTCTCTTTTATGAAATCCATCAGCTCCAGCGATCTCTGGTTCTCCTCCTCCAGTAGTTCCACCTCCTGTGCCTCCAGCTGTCTCAGCTCTTGCTCCATCGCTTCTATCTCAGTCTCGACTTTCTCCTTCTCATCTTCGAGCTCTTCGAGTTCTGTCAAAAGCTCCAACTCCTGTTCTTTGAGCGTTTCAATCTCCTTCAGGCTCTCCTCGGATTTCTCTGCAAGTGGAGCCTGCTTGTTCTGGAGCTTATGCAAGAACTGCGTATACACGTCTCTCTCTTTCATCGTCTTGTCGTACTGCGACCTAAGACTCTCCAGCAGGTACTATGCACAGTCTTTACACACGGGGAAGTCCAGCTCACCTTTTGACGACAATAGGTTGAAAATCCCTGTCAGTGTCTTGATCCTGTTACTCAATACTCTGTCGTCTGCATCTGAGCTGATGGATCCGTCGTCTGAGACGACATCGTCCTGGAACTGAGGCAATATTACAAACGACTCTGCGCCGGGCTCTGTGCCCCATCTCAAGGGTTCATGCGCAGCAGTGGAAGTGGATTTGGTGGCCTCTTCGAGCAGTTGTCGTCTGCTTTCTGGGATGAAAGGCTCGTTCCCCAATGCCGGGAGTGTGTCCGGAGAGTCGGTGTTGGTGTTGTTCTTGCGGGAGGCGGTGAGTAAGTGTGACTGGGCACGTGAGATGTTTGTGAGCGACGGATCGATAATCAGTGGCAGTTTACATCGTTGACAATTGTGCTGTGGCTGTGCCATCGTGGTACTAGGTGGATGGGTCTGCTTTGCACTGGTGGGTGGCGTGAGAGTGAGAGTTAATGGGTGAATCTTCAATGGACTTTGTTCTCAGTGGTTATCGGTCGGAATTGTGGTACTTTCGTGAAGCTCCGATCCAGCGACACCAGCGACGCACAGATATACACTCAACATAGCTTTGCATTATCTACGAATGCTAGCAATCAGACCTATGTTTGTACTAATGAGTGAGTACTAATGGCTGGTCTAACAAAGAATCGTGTTCTACAATGCACAACGCGTTGTTGAGATGTCCATGCTTTCGAGTGACTGCCTCATCGAGATTGGCACTCCTCCTCGACATGCGCTTCACAGTTTAAAGCCACTAGTTCAGTTGCTCACCGTGGTGGTGCTTTTGAATGAAAGCTGGGTGCAGAGTATATAGCTCTAACCCACGAGCTGTCAATAGTTCATGGCATGACCGTTGTCCAAAGCGATATGAGCTCAACACACCTCATCACAGGTTGTGGGAGATTGCACAAATCAGCAACCCATCGTGACACACACTCGCAGTTGTTTTTGAAACAGGAGGAGCAGCTGGAAGACTAAGGAGGAGCAGTACTTGGCATACTACTAGTTTGTATGACAGTTTGGCCACAGAAACACGATTTCCATGCGAACTATGGGGATGGCCAGTTTACACAAGGGGAACAAGACAAAAGAAGAGCTGGGTTAGACAGACTTACAATAATCCAGTTGCTGAACTTGGTGCTCATGGTCCCTTTGGAGATGAGATCCTCACTAGACTTGTCTTTTTGAAGTATGAAGAAACATATATCGGGGTCTCTAACCAGCGCTGACTGGTAGTTGCTGGCTGCCCCTGGTTGATAATGTTCTCGTGCTTTGATCTCAGATGAGCAGATGAGACTTCCAACCGGGTAGACGGGGTGTTCAAGTTTATTCAGTGGATTCAGGGACTTTGACATCAACTCATCGATCGATTGTTCTGTTCTGTACATCTCGAATGAATTTGCGGTGTTCCAAGAGGCCAATCGCCTGACTACCACATGTGGACTGATATCCAGATCTGGAGTAGGACCCAACTTCTTAGTGAAGGTGAAGGGCTAAAGGGAAAACTTCCATTAAATGCAAGGAGTTGTGGCACTGATACCATAACACCAGGGATCACATTGTATATCCCATTATACCATCTTATTACATTAAAAATGCGGACCTGTCAAAGAAAGAAATATACTGACCAAGGGAGATTATGGAACAGCCTGATCTTGATGATAAATCACTTACATACTAGAAACTGGAATCCGTCTATGTGCACAATTTATAGCCGTTTTTGGTTATGAGCCCGCGGACCCAGGCAATGATGACATCTCAGCAACAGCACTTAAGGTCCTTTTCTAAGTCCGCCACTGCAATCAAGTGATCAGCATACCATTAAAGACTCATCAAAGATGACGGCGATGAACTCAGTGTACCTGATTCATGGCCAGCGATTGCGTCATGTCCTCAACACACTCAAACAGCGCACACGCTTGCAACTTGAAGAGCAGGTTATGGTGCTTACATATCCAGCCACTATACTCTTGGGACAACTGCTATACCACACATCACCGGAGCTCGTGGTCAATTACTACACGAACAAACACAACTTGCTCAACACAATTTTCGTCAAGAACGGTTGGTTTTGGACTGTGCTGTTGATGATGTATTTCTTCGTACAACACGGCCGCATCACACCCACAAGGGTGGCGAGACTTGCGATGGGAACTGGATGGTGGTATCTGTTCACCCAGTGGTGTTTTGGACTACCACTGATGGATAGGGTGTTCATTTTGACTGGTGGAATGTGCCAGTACGACGATTTGAAGCAGGATGGGCTGGCCAGGGAGATCGGAAGTGCAGTGTGCAGAAAGATGAAGGGACGCTGGATAGGTGGACATGATCCAAGTGGTCATGTATTTCTCCTAGTGCACTCATCGCTAATTATGTGGTTTGAGCTTGTGGAGTTTGGCGTATGGAATGAGCTGAAGAGGCTTTGGAGACAATTTTTGTTGATCAAGTAGCAAAGACGTGGCTTGAACTTACTCAAGAGTCTGGGGATCCTGTTACTAACAAACTCAACTCTTCTGCTTATCGCTTTGATATCACTATGGGCCTGGATGTTGTTGATAACCAGTACCCATTTCCACTCTTTCATCGAGAAGATTACTGGGTTATGTGCAGGTTACATCGGTCTACTCATCTACGTCACCCCTCGCTTCTTGAATCCTACAGACCAATGAACACTCTATCTGTTAATATATTTCAGTCTTTGACTCTCCATGCACTCGTAGGAAGACTCTGTAGATGGTTGATCTTCTGTCTGATCCATCCGAAGAACAACACCAATCCAACGACGATACAGACGAGATTGGTTACGTAGTATCCATCCTTACTAATGATATACTCACCCCCCTTTCCCTTACACAGCTCCTTGTCCGCTTCAGAACCGATGGCGAAGTCATCCTGGACACCACCAAATTGACACATGGCAACAGTAAACCAATCAATCATGTTCAACACGATATATCTTGGCCATTGTCCACCCAGGTTAGAGATGGTATTGAGCGTTGTCATGTAAGTACCACCAATCAAAGGGTCCGAGATCTGCGTATGGAAGGCATTCACCGACACAAACTGGATAGTGGACATGAATGACCCTAGCAAGTGCTGTAAGATCACAAAGAGGAAATACCCAGTGGTGACTTTCCCCGATGATGGGAAGGACCACACAACTACAGTGGCAAGGGCAGCAGCGGTAAGACGACCAAGGTACCCAATCATCCATGGCTTTAAAGAATTCTTACCCGAAGACCATTGTGCAACGTAATAACCAAATATGATCTCAAAGGGAAAGTCAATGAGGACCGTGATGGCGAGGTCTTCACGGGCAAATCCTTTCTCCAGTAGCTTCAAATTAGTTGCGCCCTCGTTAGCCTGGAACCCGATCTTGGAGATGAGGTGCACAATGATGAATGACTGGATGTTTGGTAGACGCAATACTTGGAACATTGTGTGGTAAACCTGTTTTAGTGAGTTCAATGTGCTCTTGGAGGCGTTTGTAGTGGTTAGGTTATCCGACTTCTTTATCGAGCGAAGATGATGAGGCTCTTCATGGACAAAGAGAAAGAGGCCAAGTGTGATTAGGATGTAAACAAGCCCCCAGAATCTGAGGTACCCGTTGAGGGACAACACACCATAATCCTGAGGCACAGATCTGAGGTACTTGTTCGAGAACTGAGAAGAGTTGAAAGCCAAAAACACAGTGAAGGACAAGAAATATCCTGTGTTGAGACCGATGGTCTGTGCAGTGGAGGCATAACTCAGTGCGTTAGGGGAAAGAATGGTCAAAGCCCAGCCATCGACGGCAATGTCCTGCGTAGCACACAAGAACACCAGGAAGAAGAAAGTCCATGTTATCCTCAGCAGGTTCTCCTCAGGCTGCTCCAGTAACTGATCCATGCCCATCCCCAATATGATCAGCGTTGTTCCTGAGATCAACTGAATAGGAATGATCCACGACTTACGACGTCCTAACCTCTTGTTGTAGATGGCATCAACAACGGGGGACCAAAGCAGTTTTAGCGAGTATGGGTAAGACGCCAGGGAGAACGTGGCCACTTGGGAGTATGAAAGCTTGGATTTTAGCAGAAATGGAATCGACCCAAACGCCAAACCAACAGGAATACCCTGCAGGAGGTACAAGACAACTAGCAGAATGAACTGTGGTCGATCCAGCACCGGCAGGGTCGAAGCTGGTGACACTTTATCGTATGCGGAGCTGGAGCTCAATGTCGGTACTAACGGTGTTGGTGTGTGCGTGCGGGACGGCAACGCTGAGTGCGATTTCCTGTTGTGCACAGGCAGCAGCTCGATATTTGAAGGATCGTTCATGGTTGCTGTACGCCTCAAGAGCTCAATTGAGTCCGTCAGGCCCCCTCTTTCACCGCTTGATGATCTGTGTTTTGTTCTTCTAAAACCCCATCGTGGAGTCGGGAAGGCGAGCTGGAGAGGGGACACAAAGCACAGGGAGCCATAACCAACACGCATCGGGTAACTTCCAGTTTCGGGAGAAAGTTTTGATTTAAGGCCTCGCGAACTCGTTCGATGCCCAGGTCAGGTTCCAACAGCGCGAAATGCGTGGGGCATCAACTGATGAAAAGACTTTTGAGTGGTGGGGCAGAGAGGAGGAGTTGCTGATATACAGGTGGGACAGGCGTTGCCGGTGAGTGAAATGTGTATATAACTGAATTTTTGACCCTAAAATGTACGTAGAAGATCCGTTGTCTGTGCAATTTCTCCAACCAGCGAAGCGAAAGTGCCAACCCCACCCCTTAGTCTGCTGCTTACATAAGCGGAATCCCGCGCCAATTCGGCCACCACACATCCACACCCACTGGCCTCCACGTAGATTTCCCTGTTCTTTCCTCCCTCCTTCAACGCTGTTCCCAGATCAACTCGACACACCCGCAAGAACAACCACCACACATCTGCAATGGTTTCTCACTTGCTCAGACCAGCCCAATTGCTCTCGAGCTCTCTCAGAAGCGCCGGTGCTCTCCGTGCTGCTGCCTCCCAGCAGTTGCGTTGTCAGTCCACCACCACCAAGGTTACCGTCCGTGACGCCCTCAACGCTGCCCTTGCTGAGGAGTTGGACCGTGACCAGGAGGTGTTCGTGATCGGTGAGGAGGTTGCCCAGTACCAGGGTGCCTACAAGATCACCAGAGGTCTTCTCGACAGATTCGGTGAGAAGAGAGTCATTGACACCCCAATCACCGAGATGGGTTTCACCGGTTTGGCCGTTGGTGCCTCCCTTGCCGGTTTGAAGCCAGTTGTTGAGTTCATGACTTTCAACTTCGCCATGCAGTCCATTGACCACATCATCAACTCTGCCGCCAAGACCTACTACATGTCCGGTGGTAAGCAGCCATGTAACATCACTTTCAGAGGTCCAAACGGTGCCGCTGCCGGTGTCGCCGCTCAGCACTCCCAGGACTACGCTGCTTGGTACGCTTCCATTCCAGGTTTGAAGGTTATTTCTCCATGGTCCGCTGAGGACTACAGAGGTTTGACCAAGGCCGCCATCAGAGACCCAAACCCAGTTGTTATCTTGGAGAACGAGTTGCTCTACAACGAGACCTTCGAGGTCTCCGAGGAGGTCATGTCCCCAGACTTCGTCTTGCCAATCGGTAAGGCCAAGATTGAGAGAGCTGGTTCCGACATCACCATCGTTGCCCACTCCAGAAACGTCCAGTTCTCTCTCGAAGCTGCTGAGATCTTGGCCAAGGACTTTGGTGTTAGCGCCGAGGTTATCAACTTGAGATCCATCAAGCCATTGGACGTTCCAGCCATCGTTGAGTCTGTCAAGAAGACCAACCACTTGATCTCTGTCGAGTCTGCCTTCCCAGCCTTCGGTGTTGGTTCTGAGATCTGTGCCCAGATCATGGAGTCCGAGGCCTTCGACTACCTTGATGCCCCAGTTGAAAGAGTCACTGGTGCTGAGGTTCCAACCCCATACGCCAAGGAGCTCGAGGACTTTGCCTTCCCAGACACCCCAACCATCATCAGAGCCGCTAAGAAGATTTTGTCCTTGTAAGTTCTCCGGATCTGATCAAATGACGCTCTTATGAAACAAACTTTTAAAGAATTGACTTCTACAATTCCTCATACTCAGGAAAACAAAAAATTTTAACGACATATATTCATCTACTCTCGAAGCAACCAGAATCATCTAAACGTAGTACAATTGACACTGCTATTGCCCTCAGCTTTCCAGTCTAAACTTCCCCAGTCTCGCAGTTAAGCGGTCTCAGCTTTTCCAGGCTCCCCCACCGGCCTAGAAAAAACCACCTGAGTTCTTCGGCGCCCGGTGTTTACCGCGTGTTATCGAGCGCGTGGGGGTCGCGTTTGTCTTTCTGGCTTACAAAAAGATTATGTCATCGAGATGTATTATATAATGCTTATGTCATGTATCTGTCATATCTTGAGCGGGTCACTAACCGTGTGGGTTGGCGAAGATCACCGTGTTCTATGCTGACTATTCGGTTCACTTGCAGGAGTTATGTTGCTGCTCTCAGCGTTTATGATGGTCTCTTGTGGGTTTTGAGTTATGTACACTTGTTGTGAACTGGAAACCTCCTGAATGTACATGCTACAGCACCGACAAAGCAGCCAATCTAACGTCACGACCTCCCCACCCCTTTGTTTCTGTAGGGATCCAGTTTCACACTGAATTGTCTACTCCTAAAAAGGTGTTGGTTCATTTGAGGCGAGAGTTTTGTGTTTGTAAGAGTTTGCAGGGATTCTTTTGATTTCACGCTCCTAGTATACTGCGGTGTGAGCAGAGTCTCAGGGCTGTGCTTGGAATCTCATTGTCTTGTACCAAAGGAGTAATAGCCCACGCAGCTACTCCAACTCGGTGATATCGACTTCGTTTGTGCCTCAAATTGAACTGAGATGTATATAAACCCGTGTAAACTCTACATCAGCATCATCAACCTTCTAAATCTCCACCATCAAACAAACAATAACCAACCAGTAATCGTACACTATGCAGCCAATCACTCTTACCTCTACCGCCGCCGCCGTCCCACAGACCCAGAAGGAGAACCAGGACAACCTGAAGGTTCCAGTCTTGTGGGGTGGTCAGTGGTATGGTTGCACCATCGCCTGAATTTTCTCGTGATGTTTGCTTTCTCTTTCGCTATCTTCGACACTACGCCATGTTTGTCTCCTTGATGAGCCATGACAGCCTGATACTCTATACTCTTTCTATTATCAGATATCTACATTCAAACAATTATAAACTCTTTTTCTTTATCAATCTTCACAGTCGGTATGACTTTCATAAGTGAATTGTTAGCAGCTTGCAATCGAAATCAATGCATGTCTGTAAGTCAATATGGCCGTACCGTACGAAGTCAGATCGCGTTCTAACTGGGCATGTGTATTTATACATCAACACCCAGATTCGAATCACTACTGCCAGCTCTCTAGAACATCAAAAGCGTTGGTCACCGAGAAACTAGGGGCTTCTCATAAGACGTGATCTGGAGTCTGTCATGGTGGTACGTGTCATTATCCCGATCGGGCAACGGTTAAGAGCCCATGACATCATACACATGAAACAACCTCATTGGGTTCCAAAGCCCCGTTTTGAGTCTTCGAGGTAGTGGAGAAAGTGCTAGGTGTACATCTTACTGACTCTAGAGCACCCGAAATTGTCGAATCAGGTTCCATTACAGCACAATGGACTCCAACCAGGGAAGATCGCAGTACCAGCAGGCATCTCCACAGATGCTTCAACAGCAGTACCAGCAGCAGCAGCAGCAGCAGCAGTACAACCGTCCACCTGCTCCACTTCCACCGGCCCAGCAGCTCCCACAAGAGCACGTCTTGGAGTCTGCACAGTCTCAGTCTCTGTATCAGCAGCAGGATGACGGCTCTCTCGACCAACAGATCCAGGCAGCCCCTCAGCAGATTGAGACCCCATCCACTGCCCCACAGTCCTTTGGTGTCCAGGGCTACACGTACCAGTACTCCAACTGTACCGGTCGTCGCAAGGCCCTGCTCATTGGGTGCAACTACATAGGATCCAAAGTGGAGCTGAAAGGATGCATCAATGACGTTAACAACGTTAAGCAGTTCCTCCTTCAGCATGGTTATGACGAGGGCGATATCGTCCAGTTGTCCGATGACCAGGACATGAGAGTGAAAGTGCCTTTCAGAGAGAACATCATCAAGGCCATTGGATGGTTGATCAAGGATGCTAAGCCAAACGACTCGCTATTCTTCCACTACTCTGGACATGGATCCCAGCTGAAGGATGAAGATGCCGACGAGGAGGATGGGTTCGATGAGACTATCGTCCCATTGGACTACGAGACAAATGGTCAAATCACGGATGATGAACTGCACGCCAGATTGGTGGCTCCACTGCCTGCCGGTGTAAGACTCACTGCTTTGTTTGACTCGTGCCATTCTGGTTCAGTGTTAGATCTGCCATACATGTACTCTACCAAGGGTGTGTTAAAGGAGCCAAATTTGACAAAGGAGGCAGGTGAGGGCTTGCTGGCCGCTGCCAAGTCTTACATCTCCGGTGATCAGGCCGGTATGATGCGTGGTTTGAAAGAGCTTGGGTCTTTGCTATTGAAGGGAGGTCCAAACCAGGAGGCGTATGCTAAGACTGTGCGTACAAAGACTTCTCCAGCAGATGTTGTTATGTTCTCTGGTTCCAAAGATGATCAGACCTCTGCTGATGCTACAGAAGGTGGTATGGCTACTGGTGCTATGTCTTTCGCCTTTATGAAGGTGATGGCTAACGAGCCAAGACAGACATACTTGTCACTTTTGCAGAACATGAGACAGATCATGGAGGATAAGTACACGCAGAAGCCGCAATTCTCGAGCTCCCACCCTATTGACGTTAACTTACAGTTCATTTTCTGATTAGAGAGCCATCAAAATACACTTATCACCTGGAATTGTATCAATTTGTGTAGATGTGTTGCGGGTCATGTGGGGCAGCCAATCAGAGCCCGCGACATTAGGCTTACGGGCTATGCTTGATAGGCGAGACGTGCTAAGGCAAGAACAGTTAGGACGACACTACAATTATTGAAGCTGTAGTTCTTGATAATGTTGAAGTAGTAATAGGGCCAAGATCACGTATCTCGAAAACCTGGAAATTTGTTAATTCAGCTCCATCATTAATGGCCCCAGCAGCTCATGGACCTCATCGCGCTGAGAAAACTCCAGAATTGCTACTCAGTTGATGGTTTCGAGCCCATTTGAGAGTGAAGGCACCAAACCCTAAGAACTGTAAACGAGCACTAGTGTCTGATCAGCTTAGAAGGACCACACTCCCATTTAGTCACAATGAGCTTGGACCAACAGCCTATCCAGGAGCTTCCTCCGATACCGATTTCTCTATCGCCAACCCCACCATCAAGCTCCCCGTCAAGCTCAGAAGCCCCAATCGACCCCGAACCTCAGCATAGTCCGAGACTTTACAGCATTGCCACAAGGTCTCTCCCCATCCTGAATGGCTTACAGAAGTATTCCTCGATATCATTCACCGTGTTTTCTTTCATTCATGGGACAACCACGCTAGTCGCTCCAGCCATCTCTGTCTCCCTCAGCAACGAGCTGATATCCATGGGCCGTGCTATATACCAGGCCCCTTACTTGGAAGAGGCTCTGGTTTTTGGATCGTTGGGTATCCATGTGCTAACTGGAATATTGGCAAGATGTGTGCGCAGCTGGATATACAAGGTCAGACACGACGAGACGAAGAGATCACAAAGGCACCGGAAGAGACAGCAACAAACCTTGAGACCCGGCAATGTACTAGAAACTGATGCAGAGGGCCATGTTACTGTGAAGGATGAGACGCATGGATTAACCGGTGGTATCAGTGGATACGTTGGTGCTGGTCCCAAGAAGAGCTGGATTTTCACAAAACTGGGACTAACACCGTTACAGTTCGCAGGGTATATGAGTATCCCACTCGTGGTGTTCCATATGGCCCAGGCCAGAATCATCCCGATGCTTGTGGAGGGAGACTCCAGTTACATCGGAATGGAATTCATTGAATATGCCATGAGTTCAGCGCAGGGTATTTGGAGACCACTGCTGAACTGGGTTGTGTATCCACTGATGATTACACTGACCACCTACCACACGGTATATGGACTGCTGATGTGGCTCAGAGTCAAGAATCTCAAGCTGAGGAAGATGGCAATGAACTTTATCTCGCTGATGTCGTTGCTGGGGATGTGGAGTTTGTACTGCGTCACTAAGGCAGACTCACACATTCCACAATTTGTGATGAAGAAGTTTGACAAGTACTTGGACAGGCTCTATACGTGGAAACTTGTCTGACTCTGTTATTTATACATATTTATAGACCCATTGGGCGACAGTATAACTGATTACCAGTACCAGCTCGTAGTCCCAGGTAGTCCCAGTCCGAAGTCTTAGTCCTTCGAAGGAACCTAGACTAACGACTAGTCCGAGCGGCATTTGGCGGGACTAAGACTTTATTATAAGCCCTGTTCGCTCAACACGGCAAGGAGAAATCGACAAAATTATAAAGATAACACCGCTTTGAGTCATCTCCAGTTGGCAATACTCTCAAACGCCACCCATACAAGCACCAGTATTACACAATGACACCAGTTATCCAGTCTCTGCTGGACACCGACTTGTACAAGATCACCATGCACGCAGCTGTGCACAAGCACTTCCCAACAGCTGACGTCAAGTACTCCTTCACCAACAGAACGCCCGCCAAAAAGCTCAATTCAGATGCCATTGCCTGGCTCAAACTGCAAATCGGGCTGCTGGAAAGCCTTAGGTTCACACAGGCCGAGATCGGCTTCCTAAAAGCGCAGGTTCCGTACCTTCCAGCCGAGTACTTTGACTACCTCCAGGGCTTCCAGTTGGATCCAAAGTCCCAGGTTTCTCTCTCCGTCGATGCTGAAGGTTCGTTGGACCTGACGTGCCAGGGTAAATGGTAGGACACCATATTGTACGAGATCCCACTGCTTGCGCTCGTGTCTGAGGCCTACTTTAGGTTTGTTGACACAGACTGGAGCGTCGACGGACAGGCTGAGCAGGTCCAGCAAAAGACCGAACAGCTTCTTGCCAACAACATCGCCTTCTCTGAGTTTGGAACGAGAAGAAGAAGATCGTACGAAGTACAGGAACTCATCGTGAAGACTGTAACGGAGTTCTCGCAGGGGAACCCACTGTTTTTGGGTACATCAAACGTACTCCTGGCCATGAAGTACAACTTGAAGCCTATTGGAACCATCGCACACGAGTGGTTCATGGGTATCGCAGCCATCACACAGGACTACACACAGGCCAACAAGAACGCCCTGGAGTACTGGGTCCAGGCGTTTGGCCCAGAACACGCTGGATTGGCCCTCACTGATACGTTCGGCACAGACGACTTCCTGAAGAGCTTCCAGAAGCCATACAGTGATTGTTACTCTGGTGTGAGACAGGACTCCGGTGATCCAGAGCAGTATGCAGAGAAGATTGCCAAACACTACGACTCCCTGGGCTACCCTAAGTTCTCCAAGGTTATTTGTTTCTCCGACTCGCTCGACGTGGCTAAGTCAATCAAGTACAAGAAGAGAGCAGATGAAGTTGGGCTCAAGGCCATATTTGGTATCGGTACGAATTTCACCAATGACTTCAAGACGCTCAGCTCAGGTGAGAAGTCAGAGCCTCTAAATATTGTGATCAAACTGTCCGAGGCCAACGGCAACCCAGCCGTGAAGATCAGTGACAACATGGGCAAGAACACCGGTGACCAAAACACTGTGGAGAAGGTTAAACAGGTTTTAGGTTACACAGAGAGAAACTGGGAGGAAGGTGACGAGGCTCACAGATGGGCCAAATGAACTAGGTAAGGGTACATTAGCAATCAATGATAGATATTTGAATACCACTACAGACCTTATACTAGAATGTACTAATCTTGCCATTTCTTTCTCTTAATATACACGATCATTCGTCATTAGCTTATTCCTCAGAATCACTCTCAGCATCGGTATCGGAGTCGATATCTGTGAAATCACTATCCTCCTCCTCTTCATCCTCCTCTTCGTCTTCATCATCACTAGCGTCCTCAACTTCCTCACCTCTCAAACCAGCCATGGCACCAGCCAAAGTATCAGCCTTGAGCGTTGGAATGTCGTAGTTGACCTCTTCCAGTTTTGGAGGTTCCTGAACATCCATCACCACAGTGGTGTCGATATCTGTTGTGAAGTAATCCAAAGACTTGATCATCACTCTGAACTGGATCTTACCAATATCCTTTGGTGCTGGCTGAGAAATTGGGATCTTGAAAGTTCCAATAGTACAGTTCTCGCCTTTAACAAACTCCTCGGTACTCAGCTCCAAGTTGGCCAATGACAAGTTCTTGATCACCACTGGGGCTTCACAGATCTTGGAATCCTTCTGCAACGCCACAAGTGCAACGTATCCGGATTGTCTCTGTTCTGGGAAGTATGGCGCAATAGCTGTCGGTAATGAGGGTTGATCGAAAGCAATTTTCAATGGGTCCTTAAGGGTCTCAAATGTCTCTTCCTCCTCAAGCTGGTCTGGTGTCAACTTAGGCATACCGTTGTGAGCTGGGGACTTGACAAGTACTTTCAAAGAAATGTGGGTTTGAGACATTGGGGTAACAATGGTGTCACCTGGAACTCTGAACTCAGCTTTGAGCAACTGCAATCTTGGGATCTGTGCAGCAACATCGAGGGTCTGTTTCAAGAGCTTAGGGTCTTCAATACCCAATGTGGTCTTAATCTGGGATTCTGGGAGTGTGAAGAGCTTACCAAGTCTGATAACGTTGGATTGGGCAATGGCAGCTGGGTCAACGTTTGGCAACTGCAATAACTCATTTCTTGGGTTCTCTGGAATGGCTTGGATGAAGTGCTTCAAAGTGTTGACAGCACCAACGGTGATCTCGGTGTTTCTGAAACTACCAGCAATGTCAACAAGACCGTTGATCAAGTTTGGAACGATGGAAACGGCAGTCAGTGACTGCTCAGTAAACTCTCTGTTCAAATACTGGTTGAACAAGTCAACAATCTGGTCAACAGACTTACCTGGGAGCAAGTCCTCGAACTCCTGAGCATGTGCCAGAATGTTCTGGATGGTGGCAACGGTGACAACCTCAGCGTTCTTGTGGTTGAGCAACATCTCGACGAAGGTAGAGGCTGTTTCAGATCTAATTCCCTTCTTGGTGAACTGCTTGGATCTGTTCCAGAACTTGGAGACGAAGTATGGGATAACAAAGCCAATGAAGGCGATGTAGCATGCCAACAAGAGTGGAGAGGAGGTACCTTCGACGAGCCACTTTGGCAAGGCGATACCGTGAGAAGGAGCCTGTGGACCATCTGGGTTACCGTACTTCTCGTAGTTCTCTCTGGATACCTCGTCAGTGAGGGCCTTGTATGCTTTGGAGATCTGGACGAAACGCTCCTCCAACTCCTTCATCTCCTCCTCGGACTTGTTTCTAATCTTATCCGGGTGGAACTTGATGGAGAGCTTCTTGTACACAGACTTAATTGTTGCCTCAGAGGAGCCGAACTCCACGCCAAGGAGCTCATACGGATCGAACGCGTTGGTGGTGACGATGGCGTCAGTTGTGCGGATTGTGTGGATGAGATATGCGATGAGGGTCCATCCAGCCATCAAGAACAGCGATTTCTTGGTGAAGAGCCCATTCGAGCGCTTGTTTTTCGATCTGAACTGCTTCACTGCTTCAGGAGACTCAACAGACACTTTCTGGCTGCCCAATTCCGAGCGAGGGGTGGAGAAAGCGGTGTAAAGAGAGTGAATGGTGACCGGCACCACAGTCACGGAGGCGACTGCGAGGGCAAACACGGGCCACGTTTGGCTGTGCTCGTCGTAGTCGTAGGAGGAGTTCATCTGCGGTGGTGATCGACTCGCTTGATGTACGGAGAACAGGCAACTTACACGTACTTCCAACAGAAAGTGAAAGACAACTGGGAACATAAAAACAGCTTCAGCTTTCCATCGCAGCTTTCTGGCCACGTCGAGCGCACTTGGTGACACGCGTGGCCAATGGCAGATTTACTGGTCTGACACGTGTTGGAAATGGCAGACTCGAGACTGATGAAGCGGTGTTATCTAACTTATTGGAGAGTAGGGGGGATGGAGGAGGTTGATTTGTATGAAGTGTGCTTCTACGGCTGTTGGAGATGTTAAATATATCATTCAAAATTCATAGCTAGCGGGGGGCGGGGTGGCTAGTCAGCGTAGCACTGGCAGCTACGGAAAACAGGGTGGCACGACATCACTGGGATGGGGCCTTCTCCTCAGGCACCAGCTTCCCTACGATTGGGTACTTCTTCTTGAAGTGCTCCTCCCAGCCGTCGAGGGCCTCAATGTCCTCCTTGTTGAGGCCCTCCAGTGTGTCGATCGGCTGGTGCCAGTCCCTTACGACGTCCATGTCGAACGAGTTCAGGGCCAGTCCCCTGGAGGCGTCGTGGCCAGCAAAGTTGGAGTACGGCCCACTTGGACCGTAGAATTGTCTTCCCTGCGACACGTCGAACACAGTGCCCTTGACAGAGATGAAGATGCGCTCGTCATCGTGCCCGTTGTAGTGTGAGAGTGTGCGTGGGGTGAAGATGCCCTCCACAAGCGGGTCCTTGGTGCCAGAGCTGGCGTTGTCGTCTGTTGGGTCTGAGGTCTTCACACCGAAGAAGAAGTTCGTGATAAAGGACATTGGTGATGTAGGTGGATGGGTGAGGGGGTCTTTGCACTGATTGAGTGAGAGGTTGAAGAGAATACAAGCACACTATGACGCCACTAAGTTAAAAGCTCGTATAATACCAGCTGATACCCGGAGTCGCGGGGTTACCCTACCTAATAGTGTCTCTGCCATTTCGGCACGGGCTGGAGAAGCACTAATAACCAACTGCCAACTCTTTCACTTTCGAGTCCCGAGGGGTCTCAGGCTGTGGAATTGTTAGACAGAGATATCGAATATGACTGAAGAACTACCCTCTCGTTGGGAGGTCGAGCTTGAGGTGGGTCACGCACACTGCAACATGCGACAAGCCAGAGTACTAACTTCTCGATGCAACAGTTCGTCCAGGCCTTAGCCAATATCCAGTACCTGAACTTCCTTGCACAGAACAAATACCTCGAAGATGAGAATTTTCTGAGGTACCTCTCGTACCTGGAGTACTGGAGGAAACCACAGTACGCCAAACACCTCGTATACCCGAACTGTCTGCACGTGTTGACGCTACTACAGTCATAGAACTTCAGACAACAAATCACAAGACAAGACGCAGCAGCAGTGCTGATGAACGACATGGTGCATAGGTGGAAAGAGCCACAGACCACATTTGCAGCCACGCCCTTACATAACGTTCAAAATAGCCAACAATAGTCAGGGCCGCAACCAGCTTCAGCAGGTACAGAAGCAGCTGTGGAATCATCGGTTACAGAGACCAGTGCAGACGCGGTACTATAGGAAAACGTATCGATAGATGCAAATGTGAATGGTTCTATGAATGGGTCCAATGGTTCAGATGGAGCAGCAAACTATAATGGTTCGAATACCTCCGCAACAACGTCTGCTCCGTGATAGATATTTCCTTGAGACTTTATAAACCAAACTTCTCCTTGAGTGCCTTCTGTATCTCCTCATTACCTAAATCGACGTTATCCAAATCTTCCAGGAGTCTCTCCACACGTGGTTTGTTCTTAGCCAATCCAAGAATCCGTAGAAGCTTAGTAGTCTCGAGCTGTAGATACCTGTCACGTTCACTTGTGGAGTGTTGAAGGCCGTTGATGCCTCCTTGTGCCAGTGGTGTTTCGAACGTTGATTGCAGTTTGTTCATGGTCTCAAACAACTCCGTCGTCTGTGAAACGAGGTAGTACAAAGTCTGGTCCAGTGGTGCCAACGCCTTGAGTGTGTTCATTGTCTCTGGCGATAGCTCTGGGTTTGTCCCCAGGAACTGCAGCGAGTCCCTGTACAGAGTCATTAGCTTCAAGATCTCCCGGGCCTTGTTAAGCTATAATACCAGCTTCTTTTTGATCGCCAGCTGTTGTGTGATCTACTTGAACAACTGGTTTATTCTCAAGTCCAACTCCACGGACTTGACCTCGGCCTTCTTATCCAGCACCACGCCCTCGAGATGCCTTAGCCTCATCCATCCCTCATCGCTCAACTCGTTCGGTATCGTCAGGATGTTTCTCAATGCGTACAGCTCAAACTTGTCGAAGTTCCTGTCAACGCTGTTCTCAAGTAGTGTTTCTAGCTTCGCCGTCCCCATCTCGATCTCCTGCTATCCTATTATGTGGGTTTTACTGAGGAGATAGCTCTCGATGGCCTGCGTGCACTTGTACATCACCTCGTTGACGGCGTTGATGATGTCGTCGATGAGCGCAATCGGCGGAAACTGGAGGTGCTCTGTGAGGATCTCGGTGGAACGGACATTTGGTGGAGCCATCGGAGGTGATCTTATCGTATTGTGTGAAATCGAATGGACTTAAACAGCTTAAAACTTCTATGCTTTGTTTACCTTCATTTTCTCTGTTTGGCACTCTGCGGTTGCCCTGGAGACAATCGAATCCGGCATCGCGATAATTACTGGGTATAGAGTTCCGGGAAAGAATCACATGATCGGTCGGAACTCACACCTTTCATGGTACCGATGAGCTGCCACAGTTCCTGCACAAACTCTCCCTTAACTGGCAAATACTACAGCCATTAGTACCACGTAGCTGAGTTATTTGGGCTTCAAGCAATGCTCAGGTTCCAATCACATCATCGGTGCTTCCACTCTTCAGCCAAACAGCTGCACAAACAGCTGAAGCAGGACCCTCAATTTCCGCTCAAATGCGGTTTGGAGATCCACTCCCAGTTGAAGACTCCACATAAACTGTTCTCGCTGTCATCTACGTCCTTCCTCTCAGACGCAAACACCAAAATTTCATACTTTGATGCCTCTCTCCCCGGTACGCAGCCCAAACTCAATCCAGAAGCGCAGATCCTTGCGTTGAAAGCCGCAGTGGCACTTGGATCCACAATCAACACATCATCTACATTTGACAGAAAGCATTACTTCTACGGTGATCAGCCATTAGGTTACCAAATCACACAGCACTACGCTCCATATGCGAAAGGTGGGCAGGTGAAGCTTTACAAAAGGGACGGAATCAAAGAGGACGAGAAGGTCATTAGGATTGAATAGTTGCAGCTGGAGTAGGATACAGGCAAATCCGTGTATACCGAGTACGAAGACCAGGGAGTCTCCAAGATCGATCTGAACAGAACAAATACACCTCTGATTGAAATGGTGACGAAACCAGATTTCGAGAATGAGGAGGAAGTGAAGGTGTTCATCAAAAAATTCCAGAATTTGCTCAGACATTTAGACGTTTGTACAGGTGATTTGGAGACTGGTGCCATGAGAGTTGATGTGAACATCAGTGTTGGTGGAGGAGATCGTGTTGAGTTGAAAAACCTGTCCACTACCAGTGCTGTAATTCAGGCCATCAAGCATGAATACAAGAGACAAGTGCAGTTGGTAAAGGATGGTGGTAAGGTCGTACAGGAGACCAGAGGCTGGGATGGCACTAGAACAGTCAGGCTCAGAACAAAGGAAGACGCTTTGGATTACAGATACATGCCAGATCCAGAGCTGCCACCAATGCTGCTAGATACTGGGATTGTGGAGCAGGTACAGGAGACTATTGGTGATGTACCAGATGAACTTTTGAAGAAGTTGATGGCTGCCCCATACAATCTGTCTCTCAAGGATGCCACGATTCTCACATATGATGTTGAGCTTTCTAGGTACTATCTTGAACTATTCACACTAGCAGTAAACAATAACGGCGTGGACGCTAAACTGCCGGGAAACTGGCTGATCCATGAGATCTTGGGTGCCTTCTCCAGAAACAACATGCCGTTCAATCCGGATCACATCCACATTGACACATTGGTGGAGCTAATGAGACTGGTTCATATAGACCATATCTCCAATCAGAGTGCTAAGCTGCTACTGCAACACCTGTTCAACAGCCCCGACGAGGCACACGGATCACTAGTGGATATCATTGAAGAGTATGGGCTGGCAAAGCTCAAACCTGATGATATAACGAAGGAGGAACTGCATGCTGTCTGCCAGGATATTATCCAGGAGCAGCAGAAAACAGTGAAGAGCATCAAAAAGGGTAAACTCAACGGCCTGAACTTCCTCGTGGGCCAAGCAATGAAGGCCACACAGGGCCGTATCGATGCCTCTGTGTTTGAGCAGTGTTTCAAAGATCTTCTTGAGATCTGACAATGTCTACATGTAAATAGGAAACGTTCCATCATGAAATGCATATACGGTTAATGTACAGGGTAACTTATTATAGTCTCAACAATCATTAATCAGAGTCCGAGTCGTCATCCTCGCTGGAATCTTCCTCGGCAACAACTTCCTCGTCACTGTTTGCTGTGTACACTGGTACAGCCTCCTCCTTCTTCTCCACCTCATCGACAACGGCACTTGAACCGAAGTCAGCATCGTCGAATCTGATCTTCTTGTTAGGCACCACTGGCTTGGATTCGGACTCTGAGCCTGGCTTTATGAGCGAACCTTCGACACTGACGACTCTGCCGGAGTTGTGAATAGCCTTGACTGTGAACTTGATCTTTCCGTCCACTGGGATCTCAGACTCGTCGATCCACTGGCCCAAAGACTGGGATTTCTTGGAAGTCTCTTGGTCTTCATCCTCCAGCGATACCTCATCGGCCTGGTTAGGCACGAATGTCCAGCCGTCTGGGATGTTGTTCTTCTTGATACTGGCGTTGAAAGTGTCGTTGACGAGCAGACCGATATGTGATGGGGACTGCATGTACACGTGGCCCTCGAGGACATCACCGACCTGTGGCTTCCAGACAAGAAGGTCCACAGAGCACCACAAGAAGGCGAATGGGGAGTGTGCATTGACCTTGGCGATGACTGTGCCCTCCTCAGTAAGGTGCTCACCGGAGAGTCTGAGGTTGTCGTAGCCAATCACGACACCACCTGCGGCATGAAAGTGCTTCATGAGCAGAGGGTCCAGGTGCTGGGATTTGATACCTTCGAGCGGCTGCTTCAGGTACGATGGCGCCAACGAGACGTACAGAGAGGTGGTGATCTTGTGGAAGCACTGTGAGGTACCATCGCTGTTAAGCGGGTTGGTGGACTTCTGCGCAAGGAACTGTGGTTTTCTGCGCTTTGTCTGCGGCTTGGAGTCTGAGCCTGATCTCTTGCGTGTGTCGTTCATATCTGTATTATAAATAAGTGGAATCCCACCGAGCACGTTGTATTTGATGGGTACAAGTCACTAAAGATCTCCGTGTTTGGCGATAAAAAAAATTTGAGAGCGATGAGATTTGTGCGCCAGGGATGCGTAACCGATACCGGATCGGGCGAGGGCCGGTTGAGGATCCCAACGTCCACCAAGCTTTCCACGGTACAAATCCTAACATTTGACTGCTTCAACTACGCCTTTGAGGACTTGAACTGGAACTGTACGTGATTCAGCAAACACATACATCAACATCACAATGGCCATTGAACTCGACGACATCACAGTGAACAACCAGCGCTGTCTCCAGGTGATCAACGAGGCCTGTCTCCCAACCACATACCCAGAGGAGTTCTATAAGGAGTCACTCACTGGTTTCACTAAGTTTGCTTACTACGGGGAGGTCGCTGTGGGTGCTATCAGAGCTAAGTTGGAGACACCATCAAACCAGATGGTGCCTACACACGTCTACATTTACTCAGTGGCGGTGCTTGAGCCATACAGACACATGGGAATTGGTAAGAAGCTGGTGAATTATGTCATTGCCGAGGCCAAAAAGAGCTACGTCCACGAGGTGACGCTACACGTCTGGGTACAGCACGAGAAGACAAAGGAGTGGTATGAGAGTATGGGATTCACGGAGAAGGAGCTAGTCAAGGATTACTACAAGCTTCAAGGCCTGGAGACCCCAGATGCCTGGTTGATGTCTATGAGATTCTGAATTACAGCAATTGCAATTTGAGGGAAACTGTAGTATATACATGCGTTTAGTTGGCTCAAACTTTCTCTATCCAGTATGTGTTCTTTGTCTCATCGCGTCTCTCACCATCAACGGTGTAGTAGGAGTTACCGAACTCTCTGATATGCTGAGCGTACTGTGCCTTCATCTCATCAAGTGGATCTGAGCAGTCTGTCGGTATCTCATACAGCCTGGTGAAGATCTTGTAGCTCGGCACAGGCTTTGGGGACATTTTCACCGTTGCCTTCATCTTACCCTTGTCCTTTCCCTTCTTCACCTCCACCATGACTTCCTTCTTCAAATAGTGAGACGTGAAATGAGAGATCGCCTCACGAGCTCCGAGCATGATACCACGAGGAGCCCATACTTCAAACAGCTCATCATTCTATTTGGCTCCAGTTGGCTTGATTTGAACAAATCCAACATCTTTGATTACCAAGTCAATGGTACCAACAAACGGAGGGATCACATAGCGGACGAGGTCATCCATGGCTTCGGGTTTGGCCATTATCTTTTTAGCAAGAGCCTCTGGCTGGTACTTGATTGTATCAAATGCCTTATCCAGGTCTTTAAAAATAATGGAATGACCCTGACATACTCGAGTGATTTGCACAAATGTATCTGCTGGTGGCTTCACAAACACCAAACCACCAACGCTGTAAACCTGACCACCTTTCATACTCTCATATCTCTGTTTTCTAATATCCTGGAATAGCACCTTCTTACCCTCCATGACCTTTTTAAGATACCCCTCTTTCAATAGTCTGAATAGTCCACCACTTTCCAAGAATCCTGGAGTATCAATAACAGTTTTATCACCACACTGATGTTTGATACTTTCTCTAGTCAAGGCCGGAATGTGTGATGATCCCAGAACATCAATATTCTTCATCCCTGGTCTTGAGATGTTGAGCAGTCTGTTAGACAGCCTCGTCTTGCCCGCGTTGACGTACCCGATGAGGTGGTTCACAAAACCAAGCTGCTCATACAACTTCTCCACTCCCCAAGAAGTATGTGCGCTTACGATTGTCAATGGGACTCTGGATCCAGCGAGTCGATTTGTAAGCTTCTGGAAATAAGACGAGTATCTCTTGATTGAGGAGTCATGACCGGCAAGCATGTCGCCTTTGTTCATGACGTATGTGACGTTGTGCTTGGACTTAATAGGAACGAGCGACAACGGGAAGTCATATGCGGAGAACACGTGTATAATTTTATCCCTTTGTGGGATGGAGTCAAGGATCGAGAAGAAGTTTGAGGGGATGTGTTGAGATGGGTTGTATACGTTCTGATGTAGGGCGTTGTGGCAGCGTAGACACACCAGTTGTTCCTCTTGTTGCAGTTTTTGCGAGGAGCTTAGGAGGTCATCAATATGTGACCTTCCAGTAGTCTGCTGAAGTAGCTTCTTACCTTCATCATCAAGCTTGGAGAATGCAGATAGGAACTGTAATTGCTTGGGTTGGTGTTTCAGCGGCTTCAGCACAGGCTTAGGCTTATTGTAGTACCCGACACTCTCAGGGGATGTCTCTTGGAGCACAACACCACATGACTTACAACACTTGATATTTGACCTGACAACTGGTTCAGTGCGTTCTAGTTTGGGTTTGAACATCTGTGAGTTTGAAGGCTGTGGTTGTCTCTGTATCTGGTCTTCATCTGACGGTTTGAACGATGATTGAAGGCGCCTGAACTTCATTGAGCCACTGCGTCTGGGCAGCAGTCGCATTATCCCACGGGACGGCAAGCGTGAAATCATGATTCTACCCACTGATCTGCTATATTCAACGTCTTTGATCCACAAATTGTGTCAACTCCAGGTGAGCTCATCGCTTACAAAATCCTCCGTATGAGTCTATTGACCCGCTATTCAAGTGACAGACAGCAGAAGGGCTCCATAACCAGACTTTTCATGGAGATTCGCGAAATTACCCGCGCGTACAACAACAGCTGGGCGGGCTCTCCAACCCCCTTTAAGCCGTGTTATTTTAAGGGAAAGACGGTGCTATATCTGCGTTTCAAACTGGCTAATCACTCATCTTTTTGCTCTGAGTCTGTCTTCTGATACAAGCGCTCTTATCTGACTTGTTTTTAGCAGATTTCCTGCACGGCGCTTACCATAAAACAACGCTCAACCACGCGTCATCGCCCCACAGAGCGCACGAGCTTATCACCAACCGCCATCAGTTTTGAATTCTCTGTGAAAAGGACATCAAATCAGACAGGAAGAAGGCGGTTCTAAACGTTGAAGTGACATTACACCCTATGGCAATGAATACAGCGAGTGCAGCTGCGGCGGCATCCACGCCCAGCATACGAGGCGGTGTCATGCTCGATAGCTTCGACGCCAAAATCATCCAATACCAATGTGCCATAAGGAAGTTTGAGCTTCTCAGCACGCACATCAAGGCGGTTTCCATCAAAGTGCGAGCACATCCCGAGGTGATTCCACTGATTCACCTTATAGTTAGTATGGCGGGCCCCTGGGTCAACGGGGCACACGAGGCGCTCAAGAGACGACTGGACCAGGTACATCAACTGCAGCCTATTGTCGAGTTCAAGAAAATCAACCCACCGGTAACCACAATGGCCATTTCATTTGAAGTGGATGAGCAGCACGAACTTGCAGTACCGAACTATGGGTCTTCCGACGCAAACTACACCCTCTTGTTGGATAATGTGCTATCGATCTTTGACAATGCTCTCCACATCTACCAGGCCAAGTTGAAGCAGTGCACTACGGAGCGCGATGCACACAGAAGGCCTGATGCAAACCATAAACCAATACCTTTGGATCTCAATTCATTCAAGCCCTTGCTTGAGCCACTCGAAGTTGTCATTCTCTCAAAGCTAGTATCTACCAAGTCGGACATCTCAAACTGTCATTACAAAACCATTCCAGCTATAGCCGACTCCATCAACAACACCCTGCAACTAATCTCTACATGTCTCAAAGAACTCATAGGATACTACAAGAGACCTACTGAAGCCATTCTCAGAAGAATGCCCTCGTGGGAACACACACTCCACCGCATATTCGCTTGCTTCGTCAAACTCACAGAGCTCTATCACATACTTCGAAAGTTGGGACGTGAGGCGTATCTCCCAGCCTCAGAACAGCTCCATAGCGCAAAACTGCTACACAACAATGTCAAGCTTGAAATGGCACTGCAAGCTTGTGAAGAGCAACTCAACTCCACGAGAAGGAATGAGATGATGCTTTTCACGTTGACGAGAGCCACAAGACAAGGGGCACATTTCCAGTTAAGAAGAGACACAATCATGTCATTCATACCATCATTGGAGCAATCATTTATCCTTGTACAGAATCTTAACAGTGTCATTTTGGAGTTCGTCAAACAATGGGAGGTTGCAGATCTCAAGGAGAAACGTCTGAAGGCAAGCGCTCCTACGCCAAAGGAATAGACACAACTTCCTCGTCACTCTGCAGCATCGCCACCAGTCAACAAACGACTTAGCGTTCTCTTCAATCCCGAGAAGGACAAGCTGTCAAGAGAGACTATTGCCAAACAACAAAGCGAACGCGAGCGTGTGATTTTGGAGGAAAGACACGAGAGAGAGCGGATTGAAAGAGAAAGACAGACTGTTGAAGATACCAAGTCAAAGAGGAGAATTGAAGAGCGAGAGCGCTAGCTAAGAGAAGAGCTGACAAGGGAGAGACCACAGTCCAGACAATCCTCTAGACCATCGTCACCCACCGTTTCCAGAACACCATCCCTCATCAACAAGACTCGTGAAAGATCTGATAGTAACTCATCAGCTTCGTCTGCATCGAAAGCCGCAGTTATAGTCACAAGGCAAAGATCTGGAAGTAACGCATCAACAACATCAACTTCAAGCAATTCTTCTCAACTCAACAGCATGCGAAACAACTCCCTAACAAACTCCTCTAGGGCTGGTACCCAAAGATCACCAGTGATGTCACGTTCACCATCGCTACAAACAAGAAGACCCGCATCAGTTTACATGTCGAGCCCAGCTTTTGACATCCGAAGTGAGATTAGACGTCAAGAGAAGGCTAAAGCTGCTGCGGCTGCATCTTCTGCCGCGTCGCCATCGCCAAGTTCAGTCAGTTTGAAGAGAACGCCATCGTTACCAATTGGCAACTCACCAAATAGAAACTCCATCATTTCGGCAGCAGCTGGTGCAGCAAGTGCAGTTAAGAAAGGGAGAATGATCACCCAGGAGAGAAGCTCATCATTGAAAACTCAAAGGGAGCTTCAACAGCAACAGTACCAAAGACAATATGCTCAATAGTCGAAACTCGCTGTCCCTGAAAGACAAGCTTATCGAGGTGCTTCACCGTCATCAAGATCTCCATCACCATCGAGGCAATCCGCATTACCTGATATTAGTGAGTTGATAATCAGTGATACTGCTGCTGAAACACAACCACATGTATCGACACCAACTTCTACACGACCTCATATGGCTGGTGGAACACCAACAATCCAGGAAGAGCCATCACAACAATCTCCATCACCAACTCCTAAGCGTAAATCGTCATTGAGAAGGCCTAAGACATTAGACCCCTCTGCGACATCATCACCGCAAGTGTCAGAACTTACGACCACGACCGACTACACGCCCTCACCATCGGTTGAAACTCCCAAAGTGGTGAAGAAAGTGCGCTTCACCGGTGTTCCAGCCTACGTTGATGAACCCGATACTAAACCGAAACGCAAAGGATGGATCAATCCACCACGTATCTTGATGAACAACAAATCACAGACCTCGTTGAGCTTTGCAGCATAGGCTCTGGTCCAACAGGAACGTATGACCTTTTCGAACATCAAGAGAGGTCAGTTCGATATGAGTACTGGGAAAGTTGTCTATCCCGAGAAAGGTACCAGAATTATGGAAGGGTTGACATCTCCACCAAAGGGCAAATGGGGATTCGGTGGAAGACTCAAAGACCGTTTCAGCTGACTTTAGTAAACATTTAGCATAATCAGGGTTCAGCAAAGCTACATGCCACAAGCTGGCTGTTATAAGACGGTATATAAAAGGTGTGAAGCGATAGCACACACCATTGGGTAACAAAGCATATAATTGATAGGTCTTAGCGTAAAAGGTCTCTATATACAATGAATCAATGGAAAGCCTCTGGTGGGATTTGGCCTTGCTGATGTGACTGTGCAAATCCGGCCATGGCAGCATCATAATTCCAGCCACTTTGTTCTGCAAGCATCAAAGTGAACTGCATGTTCAACTTGGTCTCCATCATCAACTTGGTGGCGATTTCACGTTGCAGCGGGTTGAGAGTATCAGGGAAAACCACACCTGGTATACCACCACCAGCAACCGGGGCGTTAGGGCCTGAGATTGAACCTGGTCCAACGGGGGTAGTAGGTGGTTGTGGCTGATGTGCTGGCTGCGCGACAACTTCATCCCATGCCCTGTGATTGGCGATAGGTCTGATTGTGAGCATGTCAGATGCAATAATGATGGATTGTCCGGTTGGTACAATGATGAAGACACGGTCGAATGACTTTGGTGTAATTTTGTTTGAGGATGAGCTGGTTGTTGCACCACGTCTATGGCCCCTTCCTCCTGATGGTGCTGACGAGTCCACCTGGGGAGCGGCAGTTTCTTCGTATTCACCATGGAATGAGATCATGACACCATTGAGCTGTGAGTATCTCCAAGCTTCCATTGAGTATGCCGATGGGTCTTTATCCAATTTGTGCTTAGTCTTAGGGAGCTGTTGGAAGAGCTTGTTGATTTGCTCTGGACCTTTACCCAATCTCTTGAGACGGGTCTGCTCTGACGACACACGAGTCAAATTTCTGGAGATACCCATGTAGTATCCAAAGGCAACATCATTTGCCACTGCGTCATTTGGGACAGAAGAGTCTGCGGAAATGGAAAATTGTGAGTCCGGTGTGTACAAGGGCAGCAGTTGTGAACGGTCGTTGTCCCAACACTGTAGGAAGTTGGCAATGAACTGAGTGGAGATCTGCTGTATCTCAGCATCCTCAAAGAAAAACTGCTTGCGTGTCATTGGTAGCTCGTAGATGGCCTTGAGCTTGGCCTCATCCCTGATTACGATGCCGTCCAAGATCACCAAGCGTGGGAAGATCTTTGAGACCTCATTTTTGTACTGTGGATCCGTGGTGATCGGATTGTTGCTCATGACGAGCTCACGAAGATGGCGGAACTTGTTCTTCCAGATCTCCAGCGACCTGAGTCGGCTGATTCTGTTATTCGAGAGCGCCAAGTTCACGAGAGTTGGGTATGTCTGTGCTAGTGCTGTGACGGCTGCGAGATCCTCCAGGTTGTTGTCGCTAAGATTCACACTCTCCACGGTGAACTTCTCCTGGTCTGCTAGTTTCATGAGAGCTGGGAACATCTTACTCTGCGTGGACATCGAGCTGAAGGCACCGGTTTGTTGAAGCTCTGGATCAGCGACGATGTTTGACAGGTCCAGCATCTTCATCTGTGGGTTGTACCGGCGATGGAGGAACCTCTTCAGCATCTCGATCGTGCTAGAAGTTGCAGCACTGGCCCTGGATGTGATCCTCAGCGCGTTTCCAGCGAATCTGATACCGCTGAACTTGACCAAGTCCTCTGCGTCCGTCTTGGAACGTACCTGTCCCACGAGCGCGTCACCTTCCTGTGTTGCGTTCTGCACTGCAATCCTCGACTTGCGGGACAGGAACGACACACACTCGTCAATCGTAGCACCTTGCCACCCTCTGATCTCCACTGTCACAGCATTGGCCATCTGGTGCTGCGACGCCGCCTGTGTGAGTTGGTGCCCAGTGAGCGCACCGCCCTGGTTATTGTTGTTGTAGTTCATGCCACCATTGTTGTTTCCGTTGTATCCGCCACGGCGGTTTCCTCTCCCCCTGTAACTCATTGTCTCTTCGGTAAATGAACAGACTGCTCTCTGGGGATGCTGTAGAGGGACTGGCCTGTTCTGTGGTGGCTTTGTTGGCGTTGAGGTTCGGTGATGAGTGTTGACGTTCGAATGGTTTTTTTTTTATGGGAAGAGCACCTGCCATTTGGGAGACGGTTCACTAAGACATCCACACACCACCACATACACAGTGGAAAAGCCAGGCCATTTTGTTAAGGTTGTTGTAGGTAGTGTTGCTGTGTCCCGTTAGGCTCTGATCTGGCAAATTTTGGGCTGTTCCTTGACTTGAGATCACTTAGCACATCAGTGGTTCCTGCTGAACGAACAAAGGAGGTTTTATCCACTCATTTTCTCACCGATTTGGTCTCGTGTTCACCTAATAGATTGCCACTCGCATCTCATACCACCACCTATTACCACACATGTTTGCCAGATCGTCACTTGCCAGGACGCGGCTCTGCTCTGTACGATCATTCTTCCCACTTCTTAGGACACCTTGCGTCTCATACACCACAGCACCCCATCCAAGCCCCCCTACACCGGGCTCATCTAAGCGACCTCTGCTGGGACCACCACCCGTGGCAGACTTCAACATCCCCAGCTCCTTCCCAGACGACCTCACCAAGATCGTCAAGCCCATAACACCGTCTGACGCGTATGTCAGCTGCACGGTGTTCGACGTGAACGGAAACGTGTCCGCTGTGTCCAAGCACTTCCCCAAGATGGCCTTCCTGAAGCAACACGGCCTGTATCCTCGAGATCTCCGAAAAATCGACACATCAGCCATCGATGTGATCCCCTCCATCGTTATACGAGAAAACTGTATCCTGGTGAATCTGCTGCATATAAAGGCCCTCGTGAAGGCGGATCAGGTTATGATCTTCGATACGAGTGACCCAAACGGTGCCTCAAAGCTGGGGCTGTTTGTGTATGACTTGGAGGCTAAACTCAAAGCCCACACGCATGGTTGGATCCAGCAGTATGAACACCGTGCGCTGGAGTCGATCTTGATCAATGTGATGTCGAGCCTGGATACGGAGCTGCAGTTCCACTTGAAGACATGTGGTTTGATCTTGGCAGAGTTGGAGGACCAGATAGATAGGGAGAAGTTACAGACGCTGCTTGTGAAGTCAAAGGCGCTGAGTGCATTTTACCAAAAGGCATTGCTGATTAGAAATGTTCTTGATGATATATTGGATCACGACGAAGATCTTTTGGGGATGTACCTGACGGATAAACTTGAACACGTCAAAATGGACACAGAGAGAACTGACTTTGGTGAGGTAGAGATGCTTCTGGAGGCATACTACAAGCAGTGTGACGAGTTTGTACAACAGTCTGAGTCGTTAATCAGTGATATCAAGAGCACAGAGGAGATTGTCAACATTATTCTTGACGCCAACAGAAATTCCCTGATGCTTCTAGAGTTGAAAGTTACCATCTACACACTCGGTTTCACAGTGGCTACATTGCTCCCAGCCTTCTATGGTATGAATTTAAAGAACTTCATTGAGGAGTCATACTTTGGTTTTGGAGGTGTTATGCTGGTGTCTGCTCTGATGGCCCTTTTCGTCACATCTGCCAATTTCAAGACGTTGCGTGGTGTTCAGAAACTAACATTGATGACACCAGCGGAACAGAGAAGACACGCATCAGCAAGACAAGCTGCTCTGGAGCGGAAGTGGTTCTTCCAGAAATGGAGAATGTTCAACCGGAAGAGCCCTTCAGCCAGCCATGGTGATCGAGAAGTGGTATGGAAGTGGCTCATTGATGAGAAGAAGAAATAAGTTATAGACACTGTACATATATAAACGCTTAATGACTACACGACTTCCAGTAACGATATCTGTACGTAATATATTAAACAACAGCTCAGTCGAAGAACTTTCTAGTTTCGGATGGGCCGAACAGCTCCAATCTGATAGCTGGAAGAGACTCCTCAGAGAGCAATTTCAATCTCTCCTCCAATGTGTTTTTAACCTCGATCTTACCGGTTCCGTTGGTCAAAATGACACCACCAGCGTCTTCAGAGTTGAGGAAATTCTCTTCGTCGATGACCACAGAACACTCAAACTTGGCCTTCTCCTCAAAGTTCTTAGCAGCCTCCTGGGCAGCCTCCTTTGCGAGGTCAACGTCCTGCTTACGCACCTTAACGGTGACGCTCTTCTCCATCAAGGACAAGAGGCCCTCCTCGATCAAGCCAGCGAGCACAGGTGTGTATTGCTTCTTGTCCTTGGAAATCTCTTTCAATTGGTTCTCAGCGTCCTCAAAGATCCCATCGAGAACCGTTTCTCTCTGCGCAAGAATTTTGAGTCTGGTCTTGTTGGCGATGGTGGACTTGGTGATCTGCTGGGCAAGGGAGGCCTTCTTCAGCTTCTGCTCGTAGAGTGCGTCAATGGCAGCAATCTCTGAGCGGACAATGTTGGCCTTTTCGATTTCGTACTCCTCGTTGGCCTGTAATGGTTAGTATGTTACTGTTGTGCTGCTGCTGGGAACCAGCTTCGGAATAACTCACCTTCAACTCTATCTCCTTGGCCTTCTCCTCGGCCTCCTTGTTAATGAAGGCCTCCATCTTCTTTAGCTCATCAGCCACCTGTTAATGGGAGAGTTAGTTATCTATCCGCATCGATCGCACAGACATAGAGATAGCGTGTGACACCTCGTTGAGTGCGTTCCACCAATCGCTCAGCCACCGTCGGGCAGCAGTGCGCTCTCCAAGCCCTGAGCAAACCAATCCACATACCTGGTTGTCACTAAGTGCACGGGCAGACATATTCGGCAGTTTGTTGTATCTCTGTACCTCAGTGCAATTGGCCCTTGAGCTGTAGACCTGTTTCGGTATGTGGCCACTGGCTGCTCCCTTTATCAATTCGGGGAGCCTGCGATACAAACTGCGGCATAACCCGCGAAAGTCATGGCCGACGCGCGACACGACGCTTGTGCTAGGAGCCCAGTGCGTATGACTAAGCCGTGGTGAGTCCACTTCCACTTCTTTGTCTCTCAACTGTTGAAGAATCAGGTTGGAAGCGTAGATGTGTGTTTGAGTCTGTTGGTGGGTCAGGTATTGGAGATGGATGCTCAAAAATTTTGCTGACCGAGCAGTGCCTCCGTGATCTGGTACCGATGTACTATATATTTGGTCGTGAGGATGACGTCAGAGGAGCTCTATGAGTCCAGCTACACCCCCTGGGTAATCAATTCGATTACCTGTTTTGTCCTGAGTCTACTGTGTCTACTGTGTTCAGAGGGTTTGGTTGTTTCTACCACAGGAAAGTTGGAAGGCCGGACAGGCAATTGGCAGGCTACAAGGAGAGAGGCGGTGGGTGCGCCATGTCTCTGATCATCCTAATAGCAGTGACATTTAGAGCCAGTACAAGGACGTCATACCACAAGGTACACCCTACAGAGAAAAGCAGCTTCATTAGAGACCTGTCTAAGGGCCGTAATCACCACAAAGTTGCCCCCACCTGTGATCGAACGGGGTGAGCACCTACCACGGAAGCCCATGAACTCACCAACCTCTTTCGAAGCTGCCGGATCCACAGCCCACCAGCGCGTAGTAAACCCCATTTGAAAGATCAAGGCTCCTCAGTGTTTCTTGACGGAGGATTTTGTGGGCAGCAGCAGAACAAATTGCGGATAATGGTAGATTTTTGAGCAAATTTTGTGACTGTAAGTAGCATGCGCCCACGCCATTAGTAATGCATGCAGATCAAGCGTTCGGCAGAATCCTATAATAAGGGAGCTTTTGCCATCAGATCTTCCGCTTACACTTGCAAACCAACCTCTTCAAACGTACTTGCAAACGATGCATTTTATAGACTTTGAACCCGTTCCGTTGAAGGACACACCTGTCTTTCAGCCGATGAAAGTGGGTACAGTCACTCTTGAGCACCGAGTTGCACTGGCACCTCTCACTCGACTCAGAAGTGTCAATAACATTCCTCAGGACTACGTGACGGACTACTATGCCCAGAGATCTACCAGACCTGGCACTCTGATCATCACCGAGGGCACATTGATCTCTCCCGAGTATGGCTCTGGCGCCAGTAATGTCCCAGAGATCTGGAACGATGAGCAAGTCGAGGCTTGGAAGCCAATCCATGAGATCATTCACGCCAATGGATCGTTCTCTTTCCAGCAGTTGTGGGCATTGGGAAGACGAGCAGACCCCGCTACACTCAAGAAGAGAGGGTTGAAGTTCATAGGCCCAAGTGACGGTGTTTACATCAATGATAAGTCTAAAATCGCCGCTCAGGAGAACGATACACCATTGCACGGTCTGACCAAGGATGAGATCAAGGAGTGTATCTGGCACTATATCAGAGCTGCTAAAAACGCACTTAAGGCTGGTGCTGATGGTGTGGAGTTGCACTCTGCCAACGGATACTTGCTGAACCAATTTTTGGATCCACTCTCGAACAACAGAACTGATGAGTATGGTGGGTCTATCGAGAACAGGGCAAGATTCACATTGGAGGCCGTAGATGCTTTGATTGAGGCCATTGGAGCGGATAAGATCGGTATAAGGTTGTCTCCGTGGGGTACATGCGGTAACATGACTGGACACAAGGACCCTGTTAACTTCGCTCAGCAGGCTTACCTGATTGCTCAGTTGGAGAACAGGGCCCGTCAGGGTCATAGACTGGCATATGTCCATATTGTTGAAGGCATGAACTTGACAAACGATGAAATCCCAGAGGCATCCAACGACTTCGTTTACTCCATTTGGAATGGAGTTGTCATCAGAGCTGGAGACTATGCACTGAATCCAAACCTGGCTGCTGTGCACACTAAGCACGGCCAGACGCTTCTGGCTTATGGAAGACTCTTCATTTCCAATCCAGATCTTCCAGATAGGTTGTGCAAGGGACAGAAACTAACCCAGTACAACCGCAATACTTTCTATACCTCTTCAACGGAGGGTTACACCGATTACCCAACCTATGTGGAGATTGAGCAAAACGGGTTTCCAGCCGATGAGGGTGGTAGCAACTCCAATGGAGTCAGCTACGAAGATGCACTCAAAGCCGGTAACTAGTCGTGAATATTAGAGCTAGAACCAGTATACATTGTTATCGATATGCGAATTAGAATCAGATGCGAAGTTTCCACGTCTTCATCGCTATGACTTGCGTTCTCAAATGCTAAAACACGGAAAACACAGCCAAGTCGTGCATTCAGATCTCCGTCTCATAAACGTTACACATACTATCTCCATAGATGTCTCAAGAACCGCCTTAGTGAAAGGCTTTCGCCTCCATGCATTGAGTAGTACTCAAGTACGGTAAACCTTCCATGGGTCAACAAATCTTGTCTGTAAGCCAATGCACACCAACTCGATACCAAAATGTGACAACCAGTAGGCTTGCATCACCTTCAAACAAGTACCTCCAAGTCCTTGATACTGTGTTTCACCGGCTAGCACATTAAACTCCAACAATAAGACAGCCCAAGCTCTGATTGCTGACTAAGCCACCTCTGTTGATGTTTCCCGCACCGGTACGAAAACAAACACAATCCTCCGAATGGGGAAATTTTTCAAAGATGAAAGACATCATCAGATCTCCTGCTTTGATTATCAACCGTGCAGTTACCTCCAGTTCACTGTTTACCCTCCACAGCTTCATATTCGTTGCAAGTTTTCTTTTGGTACCAGTTATCCCCGCCCGCGCCCTCAATTGGACTGCTTTATCTACACACCATTTCACGACTAATCAGATATGCTACGACACACAACAACAACTCCCAAGCTTGCGATAAGGCGTGTGCCGAGGATAGCTAGCCGCTTTCAGTCGACACATTTCAAAGAGGTACCCAGAGTCAACCCTGTGGGCATATAGTACCTCTCACACGGTCTTGACAAGCAAGTATTCCCAGCCAAGTACAGCGCACCAACGAGGAGAAGTGATGCTTCATCATCACAACTGACAGAGCTATCGAAAGAGTACCTGCGACAGCACGGCCTGTTGGGGAAAAAGACGTCTCTCACTGAGCCACTAAATATTCAGCTTCCACCGCTAGAGGGTAACACCCTTGATGAGCACTTCAAGCGGCTTGCGCTGTTTGCCTCCGAGTCCTATCTTGATAAGGCACTCGCCCTAGCACACACGGAACTACCACCTAAGCCAGCCAAGTTCCTCTTCAGATCTGGGTGGTGGAAATATACAGCTAACAACCATGGCGAGCCGGTGGCAGTTGAGTACCCTGACTCTGATGCTCTTGTTTTTGACGTGGAAACACAGTACAAAGTGTCTCCATATGCGTTGATGGCGGTTGCCGCATCAACTGATGCATGGTATGCTTGGGTCTCACCAAAACTCACAGGTGAATCTGGGTTTTATGAGCATCTTATACCCATGAACACACTGGCGCAGGAGAGGGTTATTGTTGGCCACAACGTTGGCTATGATCGTGCCAGAATCAAAGAGGAGTACGACTTACAAGAGACGAAGGCATTCTTTCTTGATACCATGGCGTTGCACATAGCTGTGTCTGGTATGTGCTCGAGACAACGTGCACGCTGGATGGAACACCGCAAGTTGACCAACGATGAAGAGACAGCAGACGACGTCATCTAGGATTTCGAAATTGATGACCCTTGGGTCAAAACTTCAAGCCCCAACAGTTTGGCAGACGTGGCACAGTTCTACTTCAAATAGACAGTTGATAAGGGCATCAGAGATTCATTTTCCACAGAGAGCATCGATGACATCAGAGCAGACTTTACGAACCTGATCAACTACTGTGCTAATGACGTTCTCACCACTCATAAAGTCTACAGCACCGTCCTTCCAGAATTCTTGACCGAGTCACCTCACCCAGTCTCCTTTGCGGCTTTGAGATTCATGGGTGCAGGAATTTTAACTACAAATCACCAGTGGGATGAGTACATCAAAAGGGCTGAGACGTTATACCAGAAAAGCAAACAGAAGATCGAAGACAGCCTTTGCCTACTGGCAGAAGACGCGGTAAAGCTTCGAACAAGCCCAGAAGCATACCAATCAGATCCATGGCTGAGCCAGCTAGACTGGACCATCAAGCCTATGAAGCTGACCAAGAAGGGTGAACCATACAAGAACTAGAAACTCCCTGGATACCCAGAGTGGTACAAAGATCTATACGTTTCGAAAGATAACAAACTGGATATCACAATTAGAGCCAGAATAACGCCATTGTTGTTGAAACTGAAATGGGAAGAATGTCCAGTGGTGTGGCACGATTTGTTCGGTTGGTGTTTCAAAGCCCATTCATCCGACTATGAAAGACTGGAAGCCAAGAACTACATCATTGTGGAAAACTTTGAGGAGACTTTGGGCAAGAAGCCTCTTACCAAGAAACAGCTTGAGAAACTCGAGAAGGATGGTGACCTAGAACAGATAAAGGCTGATGAAGAATTACAGTCTCTAATTGCTGCAGAGAAGAAGACCGATCATTTCTTCAAAGACTCTCTCCCAGAATACGTCTACTTCCGTATCCCCAACTCAGTTGGTCCATTCCACAGAACCACGCTCTTATTGGCCAAGCAGTACGCCTCTTGTTACGAGAAGGGCATTTTGAAGTCTGATAACCCTACTGCCCAGGAAGCTCTGTTGATGAATGCCTCGTGCAGTTATTGGATTAGTTCACGTGAGCGAATCATGTCTCAATTCGTTGTCCCAAATGCTGAGACCTCGTATTCCATCATCCTTCCACAGGTTGTGACTATGGGAACGGTTACTAGAAGAGCCGTTGAAAAAACATGGTTAACTGCCTCAAACGCTAAGAAATCAAGAATTGGATCAGAGTTGAAGTCAAAGATCATCGCGCCAGAGGGGTATTGCTTCGTTGGGGCCGATGTTGATTCTGAGGAGTTATGGATTGCCTCGCTTGTTGGTGATTCTTTGTTCAAAATCCATGGTGGTACAGCCATTGGTTGGATGACACTTGAAGGGTCCAAAGCTGAGGGTACAGATTTACATTCCAAGACCGCAAATATCTTGGGAATTTCGAGAAATGAGGCCAAGATCTTCAACTATGGTCGTATTTATGGAGCTGGTGTAAAGTTTGCCACATCATTACTGAAGAAGTTTAACCCTGACCTGACAGATGACGAGTGTTCACAGAGAGCCAAGAACCTGTATGCGGAAACCAAGGGACAAGCGGGATACTACCACATCAACAACAAGAGCCACAAGCTATGGTATGGTGGTTCAGAGTCTGTTCTGTTTAATGAACTTGAAAGAATTGCTCACCAGGAACACCCGAAGACTCCAGTACTTGGTGCAAGCATCACCCGAGCCCTGATGAAGAAGAATTTGAATGCCAACTCTTTCTTAACTTCGAGGGTCAACTGGGCTATCCAGTCATCAGGTGTTGACTACCTACACCTTCTTTGTGTATCCATGAATTACTTGGTCAAGAAGTACGCGATCAACGCAAGACTGAGTCTAAGTGTCCATGATGAGATTAGATACTTGGTCAAGGAGGAGGACAAGTACCGTGCCGCTATGGCTCTTCAGATTAGTAATCTTTGGACAAGGGCTATCTTTGCAGAAAACCTGGGAATGCCAGACCTCCCACAATCGTGTGCCTTCTTCTCAGCTGTTGATGTTGACCACGTTCTGAGAAAAGAAGTGGATATGGACTGTGTTACACCATCGAACCCGGAGCCTGTCGCACCTGGTGAGTCATTGGACATCACTGCTTTGCTCACAAAGGCTGAGAGTGTTTTGGGAGAAGGTCACTCACTGGATTTGAAGAAAAAGATTGAGCTTGCAGTTGATAACAGCAAGACTGACACCACTGAACTTGCGGGCAAGATGTCTGGTGCAGCTTACAAGTTCTCTTTGAGCAATCCAAAGTGGAAAGAGACCTATCTCAAGATGCAAACGGCAACGTCAGAGAAGGAGTTCAAGGAGTTGTTCAGGACCTATAGGTCAAACCGCTCTACGGGAAGATTACCAGTCAAGGAGGGCATTGATGCGGCAACGTCAGAGCCTGCGAAGACCACTGACATGTCTGAGTATAAGAAAAAACCAGTGGGCAGACCAAGAAAAGCTGCCGCTTCTGGTAAGGATGCTTTCAAGATTGCGACAAGGGAAGAGGAGGAGATGATGTATTTTGAGATGGCCAGAGCTACTTTGGAGTCTGGCCGCACAGGAACGCAGAAGAAGGCAGTGCACACCAAGAATAAGAAACCTGCCAACAAGCAAACGAAAGCTGCGAAGGGTACACCTGCACCAGCTTTCAACGATCACTATGATCTATCAGACCTGCGCCTGGAGTTTGAGGACCTCTCTGCCTATATGGACCTCAGTCCGAAGCTGGCCAAGAAGAAGGGGAGAACGGTGCTGAGAGCCACTGAGAAGCTCAGCGATGGATTCTTTGGAGCACAGAGAGACACCAAGGTCAACCACATGAGGACACTTGTTTAATATGCTATTTATCTTAACGATTCTTCAATGACTACGACACATGTGTGTAAATGGGGAGTACCCAATGCCCTTGTTTTGTCCAACTAGGCCATGCTGACTCAGCAACCAATTTCAGCTCGAGCTCCAGAACCGCGCGGGCCAAAGAAATTTTAGGAGCCACGTCCGAGAAGCTTGTCAAACAAGTGCACCCCGTTGGAATAGCACGGTTTCTCCATTGCTCGTCGCTTGCACTGGCTGTAACTGACGGAGATTGCACGACTGACTGCTTCTGCACCGCGAGACCCCAGACTCAGAATCGACCCGCTCCTGTTGCAGACGCAGCTACCAGAGATCCCACTCCCCACCCCTCGAAGTTTGACAGGTGCCGACACAGCTCACCGACTCAGACACCAAGATGACAGAGGAACGTGCCATGGAGAAGAGCATTGAGGACGGTGTCCTGGAGATGACGTCCCCTTCGCCTCCAGCAATCCACGTCCCGCAATTCACGAATGCCTCGTCAAGACAGCACCCAGGTGCTGCTCTGCTGTCACCGCAGCTCCAGGCCAGCAACGGTACACCATCCATCCTGTTGTCCCCACAGCCATTTGCCCAGACCAACGGCACTAGCACTGGTATGCTGTCGCCACAGGGATCGGGCTACTATGAGACTGAAGAGCCTTCGATTCTGGCCCCAAGACCAATGTCGCCAATTCTTGACACGTCTCTTTCCGGGTTCGGAGCAAGCTCCAGCTCAATCCCACGTCCACTGAGCGCACAGGATTTCACCAACTTCGGTTCCGCTGCTCCTCAGATGGACCCGTTCAGACCGTTCAGCGCCCAGGCCGTGTCCCAGGAGCAGCAGTTCCATCCAATGGGGATTCCAGACAGACCACTGAGCGCCATGGAGATTGACTCTATGACTTTCAAGAACGACGTTGCCAACCTGATCAACTGGCTCAGCACCTTGACCGGTAACCAGCAGCGTACGGTGGTTGACAATCTTCTGTCCAACCTGAGTGACGACATTTTGGGTTATGCGAGAACTCGAGTGGAGGAGTTGACCTATGTGAACTATAACAACCAGCAACACGCCCCACGCATTGCTTCTCCGCAGCCGCTTTACCAATCCACCATGCATGAGCCTGCTACCCTTGACTCCATTTTGAACGGTATGAGCTCCCAGCAGCCATGGTCTCCAGTGAGTGCTGCCTCGAACTTGCAAAGAGCACTGTCTCCAAACTTCGGCGCCTCGATGGACCGTACCAACGCGCTGGCTCAGGAAGCTTCTTCCCAGAGTAGACCACGCAGTGCTGATCCGTACTCCAAGAGCCGTGGATTGGATCATCAACAGCAAGATGCACAGTACGCCAGAGGTCCTGCTCAGCCACAGGGACAACGTGCGTTCGACATCACCAACCTGGCTCAACAGCTCACCTCTCACAAGGGTGCCAGCAGCGGAGGTAATGGCACAAGCGGAACCCAGTCAACAATCGACTATGCCAATGTCAACAATCTCAAGTTGAGTGCGCTCTCCACCATCAACTCTCGTGTTCAGCTGGACTCTGGTAAGAACAGAAAGCACAACAGCAACGGTGAGGAGACACGCACCCCGGCACAACCGCAGCCACTACGCGTCAACTACTACGAATCCCTGCATGCCAAAGACATGGCCAAGATGGCGAGCTTGAACTCTGCGACCAAGACGCTCACTTTAGATGACAGTGGGCTGAACACGCCCCTGATGTCGCCATCCTCGCCATCCACCCCAAAATCACCAGCCATCAACGCCAAGCAGATCACCAGCTCGAAGCTGCTCTCCGATATTCCATCCTGGCTCAAGACGCTAAGACTCCACAAGTACACGCCTTGCCTACAGGACACCCCATGGAAAGAGCTCATCTACCTGGATGACGCGCAGTTGGCCGAGAAGGGAGTCACTGCGATGGGCGCCCGTGGCAAGCTGCTCAAGGCGTTTGAGATCGTGAGGCAGCACTACGAAGAGGGACTCATTGAGTGAGTGAGTGGTTGATCCATCCCCGTCTTCCTACAACGTCTCGCACTAAATCATATACTATGCATATACAAAACCTCAAAACACTCTTCTATCTCTCTCTAACTCTTCTAGTCTCCATCAGATAAAGTCTAGTCCCACAGCTTCGGATAGGAACCTTACGTAAGCATTAAAGTCTGGACGGAATCAAAGGACGCAAAAAGAAACGACGCACAAAGCCCACAGCGGTTGATGGATTTCGCGAAAACGGCGGTGTACGGCGGTAAATACGAAAACAGAGAGCGCCTTGAAACTGGTGAGTCCATGGGCTCCTGCTGGGCGGTGCAAGAGAATAAGTGCCCATAACACTGTAAAGCGCCGCTACCGCTGTGTTGGAAGTTGTTTCATTGTGTTCGCAGAGCTTTGATTTACACACTGGTCTTTTTTCTGGCGTTGATTTGATTGTTTTGCAGGCCACACGCGAAGAAACCACAATCAACTCTCCGAGTCACCTCAACTACGACAGCACTGAGAAGACGAGCCATCGAACTTGAAACGGCGGCTGTTTGTTTATCCACGCTAGCACATACCACCAGTACCATCAACATGTCCCAGGTGCTCTATCTCGACTCCACGTCGTCGGACGCGGCAGTCCAGGACCAGGCCCGTCTTCTGGACATCTCCCTGACTCGGTCCTCCGTCCATCACTTCCGCAACCTCAGCGACATGTTGGCCTTCGTCTCTGTTGCTGGGGCCTCAGAGCTCGACTTGCAGTACCCAACCGTGGTGATTGTCAACGACCAGACGCTGGAAAGTGACACTCCTACCTCGCAACTGCAGCCCGGGGTCAAGAAGTCCGCGCTCAACACGCTGTCCTACCCTGAGATTGAGCAGCTGTTGAAGAACCACTACAAGCACCTGGTCATCCTAACGTACAGACTCAGCACGTTGAGTTTGACCCTGATCAATGACGATATTGCCCTGTGTTTCGAGACACTCAAGAACAGAATCGTGAGGATGAAGACCTGGGTGGGCCTTAACAACGAGGCTGCTAACAAGTGCCCATGTCTCCACTCGATGACAAATTGTCTCTCCACCATCCTGCACAGCAACTACGAGTTACAGGCTCAGATGAGGAGTTATGTGGAGCTCATCAACGCCGATGTTGACTTCTTCTCCCTGCTCACGTTACCAAAGGATTTGGCCTACTACAAGCACTGCATCGGTAACTGGGGGTTCATTGCTCACGAGTTGTCCTGCGATGAGTTAACGTATTGTGCTCTATTGATTTTCCACTAGGCCTTCTCGATATTGGAGGCAAACGGCGAGTGTTTGAGATTGAGCGATAACGACATTCTTAGTTTCTTGTTCTCACTACGTGATTCGTATAGAGGAGGTAACTCTTTCCACAACTTCAGACACGCTGTCGATGTGTTACAGGCCACATTTTACTTCCTCATACGTTTGGGTGCGATCCCAAAGTTCCCAGAGTACACCGAAGACTTCACAACGCACCCATCTACCATGTTTGACCAGCGCGAGGCATCTCAATTCATCCCAACTGCATTCAACCGTGATCTCTCACTCTTGGACCCGATTCAGACACTTGCTTTACTTGTGTCATCTGTGGGACATGATGTTGGTCATCCAGGTTTGACTAACCCATTCTTGATCCAGCAGGTGTCACCTATTGCACGTGTGTACTCAAACCAATCGGTGCTGGAGAACTACCACTCGACAATCTTCCAGGATATTCTTGGTGTCCATTGGCCACAGTTCTTGTCCAACGAGCATACCAAGTCCCCACAGGACCCATTGAACACCAGAACGATGCAAGTGGATAGCATCATTGCCACTGATATGGCTAACCACTTCGAATACATCTCCAAAGTGGAAGAAATTTCAGGGGTGCTAAAAAGTGATGAGCAGAGACTAAAAGTCAAGCATTCACTGAAACACACAGGGATCATTTTGTCATTGATCATCAAGTGTGCCGATATTTCTAACGTGGCAAGACCTTTGCTTATATTCACGAAATGGGGTACTGTGCTGGGTAGAGAATTCGACGAGATCAATATCTTGACGGATAACATGAACACCGGGAGAGAGATTGACTCTATTCCTGACCGTCGTGATGGGCCATTCTTCCCCGCCACTGTGGAGCTGGCTCTGGAGGAGAACCCAAATCTTCCTAAAGGCCAGATCTTCTTCATCAACACGTTTGCTGATTCGTTGTTTAATGAGGTCGCCTCTGTGTTACCAGAATTGAGATTCTCTGCAGACATTGTGCAGGAGAACAAGAAGTATTGGTTGTCACTTTCATGAAATGTTTTGTGTTCCTCTAATTGATATTGTGCTACGCCCTCATTCAGTTCTACGCTCCCCCATCTGTTTTATTACTCATCATCATGTCTTACTACGAAGGTTTCATCTGTCATATACACCTCTCTGTACAATAATACAACCTTTTTGATGCATCTTAATATATCCCTAGTAAGGTAGACACTTCATCAAGACATGAGGTATGTGTTGATTGCTTGTAGTGTTGCCCTACTCGGATTTGCCTTCTTCTTCTCCATCATCTTACCCAGCTGTCTCTTAATAACGTCCTTTGTGACTAGAATGTCCTCCTTCTTATTCCAGCTGATATCGTATTGGGATGCAATAACAGTGAGTGCCACACCGCAGGAAATGTCCGTGCCTGTATCACATAAAACGAGCGTGTTTGTGTGTGTGGAGATTGTGGAGATGATTTGTGGTAAATGTTTCCTCAGCTCATTAGATCCCTTCTTATTTGAAGGACAGTTGAAAAAGAGGGTTTTCCTGGTGGGCTGGTCTTCCGGAATGAAGTTGTGTGTACCAGACAGTAGTACCACGAGATCATAAGACGATAGGGTTGATACGCAGATGTCAGATGATGCAGTACCAACGGATAATCCCTCCACGAGCTGAACGATTTCCCTTACAGAACTCTCTTGAGCTCGACTCCCCTGATGACAGACCTCACCGATCACAGACTGTAATGCGTCCTCACTCAGTGTTGGGTCTGTGAGTCTGCTGAAGTTACCCCAGAACAACTCTGGTGTCAATTGTGCTGCCCATAGCTCATGATCGTCCGCTGCGCCTTGAACATACGTGAACATGGACTGCCCGACTCTCATCTGCTTAGCACCATCGTCTGCTCTCTCGGAGGCAACACAGCAAATCACAGGATGGAAATCCTCGTACACTGGCGGCTCGAAGGGCAATGACATCCCGGGGTAAACCCAGATTGGCCTTAGCGGTTTCCCCTGAAGCTTCTACATCAGTGACTCCTGCGTTATGAGCCCAAGTTCCTAAACTCTGGCAGCAAACTTCGGAATCAGTTGTGTGATTGAGTCCGCCTCATTCTTGGAAAGTGTCTATTTAGGCCAGTAGAAGTAGTAGTCTTCACTTCGGTGAGGCCCTAGCATGATGCAGTTGAGCACAGCACACCATATCGGAATGGTTTTTGATAGGGCATCAGGCATTCTCTTCCCTCTTCGTGTTGAGTCCACAACGATGATCCCGTTGTTCTCGGTGATGACCTCCAGCAAGTGGAAGTTCAGCCGACGCTCTGAGAAAGACCATTGGTGTGTGTGCCCATCTGTGGACTTGAAGTAGCAGGTCTCCGAGCAGAGCGCAGGATTAGCATACCACAGTCCACAGCGTTCGTTAGGCACAAGCGGCTTGTTGTACGCTTCGAAGACGTCCTGGACCCACTGTGTGTCGTGAGCGATGGACAACAAACGGTTGCGCGGGGACCTGTGTGTCTTGTTGATAGATCTTGCCAGTGAGTCCATGGTATGGAGAGCCGTTTAGTACTCAATTGTCTTGTATGTTTTCCTCATTAGTTGTTATTGTTTGTTTACTTTTCGAAGATTTTCCGGGTCTAGGCCGTGGGGACTTTGGGACCAGGCGATGAGCGACGACCGACGACCGAGTAATTATGCTTAATCCTATTTGAAGAGGGAAATATCTAGGCCAATTGTTAAGCAGCATTTAACCCTCACGAACATGAGAATGTATATAGTAAATTTGGCCAGATATCAAGGTTCGTGCGCTTTCTTGACTCAGTGGCTATGATTGTGGTGATGATCAACAAGTCCCGATGGTCTGATGGCCCCAAGGTTCAGTGGCAGCCTCAAGCAAAGTATGTCTCGTAGCATCATCAAAGATACACTGACATAGTAAGAGGTTGACTCAGCCGACAACCAAAAGTATTTACAGTTAGGTGTAAGACAGCCGGTATTCATGGATGACGTCCATGGTCAAGAGCCCCTGATCGCAAGGCACGAAGTACCAACTTGTACTACATCTCATCAAACCCTTCAGTTTAGTCAAGCAGTTAGTTTAAGCTCCTGGAATTCTGCTCCGGAGCAACCAGACCTTCGATTTGTTTCCTTGTAATTCTGAGAGGATGACTCAAACCTTTGATCTGAGGGTCCTCCAACCAAGGCAGGGTGTCATAACCACGACGAGGACTTTCAACCAAGAAGCTTCCTCCAATTGCGTAAAATAACTAGCTGCCATTGAGGTATCTTCTGAAGATCTGGTACGTAGTGTCTAACACTGATAGACCGAAACTTGGTTGAAGGTGAAGTATAAGCTAGCTCTGATCACCCCTGCTGGAATAGATGTGTAATCAATGAAGGAACAAGACATGAGTCAGGAGTGATGAATCCAAGGCTCATCGCTCAGTTTGATAAGTGGGATAGTGCTGCACGTCAAACAGTTGAAACCTCAAGATTTGCTTGGTAGGAGTCATACTCAGGAAAGCAGTTGTGGTGATCTTCTCCAGGCAAACATACCAAGCAGACATGCGCGTACTACATAACCATTCTTCAACTTTCAAGGTCGTGCTTATTTATTTACTCGATCTCAAAGCTACCATCCCTAGTGTCACCGCCATCGACATCTTCATCCAGCTCGTCACTATCTTGTAGTCCCATCTCCAAGTCGTCCTCGTCGACACCATCTGCAACAACAGTACTACCAACACCGTACCCAATAGTGGCGTATGAACTTCTCAACTTAGCCTTCACCGACTGTGGGATCAGCCTCCACACCGTGTCCTTAATACTGTCCCTCTTCGCCTTACCCATCAATAAATACACAACGATCATCAGGATCAACAGGAATGACACCGACCCCCACAGTCTGTGATCCGACACGTCCTCCCAATCATGACCACGATCGTCATCGTCATCTTCGTCATCACTCGTGTACCCCGATAAGATTTGCTTGGTAGGAGTCATACTCAGGAAAGCAGTTGTGGTGATCTTCTCCAGGCAAACATACCAAGCAGGCATGCGCGTACTACATAACCATTCTCCAACTTTCACGGTCGTGCCTATTTATTTACTCGATCTCAAAACTACCATCCCTAGTGTCACCGCCATCGACATCTTCATCCAGCTCGTCACTATCTTGTAGTCCCAGCTCCAAGTCGTCCTCGTCGACACCATCTGCAACAACAGTACTACCAACACCGTACCCAATAGTGGCGTATGAACCTCTCAACTTAGCCTTCACCGACTGTGGGATCAGCCTCCACACCGTGTCCTTAATACTGTCTCTCTTCGCCTTACCCATCAATAAATACACAACAATCATCAGGATCAACAGGAATGACACCGACCCCCACAGTCTGTGATCCGACACGTCCTCCCAATCATGACCACGATCGTCATCGTCATCTTCGTCATCACTCGTGTACCCCGAGTGTTCATCAGTAGCTTCATTGTCATTATCAGCGTTGTAATTGTAGTAATCGACAACGTACTCAGGTCTCGCGGGGACACCCAAAGGCTCACCGCCAGGAACAAAGATTTGTGAAGAAGGTTCGAAATATCCAATCCTTGGCACGGTATCGTTGTTCAATCTCAGTGCTGTTTCATAGAACGTGTACAGCACAACACGACCCAGTGTCCATGAGAATCCATCAAGGATACTCAGGTCTGTCGTATGTGTGGATGGAGATGATGCAGCAGCAGACACAGAATTATCGTCAATTCCATATCTAGGGAACCCAACACCTTGGTGTAAAACATTAATGATCCAGGAGGATCTGAAACAGATCTCTGAGGCCTTGAACGAGGAGTCTTCCTCGATGCCGATTTCCTTGTCAGCCAATAAATCAGTGTAAGAGTATGAACAGAGCTTTTCTGCCCTGAGATAGCAATCCTTCCAGTTAAGAAACTCTTTCAGGTTGGCATAGAACTCGTTGATCCCAATAAACTTCTTCACGTTGAACTCCATCTTGGGCAATGAGCTTGATAGTAGACAAGATGTAGTTGAGCTTGCATCTGTAGGATCGCAGTATTTATCAGTAGAGATCTCATTCAGCACGTCATAGAGCGACTTGATACACTCTTGAAAGTCCGAGGATCCTTCAATGTCGACTTTCTCGCCTGACTTGGTCTCTACTGTCTTCAAATATCCCTTTGGCAAACACGGATCCACCAACTGGCTCTTCTGTATCAGCTTCTCGTCGTACTTGAGGTGTGCCTGGTTCATGCCACCAAGGAAGCTCTGCGAAAAGACGTTATAACTGAACTTAGTCTCGTCCTGAGGATCCATATAGTTCAAGTCCACTTTGAACAAATAGTCAGCCTGTGTATCCTTGGTGTTGGCAGGCTCAAATGCAATCTGGGACGACACACCACCCATGTCCAGGGCACCGAACGTTGACTTGTCCTCCAAGGAGTCATCGAAGACACCATACTTGTAATTGAGACCGATCCACGAGTACAGCCCCTCCACTTCGCCAGATATGGCATTCACGTGCGACGCACAATCAGGGAGGTAGAAGTCGCTGTGCTTCTGGGTATACGAACAGATCTCTGACAAGATCAGCTCTTGTTCCTCAGGCTTCAGCAGTCTCATGCCTCCAGTTGCGTGTAGGAAGACTGGTGTCCTCGTGACCTGGTCCTTGGGCACATACTTGAGCATATCGTCGAGCAGCTTGCCAATGTACTTACTCCCCAGTTTCTTTGGATTGTCCTTGAAGTTGGCAATGCCCGGTTTCACCTTCTTTCGTCTGACCAGTTCGATGTGTGGGTACGCACTCTCAGCTCCTCGCTCGATATCTGCAACGTTGGCCCACCCTTCGTTGACCTCGTCGTCATCAGACTGGCTGTCGTACTCATCGTCCTGGATCTCCGTGGAGTCGTCGTCTCTCTTTGTCACATCGACGGAGAAAGGCGAGGTACGGTACAGATGTGCTCTGGAACCTTTGGATCCGGCATCAATGACGACGATGTAGTCGTATGGCCTGCCCGCTTCGTCCACCGAGGGCCCGGTTTTCTTGCCCATTCTTGTCCGATCTGTGCCTGTGTGTGGAAACCTACAATCAGCAGACTCTACGACGGAATCACAGGGCTCACAGACGCGTAATGGGTGAGTATAACTGCACAAGCACAGGAGTTTAGGCGAGCGGTCAGATTGGCGGGGCGGTGCCGTGGTGACACTGGTTAGTTTGGCAGACGCTAGTGACCCGTGCGCTGCGTGGCAGATCCGATGCTTAGGTACTTATTTATGGGCTGGGCAGGTTATTGGGTGGATTGTGCGGTGTGTGAGCTCAATGTCTACATGTGGTTCTTCGCAGGTGTCGGCTTGTTCATTATGGGGTGTTTTGGGGGGCTGGCAGTGTGTCAAAAGCTGCTGAACCTGGCTGCTTTGAGAACCCCTTCTAGGCTCCTTAGGGTCGACTCTGGACAGTCTTTAACCTCGCAAACCTCCAGCTCACCGGCATCAATCACTTCGACAGCCTGCTTTATAGTGCACTTAGAGACGAATAGACACTTCAGCGACGAGAAGCTCACTGCCGTGTCGTCCGAGACGTCCATCTCGCTCAGGTTCACGTAAGCACCATGGCGAGGCAGGTTGCAGAACACGAAGCTGTCTCTCCAGTGCCCCAGTCTACTCAGAAAGCTCTCGAATAGGGCCTTGGACTCCACAAGTGAGAAGCTTTCCGGTATGACCCCTTCATCTCCGTCACACACTGTGAAGGAGATGATGTTGGTGGTGTTGCGGAATAAGCTCAGCTGGCCTAGGTACTCGGAGCCAGCAACGTAGGGCTCGTGCACCACTGCAAGGTCGATAACGTATATGGCATCCGGGTCCACCGAGCCTTGTGTACCTGAGTCGAAACTGCTCAATTGCGCTACCGGGAGGTGGTGTGTGGTCACCAGAGCACTCCATTGGAACAGTGGCCATTGATGATTGCTGATGACTCTGACGTAGTCAGCGATCTCTGGGGGAGCATCGAGCAGCAGCTACGTGAGCTTCCTGTACGACTTAGCTGCCTTCAGCTCGTTGTAGAAGGGTGTGTTGATGTTTCTTGCTCGTGGTGTAGTTAGTTGATCAGAGCCCAACAAGCGGCTTAGCCCGGACTTGAGGACCTCCATCTCCTGAAGATTGGTGAGCTGCTGCAGTTAGAGTAACGGACTCAGACGACCAGTAGCCACATCGACAACCATCCAACTGTCTCTTCCCACCGTTGATCCATTGGCTGTGCGTGCCATTATTATGAGAGCGCTCCGCGTTGACTTCCCCATTCGGCAATCGCAGATAATCCCACCGCATAGCGAGTTTCTCCCCCGCGCGTTATCGGAACCAGGAACGCGTCAGCCAATGAGCAACAACGCCACTCGTACAACCGGTATTCAGAGGCCTCTGGAACCCTCGTTAAGCTGGTGTTGGATACTACACTTACACAGACAACACACAAGTTTGTTGTAGCCAGACAGCTCACGTTCCGGATCCTCTAATCTCAATGACAACACTCGCTCAGCTCGAGCTGCGCCCTACTGAGGGAGTCTCTACTCTCAAACTCGGCACTTCTCTCCACACGGTCCTTCAACAACTGTCACATCTGCACATCCAGTGTGCGTATGCCTCCTCTACAGAACTGCTCCTCAAACCCATGACAGTGGCGATCAAGTCGCTGAACATCCGGCTAACGTTCGAGCCTCGCAGACAGCTCCTTATCCTTATCGAACTCCTAGAACTGCAGAAGACCCCGGTGACGTACAAGGGCAAGCAGATCAGGGATAAGAGTTTCAGAACGCTGTATGACCATTACATGGGGCCAACGTACCCTGGCGAAGTTGTGGATGAGTGGTATGTCCTCTCATACCCTGGGTTGTCGTTCAAGTTCCCCCTGCCACCCGGCGTCGATGGAGAGAAGATGAAACCAGATCAGATCTTGGAGATGATGCTGGCGGCCAACAACAAGGCAGAAAGTTTGGCTGTGCACCAATGGAAAACGTGGAGCGATTACAAATTCTGTGAACCCTGTTGGGCGGTGAAGAGAGTTTATGACCATGAAGTCGAGGTTGATGAGTTGGAGCGAGATTTCATAGACCAGAAGGTCATCGTTGTGAAGTTTGCCAAACATCCAGAGCTCAAAACACTGCTGCTGGAGTTGAACAAGACCAAACAACTGGACATACTGGCCTCCTTGGGGCCACCAGATGAGACATTCACGAAGAACGACTCGCGTACATTGATTCACAGCTCTGGTGCCTCTTCTTCCGGCCATTCCTCAAAGACATCTGTGTTCCACAATTACTTCAGGTTCGGATTCGACTTGCTGTATGACACCTCAAACAGATCCGGTGCCACGCTATCCAAGGTCATCATGCATTCCAACCTTCCTACGAGCGTCATGTTTGGCAAGTATGCCAAGTGCGTTTGGAGTATTGGCTCAGTGATCAAGCATTATACACCCTTCTCTGCAAACCATCTCGACGCTAAAGTACCAGTTGTGGTTAATAGGAATGAGATGTTGTCCAGTTCAATCGAACTGCTTGGCGAACACACTACAGAAGGAGACGAAAACGAGGTCAAGTGGTGTAAGTCGATGATCTACGCCATGGATGGTAGAATCTGGGATGTCGTGGATGACTGCGTCAACTCTCTTACTCTTTACTGAAATGCAATTCATTCATATACACAGGGCTTTCAGCTCAGTAGTATGTTCTTTTATCCCAGGCCTCATCTTGGATGAAGCTGACGAGGACTTTGCTGCCAGTTTGCAGCAACGGATGACCCGCCACGGTTTGTAGAAACTTTTCCAACCCTGCTCTTCTTGACTCGATCACCTCGTCACTGAATCTCCCCGTGAACACCTTGCCCGGTAACGAGGGGATGACAACTTTGGAGCTCTCGCTCTCCAGCAGTGCCCTGAAGTTTTCGAAATCGCTGTATCTTCTGCGTACTGAGCTCTGTTTCAGTCTGAAGGCGGGGATGTTGGTCCGACACACAATCTCGTAGTCTGTGTACATGGACCGGCCGTACCCGTGTGTACGTGGGTTGATCACCTCTATCTCGAGGAAGTTCTCTGGCTCGCCGTAGAGCTCAGCAAACGATTGCTCTTTGATGGCCTTGGACCTCTTCTTCGGGGCCTCAGCACTCGACGACTCTGCAGAGGGTTCGGCGTCCTTGGCCGGTGCGTTGAATGCCTCTTGTGCCTCAGTCTCGAATGATTTGAATCTGTGGGCCATCGTGCCTGGTATGTGTGTGGAGGGGGGCAGTGGTTATGGCTTTATCTGTCCTGACTCTTCGGAGCTATGCGGTGGAAGTATGTGCTGTTTCGAGGCGCTCCTGGGCTAACTGGCGGCTCAGACGTGGATATGTGAAACTATGGAACGAAATACCAATGGTCAACCTCCAAAACACCTCCTCCTCAGGGTGGTTGAGACCAAAAAAGGCAGCCTCGGACATTCTCGAAGCGAACTGGAGTTCGTGATCTGGGCCCCCGAAGGCCGGGTAACCCAGTGTTTCTTGCTTAGGTAATCACATGGGGAGAAGCGGAGCTGTTTCAACTGCGTTACTGATCGGGCACAAAGGGCACTTTATTTCTTTAATGTATGGGATTAGTGTGCTATGGTCACTGTCAGCATTATACACGAATTTCCAATTCAAATAACGTATTTTTGACCTGATTTCCCGCAGTGTTGGCTGAGAGATGCTATAAAACACCCAGACACCACGCACACCTGCACGTACACCACTGAAAACGTCCACCCTCCTCATCGATGGCACCCTTTCTCTTGTAAAAGGGTGGCTTTGTGGGTAATATCGCTGCTTGTACGACGATATCGTAGCCATGGAGGAACCTTACGAGAACTACCTCAATGAGGAGCAAATGATCCTGGACAACCACCCTCAGCTGGCGCAGTTCAAGGACGCAGTGCCGCAGCATCAACAAACACACCAAAACAACGACACCGCACAAGCGGAGGAGCAGGCTCCTCAGCGTGTGTCGGAGTAGCTGCAGCAGTAGCAGAGTGAACAGCTCCAGCAGCTCCAGCACCAGCAGCACCAACAACACCAGCACGGCGAGCAGGATGGTGGAGAAGACGTTGGTGACGGGGAGGATGAGGATGAGGAGGGCCAAGGGGAGGTCCATGGGGAAGGAGAGGAGGACATGATGGGGGAGAGTGTGTTCGCCAACGTTGGTGCCGGCCTCACGGGCCATTACCGGAACATGATGATGGCATACTGGCAGGAGACTATCAACTCCATCGAGCACGAGGACCACGATTTCAAGAACCATCAGCTGCCACTGGCGCGTATCAAGAAAGTCATGAAGACTGATGAGGAGGTGCGTATGATCTCTGCTGAGGCCCCGATCCTGTTTGCCAAGGGCTGCGATATCTTCATCACGGAGCTGACGATGAGGGCGTGGATCCACGCGGAGGAGAACAAGAGAAGGACGTTACAGAGAAGTGACATCGCCGCAGCGTTGCAGAAATCAGATATGTTTGACTTCCTGATCGACATCGTACCGCGTGAAGATGACAGGCCAAAGAGACACTCAACTTCGAGACAGGGCAGCATGGCGTACAGTGGGAACGGTGGTGTCACTACGGCCGCTGGGACCGCAACGCCTCAAGGCCTACCAGGCTCAGTGCCAGCTCCAGATGCCCCAGCCTCTGCCTCTACATCTACATCTGCTGCTCCACAGGCGCAGTTCGACGGTGGCGAGTACCAAGGGTACTCTGAAATCCCATACGAGGGAAGATACTGATATCTGTCTCCTCTTTCCAAAAGTGCTATGTTCTTTTTATGTGTTACGCTGTCTCTTTGAAATGTCCCTTGCTTTTTCTTTCTTTGCTTTCTGTCTCCTTACCTGTTTACTGTGTACAAAAAACCAACTGATGTATTATAATCCGATGCTATGTATATAGATATACAGCTCATTGATCGACGTTAATCCTTGTGCTCCGCGTAGAAGAAGTTAACTGCCCATGGCTCGAGCTTGTACAGCTTGCTCCACTTCAACACCCCGGACGCTGGGACGCCATATCCCCAAGTTGGTCTGTCGCTAGGTGGTACAATCTCCACGCCTGGCTCCTGCTTGAACAGCAAAAACACATAACGGTGCTTGCCGGTCCCGGGTGGTGGTCCAGGCGGGTAGTACTCCAGGATATCCTTGCCATGTAGCTCTGCAGCGACGAAGTCGCCCTTCCCGGCTCCAAGGGAGATATCAGTAGCGATGTAATGCGCAAACTCTGACCACTTCTTGTCGGTTCTCGAAGGAGCATCAGGGTCTGTGAGCACGAGCGTGAACAGCTCGTCTCCTGTGACAGCAACGGAGTTCTTGTCATCGCTCGGAACATCCATCACGAACTGGAACTTGGGCTTGCTTTGCGTCTCTGCCACAGTGAGGTTGTTTCCCAGTGACACCTCGTTGTCCCCACCATAGGAGACCTGTAGCAGACCCTTTGGCACGAACTCAGGCATCACATCGTCAAAGACATCAGACTTCTTGAGAGACTCGGTGATGGAGGAGGAGATGGTGTATAGCGGTCTGAGTGGCATCTTGTGCGTGAGCTGCGTGCTTGCTGTACGTATCAATTGCGTTGAGAGACACTTGAGCATGCCCACTTTGGACTGAAAGCTGGTCACTTTGTGAAGTGGTGGCGAACACTTAAAGATGGAATTGCGACCAGTGTGGCACGATTGGAGGAAAAGGGGCAGATGATTCCGTACAGTAGCAACCATCTGTCCCGGATGTCACCTGCCGGGCCGAATGTGGGGATAACACCGTGGCTGTCACCCCGGGTTCCCAGGCCCTCAGAGTCAACGACTTTCGTGGAAAACCAGCCTCTGCTTGGTCTCTAAAGCAAAGCTAGAATGAGCCTTTGCTGTACACCTCTTAGCTTCCAGAACTGCTACAAGAGGTGCCCACGGTACCTATTCCGCTCTCACTAACCGGCTATAATTTATATGCATGATATTACGTGAGAGCTGTTCAATGAACAGCATTTGCTTCTAAGATGTGCCAAATTAAAGTGAGCGACGGTTTAGTCCTCTCGGAGATCAGGCAACGATCCTCCACTCCTCGTTTCTCTTCTCCAGTGCCTTCAGTTGCTTCTCGAATTGCTCCTTAGAGACGCCCGCCTGCCATCTCAATGGGTAAGCATAGTGGTCCTCGTGCACAAACTTGCGACCAAACACCTGTTCTCTAAATGATCCGCCTTCAACTGCATACTCCTTTTGGGCCAGCCCTCTTTTCTGCAGCTCTGGGATCAGTAGGTCCACCACGCGCTCGAAAGTCTCGGGGAGGACCAAGTTGGTGATGTTGAACCCGTCAATGTTAGAGATGTCCACGTACTCTTCGATTTTGTCAGCCACCTCTTGTGCACTACCAACGTAGTAATTGGCTCTCCAGAAGTTACGTCCCACGTATCTTCTAGTAATGACATCACCCTCCTTGACGAACGCCCTCTTGGAGAACTTGATGGCGTAGTTTCTCACCTAGTCGTTGCTCACTTTAGTCAAGTCCTCGTCCCACTCATAGGCACCGAGATCCATGCCCGTACCACCTGCTTGGACAAGAGCTCCGTCCTCGTCATGGTACTTCTCGATCTCCTCAGCCAATGCCACTGCCTCCTCGTGTGTCTCGCCAACAACGCATCTGAGCATCGTGACGAACTTCAAGTGCGATGGGTCTCTACCGAACTTCTCCTGGGCAAGCTGCTTTGTAGCTGTGATCTGCTTGTTCACGGCCACAGGGTCATCTCCCAGAAGGAAGATCATCTCACCGTGCTTAGCACCGAGAAGCAGACCCTTTGGCGAGGCACCAGCCTGGATAATCAGTGGGATTCTGCCCTCGGTTGGCTCTGTGATCTGTGGGCCTGGAACTCTGAAATGTGTTCCGTCGTGATTGATCTCTCTGATTCTGTCTGGGTCTGAGACAATGCCCTTCTCAACATCCCACATGGCACCGTCGTCTCTCCAAGAGGACAGCAGCAACTCGTAAAACACCTGGAGGTACTCGTCTGCGGTCTCGTATCTCACATCCTTCTCTGCCAGCTTGTTCTCTGGTGCCAGCTGTCTTCCAGCAGCAGGGACTTGCGACGTCACAACGTTCCACCCCACTCTTCCATCTGAGATGTGGTCCATGGTGGCCATTCTTCTAGCGAAATGGTACGGATGCTCAGTGAGTGTGGAGCAAGTGATACCCAGTGAGACGTTTTTGGTGGCAACGGCAACGGCTGACAGGTAGGCTGTTGGGTCGTTCTTTGGGAAGTTGTTACCAGTCTTCGCAGCCTCTTCAAAGTTATATGGGCCACCAAGGCCTTCAGATTTGTAGCCACCGTATACACCGAGCGAGTCGCCGAGAAAGATTCCGTGGATCTTACCACGCTCAGCGAGCTGGGCCAGCTTGATCCAGTGCTGGGCCTTGGTGTATGTACGGGACTGGTCTCGAGGGTTACGCCATTGTCCTGGGGCGTGGAGCACCGGGGTGAGCGCCTGGAAGAAGTTGAACACGAGTGGTTTGCGTTCTTTCTTCTGTTTCTTCTGAGCCGGCTGTGTCATGTTAACTTTAAGTGTCTACGAGCCAAGAGTTGGGGGTGTTGGGACAATAGAGAGGATGGGCAAAGGGGCTGCTTGAAGCCTTATATACGGCTCCACCTGCGCTCCACCTGGACGACGAAAGCTACATCCGCAGCTGCAGAGGGGATTTAGGCTTCGATGCCCATAATCGGGTGTCCTTCAGCGTATGGTTTGGGCCTTGCTGGAAAGCGCCACATGTCGCCAGCTGGGTGTGGAGTCAGCTGTGGCTACATTTCCTTATCGGGTGGAGGTAGCTCCCGGGTCTGGGCTGAAGATGAGGACAAACACACAGAGCACCAGGCGAGAACGTCACGATCTGGGGCCTTCAAACAGTGTACGTGGTCACAGCCGTCAACAGCTCTTGGCCTGGGCTCTACTAGAACTGTTCAAGCCCAAGCAGACTCAAAAGTTGCCTAAGTGTCTCCAATGTCCAAAGTGTATTAAGCGGAACGCCACAGTTGTCGGGTGACGCGACCGTTTATCTATGTGCCTATAAAATATGTCTGCGTTTGTTTACGTCAGCCGAGGACACCCAGACCCGCCCGTCGCCATGGCAACCAGTCTCCCCGACCCGCGGTCTGCTCACAAAAAAACGAAATGTAAACAAAAGACCTTATTAACGTCTCCGTCATTCTTGCTGGAGGAAGACAACAGAACTGTCCGTCAGACTCTCCATGAGCTCCCACTACTTCCACGAGGACGCCGACTTGTCCACGCTCACCAACATCCGCCTCAACAACAGGCGTGCCAAACAGCGCTTTGTGAGCGAGGCGTTCAGCAATGACAGCAATGACAACACCACAGAAGTAATGAATAGACTTCGCAGCGACTTCAGGGATGAAAGCACGGTGTCTCCGCTGAAGGGGTTCAGGAGCCGTATGGGTATGAGGTCTTCTCCGTCGAAGCGGGATGTCTACGGGAGAGGGACACGATCCGACGAGTAGGACGAGATGGCCCACAATACGCTGAACTCACGGGACCGCAAAGGATCGGTAGTTGGTGCTAAGAGCTCAAGGGATTATAGCACCGGTGTATTGGGAGTGGACGATCTCAAGTATCTGGATGATGATACTTATGAGCGCACTGCCAAGCGCAATCGGGAGAAGAGAGAAAGATTCTTGCGAGAGGTGGTGTCATCACCAGTGGCAAAGCCATAGGAATAGGATGATACTATGTATCGGTTCAAGGCCAGACGCAGTTCAAAGTCACCGCAGAAGTCCCCGGAGAAGTTGTCCACACGCTTGGGTTTCCGTCCTGCCGATATTCCGGATCTAAGACCTTCGAGCTACAGAGCAGATTTCAGTCCTAGTCCAGTGAGTCGTCGTTCAGTATAGCGTGGTAGTCCACGTAACAAGAAAGCTTTGCCTAAAGAGCCTAAGGAGTCACACGCAAGGGGTACGAAGACCTCTGCTGACGATGACGACGGATTCGAGAAGCTGATCAAGAAGTACAACCTCAAGAACGAGACGGAGTACACCCTAGATCAAGCGCAGTCTCATTCCAGCTCTGAGCTTCTGAAACTAAAGTCACAGGTGAGGGAGATGGAGGACCAGTTGAAGAAGTACCAGAGGGAGTTGGCAAACACCAAATCGAGTCAATTCGAAAGTGATGATTTATACAAGAAGAATGTGGAGTTGGCCACCGAGATCAGAAAACTGAACAAGTTCATCGACTTCATGGATGCAAATTTCAGCGAGATGTATACAAGGTGGAGATAGGACAAGATGGAGAAGGAAAAATTGCAGGCAATGGTACAAAAGATGGGCAAACTGGAGTTTGACGAGAGCCCTATGAAGCCTGTGCGTGTGTCCAGTGTATCGCCGTTGAAGATGGAGATGAAGCGTGACAGTGTTGAGAATACAGAAGAGCTTCTCAATCTGGACTTTCTGAAGCGTTGATATAGGTGAGCTTAAAGTGATACGACGATTGAAACATGTTATTTTTTTCAGGTGTATGTGTAAAACACCTTACTGCTTTTTAAACAATAGGTTAAACTCAACGTCACCATGGCCCAGCATGATTTTCTGTTGAACTTTACCCCTTGGCACAGCATTAGCACTGAATACTGACTGGCCATTAGCACTCAGCATCTCTGTTTGATCATCGTACTCAAACTCATATGGTGAGACGGTGTTGCCACAAGTGAAACTGTTCTCGTGAATCGCACAGTATCCACCACTGGACTTCAAATGCACGGACCCTGTATCGAGCTGGATCAGTGTATACCCTGCACATGCACCTGATGCGTACCAGTGTCCATTTCTGATGAGACACCCTGGTTGGCCGGAGAGATGAATGAATCCTCGAGTCTGCGAAGGATCTGTAGGTCTAGGGAAGGGCAATGGGTGTGTTGGGTTTGGAGTACCGCGTGGTACCTTAGGTGGGAACTTAATTCCAGAGGATGGACAACGAGAGTTGGCAGTTGTGTCGATTGGGGTGTATGAGCCCCCTGTCACCGGGCCTCTGAGGTGGTGGAAGTACCACACCTCCAGCAGGGCATTCTGCGCATCGCAGCGGATATAAGGTTCAGCGCCAAAATTGGATGACAGCACTTTCAATATCTCGTCTTTGGTGTACGTCTCTGAGGTGGACGGTGTAATACCGGCCTCCACGAGCCAATCGAAAGTTGGCAGGTCCTTAAACATGTTGACGGACTGGTTGAAGAAGTCCACCACGTTCTGGTTCGCCTTCATGACTTTGCCGTAGCACTTCGGTTTCAGTGTCGAATAGCAGGTTCCATGCTTGTTGAACTCGTGCTTCCATAGGTATTCATCCCTGCCGTGATTGTCCTTCCAGTACGTTTTCATGTACTCCAGCAGCTCTGTGTCGTGCTCCGCGATGATGGCTGCTGGGTCTGAGATCTCCATCTTGGGATCGCAGAACTGTTCGAAGGAGCCATCGCAGTTATCAGGCCACAACCCGTGCAGAGTGAAGGAGTCGTTGGGCCCCGTGGCTGGTGCGTAGTCCCAGAACTGTGTGAGGAGAACGATGCCACCGGGGTGCTCGAAGCAGCAGAGGTCTGTGTCCATGTCGGTGGAGTTTGTGCACGAGTACGGGAGATCCAGCGGACATTGCTGGCGGTACGAGGGGATCTCGAGTGACCCCCAGTCACCAGAGTCCTCCTCCAGCAACTGGGATTGCAGAAGAGCACTGTTCTGTGTGGAAGGGTCGTGCTCCGGTAGAGTGAGCACACTGCTGAGGCCGAGGGACCCAACGAGCGCTTTAAGCACCGCTGAGAGGCCCTCTGTGTTGAAAAGCTGTGACTGCGCTGGTGGCATTTGGTGTTAACGTCTTAGGGAGTCCTCCCTCTCACACAAGGTGCCATATCACTGGACACGCCGGGGCTTATCTTACTATTTATACGTGCATGAGGATCTGTCACGGATGACGTCTGTGGGAGGCGAATCTCATCTTCGCGCTTTGTTATCATTGGCTGTGGCGCTGGCTGCGGGTTCGGTTCCTGGTCTCTTATCTCCAGGCGAAGAATTTACTTAGGAAGGGGAGAGCATTCAGTGAAAAGAATTTGGTTTTCGCTAGTGGTTTTAGGAGGGCTGAGTGTGTAGAGTTCATTGTGGTCAAAGACCTTTTGATATAATCGTTAAACTAAGCTATGTGCAGTGTTCATGTAATGCACGATGTTAACAGACCACCGGGGCCAGTTGAGCTCTCCACAGAGAAGACATGGGGTGGGAGCAGGTAGATAGATATGCTGATGTGTACACGAGCCGATGAAGACAGATCTCGAGAGGCTCCAGCTGTGGCAACCACGTCACAATATATACTGTGGTTCGTCACCGTTTCCCACCTGTCCGCGTCCGCCGTGACATCCTCTCCTCGTGATCCTCTTTCGTGCTGTCGTCTTCGTCGTCAGGTCTCTTAGAACCCTACCTGGCGCGTGTCACTGAGGGAGTTGTGGTCTTCCCGTCTTCAGTGGAGTGTGTGCTTGTGTCGTCTGTCTCGTGTGCATCCCCGTTTGAGGAGCCAGACGAACCAGACGAAGAGGATGCGACTGGTTTGGACGCGTCGGCCTTCACTTGGATTACGGGCTTCTTCTTTATCGATACAGGCTCATCTGTACTCGACTTTGGTCTCTTGACCCCTCGGGAGTCTCCTCTCTTGGTGCTCTCGCCGCTGAATGGCGATGTAGGCACTGCACTTTCCGTGAGAACGGTCAATAACCCAGCATCCTCGATGTCCTTGATTCCCTCATTGTTACGGATGTGTCTTCCCAAATGCTGGTTTCTGTTGTCTTTTCTCGTAAACTCCCTGGTACAGTTCTTCACTGGACACACGTACACTTTGTCTGTAGAGTGGATCGATTGGAAGTGTCTCTTCAAGTGCTCAGCACGCTTGAAGGACATCTTACATCCAGGGAACTGACACACGTGAGGACGCTTAGCGTCCAATTTTAACTGTGGAGGTGGCTTTCTGGCCTTGCGAGTTTGTCTAACCGCCAGTGGAGCTCCGACTCGTGGTATTCTGGGCACAATCTTCTCCAATGTGTCTGCCACCCGGGCTGGGTTCTGTGGGTGTTTTAGCGTCTTATGTTCCGCCAGTTGTACGCGTCTCTCAAAGGCCGCATTGCAATCCGGCTTGTCGCACTTGAAAGGCAATGATTCTTCCCAGGCAGATGTCTGCTGTTGTAGCTCTGGCTGTGAATTTTGCTGTGGTTTTATGTCTTCGCCGTGCTCCTTCTCCTATGTTGGCGACTAGAGTCCCTCGCTTGAGCTTCTCGCCATCCGTGATCTGACCCCTGATGAAATATCCGTTGGGCTGATGTCCCGCTCATTGTGATATTCCAGTGATTCTTCTCCATCGTCTTGTTCATCCCCACCGTTCTCTAAGTACTCCATCGCAGCATTGTTCGGCGTTGTAGGTGAATCGGCCCGCTGTGCTGTCCATTCACCCTGTGCGATCCTTGGCTCCGTGGCACTCTGGACACTCGCTTGTGAAAGCCTGATCAGTGGCGAGATGGCTGTGTGCTGGGTCAAATGAATAGCCAGCTCCTCCTCATAGGCGAACACCAAGGGACACGTCCCATGTTTGCAGTAGAAGAGCCCTTGGATGTTGTAGTGAACATTCATGTGCCTCAGCAATTCGTCCGACGACTCCCTAAACACCAATCCGCACCCTCTAGAATTGCACCGCAGCATCCCCGGTAGGTTCTGGCCAGGCATAATCTCAATGCGAGGCACGGGCATATCTGAAGGATATATCCTTATCACGTCACCCTGCTCCATCCCCAGGAGCGCAGGGGTGGCTTGGTAGTTGAGGGGCAAATCTAGAAAGGCAAATTCGAGCCCGGCGAGGTTGGATGGGAACCCCACGAGTTGCGCGTAGTAAGAGAGCAAGTGCACGAGGGGATAGTCGGAGGATGTCGCCAGCAGGATTCGGTTCTCAGGGCCCTTCAACTGTCCAAACTGCTGCTCGAATTGAAGCACGATGGTGTACGGTGGTGGTCGCTGAACAAAGGCGGGTGCCTTGCCCGACGCCGGCGACGTTGGTACCAGCCAGGCTGCCGGCTCCTTCGTCTCCAGCTGTATTGCGGACATCGCCCAATGTATCTGCTGTGGGTTGTGCGTGGCTGTGCGATACGGCAGCTGAGTATTTCGTGCCTAATTGGGCGTTGGCTGGGGCCCGCTGTGCTTGGTCTTTGCGCTGTTATTGATCCCGTTGTAGGATCTTTTAGTAGGGGATCTGAGGACCTTTTTTTTAAGGGGGGAAGCCCGGAACTGGTTCTCCACGCCCATACCGTACAAATTTGACAAGGGGCCGCCCGACTTACAAACTTTCGCGACTGCATTTTATTTGTCGCTACCCTTCCCCCTCGGGCCGGGGCTGCGTAACCTGCATGTTGAGGTCCTCCTGGAGAGAGGGTAACAGCGGGGAGTTGGAATTGGTTGTTTCAGATGTGATAAAGGAGCGGGGATGGGGCGTAGAATATGGTGATTATGGGCTCAGACACTTGTATTGTCTGTATGGGTTAGATTGCAGGGTGAGATGGGCTTGTAGGTAGGTATGGGTACTGGTGTAGTCCGCTAATAATCTGCAGTAGGGGGTGGCTGAGCAGTCGCTATTTGTAGCAATAACGTGTGTGATGCTGCCGATTGTATAAATACCTCTGAGGTGATACCACAACAGTTTCTTGGACTGAAGTCGTAACTCGCAGCAATGTGAAGATAAGAGTCTCGAGCTCATAAGGAATGTCAAGCTTGTCCCTGTTTGCGAACTGCTACATCTCGTCGCCCCTCGACCCCCCGCGCTGAATTCAGTGCCTTGCCAGAGTACGCCAGCCACTAAAGATATGTTTACTCGGGGGCCAACATTTAATTTTATTTGGTTGAATGTGTGGTTTTGCAAAAAATGGTACTCTCAAATTTTTCTTAACACCCTTTATAATGTGTTATATCGAGTATGAGAGTCCAAAATTAACAGAAGTATCACAACAGCTCTTTACATCTCAGCTCCCACACCCGTAGAGAGGTGAATCGGCGACCCTTAGCTAAGGAGCGTTTCATGCGCAAGCACTAGATCCAACGCCTGATTACAAATTACGAAACACTGGGGTTTAAGCCTCTTTGCTATAGCACAGGCGTCCATGTAGACAGGCTATGGCGAAGCGTGCAGCTGCGTTTGTGGGCCTCGGCTATGACGTAACGCTCATACAATAACAATCACATGTATGTATAATAATCACTGGCATGATGTTCCAGACAGGCAGATGGGGGGTCAAGTGATCTGTCAAGTAGTGATGGAGCACAACTGACGTTGATCTGCATCTGTGTGACAGCAACCTCATCTTTACGTCACCCTCAAAACGCTCAATATTGATCCAACACGGTGGCTGTCACATAGGTCTTTGGCGGGGGTCCAGCCCTGCCCTTGCCCACTCGCCCAAAACAGACACCACACGAAGCTCTACAGTTGTATCACACAGCACCAGCGGGTATCTATGCCGTAAATGTGCAAAGCCACTTAAACTACGCTTCTTTTGTGTATGTTGCGCCCGACAAGTGTGATCAACACACACCGATACAGCAGCGTTGGAGGTGACAGGACACTAAAAACAGTACACTTTCATCACGATTACGTCATAGGTCACCGGGCTTCGCGGCCGGCTGGGCAGTGGAGTTCTAGAACATCCGCCGCGAAGCCCGCCCAGCGGCCAGGCTGGTCTCTGCCTAATTTCGCCCGCGACCCTCTGCCTAGCACTTGGGAGGTCCTGCCTAAATCTCGGGAGGTCCTGCCTGGGGCCACCCCCAGCTCGCCCAGCGTAGCACTAAAGAGATCACGGCTGCCTCGCTTCGCCCGCAGCGGAAAGGGACAAAAATAACCAAAACAACACCGTTTCAAGGGGGGCGGCGTGGCTTCCCCAGAGGCGTAGTTTGGTTGTTTGACTTATAAAGCTTCCTCCCCTTCCGGGCGGCTCATAGAGAACAACAACATAAACGTTCGCCAACTACTCACACAGCGCTAACTGCTTAACCGCTCTGGTCTTAAGCCTCCAGTTTCCCACTCCCAGTGCCACATACCGCACCTGCTCATCGTACAACATCAGCCAGCGCGTCAAGGCTCATCAACACAACAGCCGCCACACTAGCAAGAAGAGCAAGAAGCACAACAAACAGCAATGGCATCCACAGACTCATCGCCCTGTGTCGCACCGGACTGCTACTTCGCTTTTGAGAAGACTTCGTCAACACCCTCACGGCCCGCCACGGCGTCTAACAACACAACTCACTCGGTGTCATCGCCAATGGCCATCCCAGCGGCAGTGGCATCTTCGGCGCTTGACACTAAACCGCTGCCTCCACTGCCGAAAGTGTCAGCTCCAGTGCCCATCACAGCAGTCCCACAGATCAAGATCACCGTGAGCCCGCCTACCAGCCCGACAAACTCCGTCGAGCTCCAGAAGGCCATCTCCAAGCTCCCACTCCAGTTCAACGCCGCCATGCATGCCAACAGTAAGTTCACCAACTGCTCCGGAATGAACATCCGCCTGATCAAGTCAACTGAGGAGTACGCATCTCTTTCGCAGCCGAAGGGTGACGAGGAGGTTGATGTCGTCGTGCTCGATCTCAGGCCGTTCAAACAGTACAGCGTGTCACGCGTCAAGAACGCTCTCAGCATATGTGTGCCCACCACGCTATTGAAAAGACAGTCGTTCCACTTGAGCAACATCTTCAAGACGATGGTGTCGTCCCAGGAGCACATCCTCCAATCTAAGTTGGAGAACGACAAAAATTTGAGGGTCATCTTCTACGACTCGTCTTCGGACTATTCACATTGCTCTGTGCATTTACACCAGATAATCAGAAAGTTTGAAGACTGTATCCAGGATTATCACAAGGAGATCTCCTTATACCTCATTGACCGTGGATTTGCCCTGTTCCAGCCATTGGCTGTATCACCAAGTGAGTTCGTTGACTACGACAAATTCAACGATGGTGGTGCTTCGAAACCTAGCGCAGCCCCCTCAGCATTTTGCAACTTCACTCTCCCCTCAGCTGATCCGACATCGACGTTCCTGATGTCTTTGAAGAACAACAGTGTTCTTCCAGAGACCAGGGGAACCCAACTCAGAGTTCCCCATGACATCGACGCCAAGGAGTTACCAGTGTGGTTGCAACACTACACCTCATCAGATGGCGTCAATACTGTCATCTCCAACTTTATGAATATTGAAAACATGGAAAATGCTCGCATCGGCGCATCGCTTCAAAGAAGGTCCTCTGCCTCGAGTCGTGGGCCTAGCAGCTCCAGTTCACCAGGTGACTATATCACACTCAACGGTTCCGAATACGGTTACAAAAACAGATACCCCAACATACTCCCATATGAGCACTCACGTGTAAAACTTCTCCCTTCACCAATGTCAGCCGCTGGTACGCCTTCACTCAATGTTACCATAGTCACAACGCCACACAAGGTGTCACCTCCGAGAACTACCCCTACAAATACACTCCCTGATGACTACTTCAACGCAAATTTCATCTCAGTGAAGCAAATCAACAACGAGGCCAAGTATATTGCAACACAGGCTCCACTTCCAGCCACAATCAACGATTTCTGGAAAGTTGTATGGCATAACAACGTTGAAGTGATCATCTCCTTGACAAACCTGGATGAAAATGGTCGTAAGAAGTCAGACGTCTATTGGCAAGAATCTTCACTTGTGCATCTGATCAGCGAGGAAGACAATTTCATGGGGTTGAAAAATTTGACTTGTCGAACCATCGAGCTAACCAAGAGATCCAAGAAAAAAGTGGTCAAGCAGTTGCATTTGAAGTGTTGGCCTGATTTCGGGGTAGTTAAGCATTCAGAGTTGTTGGATTTGATCAAAGTAAAGGACGCTGTTATTCAGGATAAGAGTGTGCCAGTGGTGGTTCACTGTTCTGCTGGGTGTGGTAGAACGGGTGTCTTTATTACCATTGATGTTATCCTGGATGCGTTCAAGAAGCTCGGGTTCAAGAAACTCAGTGACGCTCAGAAACTGGAAGGGGATAACACTGTACTGGACATTTGGAGGAACGGTGAGGATCTTGTGTACTTTGCTGTGCAACAATTACGAAAGCAAAGGATCTCTATGGTTCAAAGCTTGGATCAATTTGTCTTTTGTTATGAGTCGGTGTTTTACTATTTTTCCGAATTGCAACAAGGGTCTGGCGTCACTGAGATACCTATGAAATGAATTATGCGTGTGTTCTATATCTATACCAAAATGAATTTACGAAAGTTACGACCACTTCGCAGAAGTAGATTCGAAGACTACATGAGCATTGGTATATTGGGGTCTGCTGTGACTTGCGCACAAAGGCGTATAACCTCAGTGTGCTATTCTTGATCATACCAACTTCTGGAACACTTTTTGATATATAAAGGGTCTCTGTGCTAGATAACGGGTCGCATCTAGGCCCCCCATTACTTCTATCGAGTCATTCGATCTGGGGTCCATTTGGTATTTATTGTCAGTTTCAATGCCATATATTCGGTGGTTTGGTTGGAGGATCTTATTGATTTGAGTGGTCTGTACGTGGTGGTCCGCTGTTGACCCCGTGCTTTTTTCGCCACACCTATAACTGTACCGGGCTTAGCTTTGCAAGGCAACGTGGTAGATAAGCTATGAGGATCAAGTAACACCACATACGATATGACAATACAGTTTCAATTGTGTGTTTTGTTTTGCATTTATCACCTATACAGAGCGGTAGGTGGCATCTTTGAGGGTCTTCCGGTGCTGCCCCGTGTTGATTTGACAGTCGCTGCGGGCGCAGAATCCCGGCTCATCGATACAGCGTTCTCTACAGCTGCTGCTGACTGGCGAGTGTCCGATTTCGTGTAGCCCGCGATTTGATACAATGCCAAAGACAGTGAACACCAATCGATTAACAGTTTAGTGGCCCAGCGTCCGGTGGTGCAAAGAGCTTAAGTATTAACGATCCCCGGCGAGCCCCGGCACTTTGCGGGGGTGTTCCGCGATTACCCGTGTGGTGATGACAGATATTCATGAGAAAAAAGGAGGAGCACGACCTCGAAGCACGAATAGATGTCGTAATTTAGGGCGCTTCGCCCCGAATGCCATCTATAACACTCTGAAGTGAGATTAAAATGAGTATATGAGTTGAAATTATAGTTATCTTTGAAATCTACGCAGCAATCGCAGCTCTACCCGCCAAACTGGACCCGAAAGGCATCTTGTACACCCCTTTGTGAGAATTCACACTACTCGAGGTGTTTCGATGTCTACCAATATTCTCAGCTGTGGCCATGTCAATGGATACCATACATAGGAGAATACGAGAGTCGCATTATACCACAGTCAATGGTGGGTTGAGTATAAACCTATTAATGGTGCAAGCTCGGTTCATAGACCAATCACTCTGTGTACAACAGCTCAGAGATCTTCTCAACAACCGCAATACCGGAAGACTTTGGACCTTGTGCCTTGACGTCAGCTTCCCATGCCATTTTAGCACTCTCCAGCACATCATCGCTCTGTAGCACCTCCAATGCAGTGAAAGACAGAGCTATCCCCGTCTTAACAGCAGCGTTGTGGGACTTTCTAGTGCCGGCAGCAGCGGCAAACTCCCTGGTATGTGGCCCATTCTCGCAGTCGATATGGAACATAGGATGCACACTTGGAACTCTCCATGAGACGTTGCCCTGGTCAGTTGACCCAGGTGAACGCTCAGCTTGATCCACCTCGAGGGGTCTCATCTGCTCGCCCATGGCTTCGCTCATGAATCTGGAGTAAGAAGAAGAGAGCACTGCGTTGCCGAGCATGTTGTAGTAGTTGGTCATGTACGTAACTCTGTACTTACACCCGGTAGCCAACGCACCGGCCTTTGCACAGTTGATCACCTTGGTCTCCAGCTCTTTCAATCTCCCCAGATTAGGTGCCCTCACGGCAAACACTGATGACGAGTGTCCGGTGATGATGTTCGGAGCTTGTCCACCATCGATGATATGACACTGTATGACGTCTCCTGGGAGAGTCTACTGTCTCAACACAGATACGTTGTTGTACATCAACACCATAGCATCTAGTGCGTTCACGCCCTGCCATGGAGATGCTGCTGCATGGGCCTCTTTACCGAAATACTCCAGCTTGAATCTCTGATTGGCGTTGGTGTTACAGTATGAGCTTGTGGCTTCATTGTGAGGATGTGCCATCAACGACACATCAACTGTGTCATAAGCACCAGCCTCCAACAGTTTGATTTTACCACCACCGCCTTCCTCCGCTGGTGTTCCAATCAACTTCACGGTTCCGGCAATGTCGAACTTGGCCATGGCCTTAGCAGTGGCGATGGCTCCAGTGACACCACAGACAGCGATGAGGTTGTGCCCACAGCCGTGTCCAATGTTAGGCAATGCGTCGTACTCCGAGTTGAATGAGACAACCTTTGCGTTCTGTGAAGAGTTATGGGAAAAGACACACAGGAACGCAGTATCAAGACCAAAAGCATGTGGTGTGACAGTCCAGCCAGGCTGTTGTGACATGAAAGAGGTCAGCTGTTCATGCGCAAATACTTCCTGGTCAGCCGGTTAGTAACTGTGGGACTGAGCTGGGGTGGTGAAGAGATACGAGACTCACAGTGTAAGCAGTTTCTGGGTTGTTGTAGATCTTCTGCTGAAGTTCAAACAGCTCGTCGTCAAGCTTCAGGATTTCGTCCTTGATGAAGCTGATGACTTCCAGTGACACCAGGGAAGACATTGTTCGGTGCTTTAGTTGTATGAGCAACTCCAATAGCACATCATAGAACGTTGTAATTGAGATTATGATTAATCTTCATCGAAAAAAACAGCCAACGATGGACATCAGTTCGGCGATCGTTCCCCATTGGGAGCTCTACGGAGATTATTCCCGATCTGTTCTCGGCGAAACAAATTACCGACACCGGGCCCGTGCAAAAGTGACAGTACGCAACGAGGGGTAACAATACCGCCTATTGTTCACAGCTCTTGGGTATTTTGAAAAAACTTACAGCCATAAGACGGTGTTGTAGGGAATTGAATGTACTGCGTATGCGCAGCTCGCTTATTCTAGCAGTGGGGTGCCCGTTGTATGAAGCTAACCAATGGCAGAAGATGAACAGAAACAAACAGTACGCTTTAGCAAAACACAATGTACGATATATATTTATAAATACCGATAGAATTGTGACTAGTAGATGTTGGACAGTGCTACAAGATGTCTGAAAGTTTGTGTTTTGTCCCAGTAAGTAGCCGGTGCGATGAACTTTCAGTGAAGTGCCGTAATCTAAAAGGATTGATTTTCCCCGACAGTAGCTATAAACTGCAAAAATAGCTAATACATATACCAACTTGTGAGCTCATGATTACTCGTGGTATTGTTTATTGCAGAGTCTCGAGATCATCAAGTTTTGGTGTCCTCAAATCAGGTAGATTGTTCTCACATGTAGCCATTCAATCTCCTTCTTCGGCAAGCGTGGAAGTTGAGTTTAGGAGAGATCAACATTTAGTGTGTACGGTACAGGCTGTGAGAGTCTATAGAGCCGTAAATCCCTTGCCAAAGAGAATTCAACACATCTCAGTTACCTAGTACACCAATGGTCCTTTTGATACGGGCTGCCCAACGATGTAAAATGTTGAATCTCTTCAGCACCTTTCGAACTACCGGTGAGCTTCGCAGATCCGTCTACAGATGGCAATTATGGAGTTCCTGAACACGTCATTTCATTAACTATGTATATGATAATCATCCTCTGAATTTTTCAAAACTATCATCGTCGGAGTAACTATTGTCAGCCTCCATCAAAGTATTGTCAATAAGTGTCTCATCTGGATTTGTCACTCTCAAGGTCTTCTCGTGTCTTGCATCTGGCAGAGAACCGTTACTCAGTCTCTTTCTGCCATTTTCAGAGACGTAGAAAGGCACAGGTGGGACATCCTGGAAAATATCCTGAGACCCAAACCCAGCACCATAGTTCCCATACACGGTGTTACTGTGATGAGTAGGTGACATGTCGTTGTGCACTGGAGGTGGGGTGTGTTTCTCGGAGTATGCGTCGTCGTCCTCATCATCACCCTGGGAGATGCGACGAGCACGGAGGAAGAAGAAGATGAAGACACCAAAGATGGCAAGCACTCCAAGGACACATCCAATGGCGATACCAGCGATGGCGCCCTTGCTGAGGCCCGAGGAACCTGACGATGCGTTGTCGGAGTCCTTGGCGTCAGCAGTTGGCGTAACGGCTATCGTGGTGGCAGATGTGACGACAGTTGTGGTTACTGCAGAATTTGATGCCGTGATGATGGATGTGATGATAGATGTAGATGCCATCATGGAAGACGTCGAAGCAGATGATGTGGTTGATGTGGATGCCGTAGTCTTGGAGGATGGGGAGGCGCCTGTGGTGGAAGTAGATGTGCCAGTTGGTGAGGTAGTTGTTGATGTAGAGGATGTAGTGGATGTAGTGGAGGAGGATGTTGTGGAGGATGTCGAGGATGTTGAAGATGTCGACGTACTCGTAGTTGATGACGACTGCCCGGCGCCAGCAGAGGCAGAGGAGTCACCAGCAGGGCTGGTATCCTCCTCGCCATTCGTGCTCACTGTCAAGTATCCATCACCACCACAGATCTCTGTGTTGTAACCATCGCACGTGGCGGAGCACTTATCGCTGGAATCGGCCTCGATGTCAGAGGGCAAAGAGTCTCCACAGTAGCACGTGGATCCGTCGAGCGTAGCAGCCACTGAGAACCCGCCCTCGACACAAAGGTTCTGGCAGTACGAGTTGGTCTGCCACGTATACGAACCCTGGGATGTGAGGACCGACTGGAGCGACGACAGCGAGTAGCACCCGCTGGTGGTAAAGACGGAAGAGTCGGCAGCGGCTAAGGGCAGCGCAGCCAGCGTGGATATTAGCAGGCGAGAAAGCATTGTGTGTGTTATTCGGTGTAGTTTGTGGTGGCTTCTGGGTATCACACGGTGTGTTGTTGCTGTTGCTGTTTTTTTGCCTCGAAGAGCTACGGGGAGTTCGTAACTGGTGGTGTTGTTGCTGTTGATGTTTGTTTGTTTTGTTTTCGTTTGTTTACACCAGGCGAAGGGCGGACTGGGAGAACGGGCTGCGGGTTGCGGGAGGTGTATTTACAGTGAGGGGAGTCTGCCGTTTTTGAGCCACAAACTCTGTTCTCTTTAGGTGATCTTCAACGAGAGGTTTCCGTAAAGATGGAAGTAGTACGACTTTGAAGGTCTGGCAAAGAAAAAAAAAAGCCCAGCGACGACAACAACAAATTTCATCAGCCTTCTTCGCTTGCATCTGGCGCGTCAATTGTAGTCTCCGCCCGGCGCGTTGGCGTGCAGCTGACGCACGGTCTGGGTACGCGGGCTGCGTAACCGTGAGATACTGGTCTAGAGAAAGCTATAGCATTTGCTTCAGTGTGTTTGTGATCATGAGCAGGATGTAAGTCCAGCAATATGATATGCACAGCACACTCGATATATTTGTATATACACAAACACACACTGCTTTTTTCGGGGGTTGGCCTTGCAATGTCTCACTCCCAGTAGCCACCTCAAATCGCACCGAGGGTCTAGACCACCGCCTGCCCCCATTGGTAACCACGCCAACTACGCGCTGCCTGTCGGGGCTGCCCCTTCCAGCTGACGCAAGCCACGTTCCAATCCAGCAAATGCGTCCTCCAGGTACAGCTGAAAAAGAAATCGGCGTAGTTAGCGGTTAAAGAAGAGAGAAACAGAAGCTCTACTCTGGTGGACTAATTAGCCGAGGCCTTCTCTGCCTGTGCGCGGCGAGCCAATGAGAGCGCTGCATCGCACCTCCAACCCTACGCTAAGAATGCGGTTGGGTGGCTGTCACCCAAGGCTCAGTTTGGCAGCGAGAGATCTTCGGTGGGTCAGCATGGGATGAGTGAAAGGCTTGTCGTAATGTCGCACTTCCGTGTCAACGCTACAGGTTCTCAAACAAAGGCGCAGCTGGCATTCCCCGAGCCTACGCTAGCTTGCGGAGCGATCCTCAAAAGCTGTAACTACTGCCCTGATCATCGGGGGTTCAATATCGTTAAAGTGTTCATAGAAGATCTGCGTATGCTAGGGCACACACGTTTTGCGGGGTTAAAAGAACCTTGAACTGGCACCAATCCGGTCTCTAGCCTCACGAATCTCACCATCCATCTCACCGTTACTCAGCTCTGCAATTCTATCAATCAATGTGCCATCCCTTCTCTTCACGGCTTCTTCCAATGCGTGTTTCCAATCTTTTAGCTTCACCAGGAATTCAGTTTTAGACTCGTATCCCAACTTGCCCCTTCCAATCAACCGGAGGGCAAGCTTGTTCTCGTTGGCCTTGATACATCTATCAATGATAGGTTCCAGGCCAATGGCTGGTTTCTCCTCAACAGCCCATTTGTACAACTCGTCAAACCGTCTAGATGTGACGTAGTGTTCAAGTTTCAGGTAGCAAAGTTTCTTCTCTGGGAACCGGAACTCCTTAATCACCTGGTTGGCTCTTGTTTGCTGTGAGAGTGAGAGCAGCTTCAAAATAGTCTCGGAAAGTGATAGTCCATTGAAGTCAATGTTGAACTCCGACGTCAAGTCATCCTGTAGCGTGTTCAAGCTTTGTTGCTTCTCGAGCTGCTTGGTAACCAATGGGTTTCGTGAGGAGTACGTCTCGATGGCCTCAGCGATGCTCTCTGGTGAGAAGTTAGACTTCAAGAGTGAATAGTTGGCACTGTCAAGCATTCGATCCGCTTGGTTGTAGAAGTCTAGTGTGATTTGTTTGTTTGTGTGGCGATGGAAATACTCAAACACATTGGACGCAGGCTTGGAAGAGTTCAGAAGCTTGAAAAATTGTGGGTATGACAGTGTGGAATTCAACTTCAGTAAAACCTCCAGGATCAGGTCGATATTGTGTGAATCAACTGCCTTCTGTAATGCCAATTCATGCTCCTCCATCGTCAGAAGAAGTGGAATCTGTTTCTCAAACAACGACTCGAAATTGATTAACATCTTGGCTAAGTTGAGACGACCCTCCTGAAATGCAACTTCAGCAACATGGGCAAATGAAATGTACTTACCTTCGCTCAGTTGTTGGAACCTGCTGAGCAACGACTGTGAGAGCTCCTCGTCACTCTATGTTGAGTATTTAATCTTGCAGCATGCCCATGAGACAAAGACGGCATCCAATGGTAACTTAAGGAACTTGGAGATCTGGAACGCCTCGGTGAATTTTTGACGTTTCACGAGCAGTTCAACCACTCTGGTGATACCCAACGACCGGTACGCTGATTCTGTCAAGAACAATCCAATATCGCGGTCTCTGATCATATTCAAGATTCTCAACTCGTCACACACTCTTATCAAGCGTGAAGCAATCGCTGTATTATGACCCTTCACCATCTCCAACTCGGCTTTACCGAATGAGGCAGCTTTCAGAAGTTTCTTTTGCCAATAAGGGTCAAACTCCTCAAGTGCTGCATCAAGCGTATCGTTCACAGCCTGCTCTAACCCGCTGCCGATGATCTTTAAATTTTCATTGGCCTTTGGTGAGTGTCTTGCCAGTTTGTCTACAGCATCCATCAATATCGCAGCCTTAGCACTCGATCCGATTTTGAAGCACTCAACAGTGGCGTTACCAACTTTGGCCAAGATTTCCAATGTTGTCGTTGTAAGGATTGTTAATGCATCAGTTTCATTCTCCAAGATGTATCCGTCATAGAAGAACTCCAGTTGACCACCAGGAGCAATCAGTCGCAAAATCTCATCGTATTGCAGCGCAACAGCGTCACTTCCACACCAGGTCATGGCTGAAGGTTTAGCACACTCTTTAGTCATCAGAACCCTATCAAACGTTGACGTCACAATAACAAGTCCTCGCGTTGGGCTCCACATGGCGATCAATCTCCCATCTGAGCTGGCACTCATCAAGTCAAATGGACCATCAACCGAGCACTTAACACTCTCCCTTGAGGTGACACGGTATATATCTGTGTCCATACAGATGTAGACAACACCATCGACACTGCACCACGACTTGTACTCGCCACATCCTTGCATGTCCATCACCACAGACGACCTTCCTGAACGAGAAAGACGAACGATCTTGTTGTCCTGTAATAGCACCACGACGCCTCGGCGCTCAATCAGCCATTGGCGAACCCCAACAACACTGGCATCGTAACCAATGGAGTACTCATCAAAGTCTCCTTCGAATGTGTAGTACCATCTCACTCTGCCATTCGTCAGCACCACGCACAGCTCTTCGGACTTCGTCCATTGCAGCCCGGCGATTCGGCCGTTGATGTGGTGATTCCAGGGAATTTTGGTTATGAATTGGCCTGATGCAGTGTAGATCTCGATACTGCTCTCCTGCTCAGCGGTCTATGACTGGAAGATGGCAATCGTGTGTGTGAAGGGGGCAACGGCGGTGAAATGCCGTGATGGCAGCGACTCAATGTCCCATGTCAGCGTGTAGAGTTCTCTCGAGCGGTAAAAGACGTCGCGCAATCTCTCCCATCCCAGTGAAGGTGTCGCCATTCTCACACCGTTTAACTACCTTTGACCGTTTGGAGCCTTCCACCACGTTAGAATTCACTAGTGTGGAGATACCGCTATGATGGTGCTGTTAGCGGCAAGCGTACAATCTCGGGCAGCTGGCCGCGAACCCGCTCGATGTCCCGTGGACCCCGGTTTGCGCCACACAGCATAAACACTCCGGCAGGCAGGAGCGCAAGTTGCAACCGATCAGCGCAACAAACGTTCCAAGCGAAGCCCGCAATTTCATGTTGGCTTTTGGCTTATTTGAGAGGGCTTAATATCCAACTCGCTCTTAACGTGTGCCGATAACTGTCTCATCGCTCGTTTGCAGTCGCACGCTACTTCAGATATCTCAGTACAATGGGTCTTTTCGATCGCAGGTCGAGCAAAGTGAGTAGTATATGTCCTTGTTTACCCTCCCGCTATCAGGTCCATCGGGCATCACAGCAGAGCACAGCAGCAACAGGGCAGCGCACCTCTGGGCGCGTGGTGTCAGGGCGGTAGTACAATACAGTTACTAACAGGTAACAAGCAGAAGCATCAGGTTCCGGACCTGAGTCGCTACTCCCAGCAGAGTAGCCAACCGCTGTCAACGAGGGACGCAAAGGTGTCCGCAGGGGCTGCTGCCAGTGCCCTCAGAACACAATCACTGACCAGCGCCTCGTACAACCCACACAACGAGCACTACAACGACTACCAGAGAAGGCAGAGGCAGAGTCAGTAGCTCCCGCGTACGATGTCCCTCAACTCGCAGTCGCACAGGGCCAATTCCCTGTCGGCGCTTAGCGGTCACAGATCCAACTCACTGACTAGCAACACATCCCGGTACTCCCAGCAGCCAGAGAAGATCATCATCCGCACAACAAAGACCAAGGATCAGTATGGACGAACCACCTCAATCACCACAGAAACTATCAGAAAGCTGGGAAGTTATGAGCTGGTGAAGAAGGAGACCAAGGACGTGTCGATGCAAGGCCCCCCAGTGGTGCAGCATCCGGGTATGTCATACGCTGGCAGTTTGGACAATGAGTTGGGATCCATCATGGAGGAAGAGGACGGCATCGACTCCATTCTCGATTCAGAGGAACAGAGTCCAAGGCCAGCGGCTACCTCGAATATGGCGCAGCGTCTCAGACCTACGGTCCGCGTTGCAGACCTCGCCCCATCGACATCCTCATCTGACGTTGACTTGCACAGACTCCAAGTCCCATCAGGTGAAGCAGCACGCGCAGTATCACCAGTGAGAAGCATACTGAAGAATGGGAAGAAGAAGACCTCGTCCAGGGAAAAGCGTGTGGTTGTTTTGGGTGATGATGACGAACTCAGTGATGGTGGGAGTGTCTATTCCGATGCCCTGGACACGCTCCCACAACAGCAGAGGACGGTACGCAAGAGAGTCAGTACTGGTACGCTCGACAATGTCAAAGTTTCAGAGAATACGAGGGGTTTTGCCTCTAAGGTTAAGAGCGTAAATGGAGCTGTCACGCCGCGTCACTCGCCAGACTTGGCTAAGTAGCAGGGACGTGCTCAGCGCCACTCCTTGCCGACTGTTCCATCACAACCTCATACTACAAAGCCGCAGATGACAGATGATGAGTTGTATCAGATTGCTTACCAGGCAGCTCTCAAGAAGGTGTATGGTGACAGCAATGCCGAGGTTCCTCCTGAACCGAAGAAGGGCGGATTCAAAACGTATTCGTTGAGAGGGGACAAGCCAGCTCCTAAGAACTCGCCGAAGATCTCGATGTCAAGAACCAGCTCACTGACGTCTCTCTCCAAGCCACCACAATTCTTACACCTTCAGAGAACTGATAGTGTCATCACATCAAACTCTCAAATGGTGGGTACTAGCGATCCTTCTACTCCTATTATGAATCCTAACATGTCGCCGGAGCTCAATCCAACTCCACAATTCGAAGCCCAGAGAAGCTCATTTGAAAGAAATCCGAATATTCTAGTTGATACAGAAAGAAGCTCATTCGAAAGAGCAAGCGTACGGGATGGACCATCCATGGGACTGGGTATCTAGCCTACAGAGGATAACTATGACGACGTGGCATCATCAGTGGTGCCGACACCAGAGGTTGCTGTGATGTCACAACCTCCTTCCAATGCTACATCGCCACGCAAGCAGCAGCAGCAACAACAACAACAGCCGGTATACCTGCCAACGCAACATCCAGTATCATCACCTCAAAAGAAGGCGAAGAGAAAAACATCCTTTTCGAGATACTTTGCCCATCCATCATTGAGATATCAGTACAATGAGGAAGACCACGCTGAATCAGTTGATGCTAGCGTGAGCGTGGGTAATAGTGTATTGCCAGATACAAACTCAACCAAGGCTATGCAATACAACGTCACACCTGCAAATGGTGTGATGGAGACCAACGGGAAGAGTAACGGCGGTGGTGTTAATGCAGAAGCGAAGACCAAAAAGGAAAAGAAGAAGTTTAGCTTTGGTGGGTTATTCAAGAAGAAGGTTAAGGCTTGATGAAATGACAAATACACATATTTTTTTTTTAAACTCTAGCTATGTACAATAAATATTGTCAAGGGAATTCGACAGCTATTTCAAGTATGAGTAGCACCGAATTGATACAACCCCCATCCAAGTGACATTGTAGCACCCATATACAACTCCTTCACTTCCAACTCGTCCTCACTTGCACCAGCGGCCACAACAATAGGGAGAAAGTGCTCAATAGTTGGGTGAGCCTTTCTCAAAAGTGTTATGTTTGATTTTGGCAAGTTCTGTAAGCCTTCAAACCTCTCCTCTGCTGAATGTTTTGTGAGGATGGATGTGATGAGGGAGTTGAATGGTGACACATATGGCATAACTCTACCCAGCTGGTAGGCAGTTCCTATATCTCTCAGGTTGTGTACTGTCATTCCAGAAGTCACCACAACACCACCCATGGATCTGTATCTGTTCAGAGCCTGTCCCAGCTTTCTCGATTGTTCAAAGTCCTCAGACTTCGGTAAGGATACTTGCACTACAGGCACATTCACGTCCCAATACTCCCCTGGCTGCTTATGGGTACTGAAAGCCACCTTAAAAGGAACCCATAGTCCATGGTCTAGGCCTCTGTGCGTCGTCTTGGCAGTGATACCATGCTCCATCAAGGTGTCCTTGATGTGTGACGATAGTTCCAGGGATCCGAATGTATGGAATGTCTCCTTGTACATGTGTTCCGGGAACCCGTAGAAATCGTAAATGAGCTCGTTCTCCAGCTCTTTCAAGTCATTTGTGCCTGATTGAAAGATGGAGTCAATCCCACCTGGAACTGTGATCTCTATCCCGTGTGAAGTCTCCCAATGCGCACTGACAACGATGATGAAGTTCGGCTTCACCTCGTCCAGGATGTGCTTGCCCAATTGAGAGACAGCAGCGTAAGCACCAGGCTCACCAAACGCGTCGTCTGGATACATGAACGTGGGGCCGCCATGGGACATGAAGAACACTGGTGTTTTCGGCTTCGTAGTGTCAAAGAGTGGGGTTGCAAGAGGCATGGTGGTGTGTAATGCTGTGGATGAGTACAAGCTGCGGATGTGTGGCGCTTTGTAGGCAATAAGGCCTGCAACTCCGGCAAACAAAGCTGTGTAGAGAGGCAAGGGTGAGAGCATTGGCTAGTCACACCTCACTCGGACGCAGATAGCTCAGTTTGAGCGGTGGAGGATGGTATTTGTATGTCCCTCTCCGGGGTGATAGGCATCTGACTAAGCGTTGGTAAGCGAGCTTACGATCCCAGAATGGGCTGTTCTGATAGGATGAGACACAATCAGTATTAATCATCAGCTATATACAAGGTAAGTTTTCCACTTGGTCAGCGGCTCCACCAGCTCTTCACCTCCTCTCTCTTCTGCACGGTTGCCTCGTCCACCACCTCGGACTTGGCCTTCATCATTGGGCGCTCTTTAGCAGCAACGGTCTCTCTGGCCTTCGCAGCGAACTGGGCCTCTTTACGTCTCTGTGAACGACACTGCTCCCACGAGACGGTGGAGCCGAGGAGGAAGCCTCCCACACCCCAATTAGCTGCCTTTGATGGCGACTTCTGCGCAATGAACACAGCAGCTCCAAGGACACCCAGCGCTGAGAGTCCCGTGAGGGTGGCGTCTCTGAAGCATGGAATCTTCACGAGGTTACTGAAGCGGAAGTTGTCGAGTGAGATGCTACTCATGGCCTCTTTGATGGGCAGCTCCGGTTTGGAAGGTCCGTTGTTGAACCGGGGCTCTGTGTCTTCGAGCAGCAATTGCTGGGGCTGCTTTGGCTGTTGCTGTTGTTGTAGCTGAGGCTTTGGCTGTTGCTTTAGCTGTTGAGGCTTCGGCTCATCTGTAGTTGTGGTGTGCTTCACACGCTCGGAGGATCTCTTGGGCGTGCTGTGCGAGTCATCGGAGCTGGAGAACGGCCACACCATCGTACTTATAGTATTATTGTCACTGACAACTGAGTATTCCTCAGTATTAAACCTCAAAAGACTCACAGTACATAGACACCAGGGCTGGAAAACTTGACGTAGCATTACATAATCAGGCCGCGAAAACACAAGTGCCTTAAAAAAAAAAAAAAAATCCAGGCGCGATGGGCCATGTTAAATTTTTTAGGAGCTGCTTAAACGTCCCCTCATCGGGCTGTGATATCTACGATTTATTCGAATTATACCAACCAACCGCCGGAACTATGGGAAAACTCGCCAAGTCCACCAAGAAGTTCCAGTCCAAGCACCTCAAGCACACGCTTGAGCACCGCAAGGAGGTGAAGAAGCACAAACAGCTCGTCGCGAAGCACAAGTCGGGTAAGAAGAGTGAGCTCGCCACGTACGCTGGTGATGAGGCCAAGAAGGCAGCCCAGCAGAAGAAGGACGAGATCTTCGAAGACATGAACGTTGAGGAGTTCTTCGAGAAGGGGTTCGAGGCGCCAAAGGAGAAGAAGGGCGCCAAGAAGCAGCAGAAGCAGGAGAGCGATGACGACGAGGACGACAGCTCCTCAGAGGAGGAGATCCTCGAGCACCAGCAGAACTTGGAGAAGCTCGCCGAGAAGGATCCAGAGTTCTATAGATATTTGAAGGAGAACGACAAGGCCCTGCTCGACTTCAACCCGGTCAACCCGCTCGATGCCATGAGCGATGACGAGGAAGAGGAGGAAGAGGAAGAGGAGACTAAGAAGGTTGAGAAGGCTGAGAAGAAGGCCGAGAAGGTTGAGGTCACCGTCAAGACCGTTGCCGACTGGTCCAAGAGACTTGAGCAGCCGCAGCTCAAGCTCATCAAGAACATCCTCATGGCCTTCAAGGCCGCCGTCAACATCAACAACGAGACAGAGGAGTACAAGTACGCCGTCACAGACCCTAAGGCCTTCCAGCAGCTCATCATCATGGGTCTCAAGCAGATCCCAGCCGCTGTTCAGAAAATCGTGCCATACAAGGTTGTTAAGGGTGCCAGAACTGTGCCTAACAACACAAAGGTGAAGCAGCTCAACACCATCCTCAAGTCCCACGCCGGCTCCCTTCTCACGCTGCTCAACGACATCACAAACACAGAGACCGCCGCATTGGTGTTGGCCTCCGTTCAGGAGCTTTTGCCATACTTCATCTCCTTCAGAAGACTATTGAAGCAGATGCTCACATCTATCGTCACCGTGTGGTCTACCACCATGGACGTGGACACACAGATCGCCTCCTTCGCCTTCATGAACAACGCCGCCAGAGAGTTCTCCAAGTCGTGTCTCGAGTCCATCCTCAAGCAGACTTACTCCACATTTATCAAAAACTGTCGTCAGACAAATGTCCACACAATGCCAATGATCAACTTCCAGAAAAACTCCGCCGCTGAGTTGTTCGGTATCGATCAGACTTTGTCCTACCAGATCGGGTTCGACTACGTGCGTCAGTTGGCTATCCACTTGAGAAACTCTATCAACAACACCAAAGATGGCTACAAGACTATCTACAACTGGCAGTACACCCACTCCCTGGACTTCTGGTCCCGTGTCCTTGCGCTCCACTGCAACCCGGAAAAGGAGGGCAAGAAGGAGTCCCCTCTCAGACAGCTCATCTACCCATTGGTGCAAGTGACGCTTGGTGCTGCCCGTTTGATCCCAACTGCTCAGTACTTCCCACTTAGATTCTACTTGATCAGATCCTTGATGCGTCTTTCACAGAACACCGGTGTCTTCATCCCATTGTTCCCACTGCTTCAGGAGATTTTGAACTCTACCACGTTGACACGTAACCCAAAGAACGCTAACTTGACAGCATTCGACTTCGAGCACAACATCAAGGCCAACGCTGCCTACTTGGGAACCAGAGTGTACCAGCAGGGTGTTTGTGAGCAGTTTGTTGAACTAACTGGTGAATTCTTTGTCCTCTACTGTAAATCCATCTCCTTGCCTGAGCTCGTTACCCCTGTGACCATATCGCTGAGAAGATACATCAAGCAGAGTAAGAACGTCAAGTTCAACAAGCAGTTGACACAGTTGGTGGAGAAGTTGAACCAGAATGCCAAATTTATCGAGCAGAAGCGTGCCAACGTTGAGTTTGGTCCAACTAACCGTGTTGAGGTGGCTAGATTCTTGCAAGATCTGTCATGGGAGAAGACCCCATTGGGTGCCTACGTTGTGGTGCAAAGAGAGGCCAAGGAGGAGAAATTGAAATTGTTGAGAGAGTCTCTTGCTGATGAGGAAGAGGAGAGAAAGAAGGCTAAGCAAGGTGGTTTGGAAGATGATGAGGAAAATGATGTTGATATGGAGGACAGTGAGGAAAGTGAGGAGGAGGGAGAGGACAGCGAATGATCCTATAGATTTTGTATATTACATCAACCAATTTGAGGTATTTCATGAACGTTCCCAGTTCGATCAAATCATACTAGAGGTGTTTACGCCGTTTCAAACGTAGCATGCGCTTTCGTACCTGCCTACTGTAACATCGCTAACTGTCATGACAAACTCAAAGAGTTCATTTTCTTATATACAAGACGACTAATACGTAGGTCTAATCACTGCTGCTGCTCCTCCTCCTTCTGCTCGCTTGGGTCAATGTTCTTTCTGTGGGATTCCATGGTGAGGTAGAGATGTTGAGACCCACTCTGCAACGTCTGCACCAAGCCAGCACCACTGAGCATGGTGAGCATGCCGGCCAACTGTGCGTGCAACTCCTCCTTGGTCGGTAGGTCCTTGAACTGCTGTACCTGCTTGATATCAAACAAGTTGTTCTCGATACGGGCACCAACAACGAAGAGCTTCTCATTAGTAGTGCTTGTGAACTTGAGCACCTTCTTCACAATGGCTGGGTTGGTCTCCTTTAGCGTTACGATGGCAGTTGGACCACTGAGCAGCGGGGAAAGCGGGTGCTGCACCTTCTTGTTCTTCTTGTATGACTGTACGCTGGCTGGGTGCTCCTCATGCTCTGATCTGAGAAACGCCTTGAAAAGGTTGTTTCTCACCACAGTCATGTCTGCGCCGAGCGATCTGATCTGGTCTCTGTATGTGTTGATCTCACTCTTGAGCAGATTGTTGTGGTGAAGGAAGAGCACAATCTCGGACTCGGACACGATGTCCTTGTATCTGTTGATGAGGTATGTCTTTCTCGAGAGCGGGTCCTTGAGGAACTCCACTGGGGCGGCCTTCTGCGCAGCAGCTGGCGCGCGCTGTGTCGCGTAGAATCTGATTTGGCCAACTGTCTGTGGTGCTCTTGTAAGTCTGAACATGCTTGCTGGAGTTAACGCACACTTTCTCTATCTTTCTGCCTCACCAACCTCACTGAACACCGATGAACCACTGGAAAAAATCCCATACGCTGCCCACCGCGGGAAAAGTCGCGATCAAAATCATCCAAACACCTTTCTGTTTTTTTTTTATTTTCTAAGCAATTTGTCGCGAACCCGTTCGATGTCGCTCGGGGAGCGGAGAAATCTCACACCCTCCAAAATGTAAACAAATGCGCTTATCAGGAAAGTCTCAAAAGTCTCCGGACATTGAAGATTTTGAGACCAGAGAGCGAGCATATTGGGCAAGAGAAGCTGATAGTCTCTATCCTGTACAGTCCTTCTATATCCTTGAAAACAAAGCACCAGCCAAGCGCAGTCCCCCGGCAAACTCTCACGCTTTCTCCGCAGACATCAACGGACAAACCAGACCACATACCAACAGCAAGGACTCATACCAACAGCGACAGCCCTCACTCACCACCACCACCGGCAACAAGATGTCAGAACAAACACCATAGCAAAGGACGGTCTCTCCAACGCGGTACTCGAAGGCCACACACCTCACCGAGTTCTATCCGTACTTGAACGGCGGGTCTGTGCCGCTCTCGCCTACGCTGGAGCGCCAGCAGAGCAACAGCAACAACATCAAGATCAACAACATCAGCGCCGTCAGCAGCGATGGCCACGCCAACAGCTCACACTCCCGAAAGCAGTCGCTGAGCTCGTACACCTCCTTCACGCCCTCCACGCTGGACTTCCGCAGCCTCGTCACCAAAACGGAGATCAAACACACCACCGATTCGTTCGAACAGCTGCTCACGGCCTCAGAAAAGTACAGAAGGGCGCTGTTGCAAGTTGCAGACGCCGCTGGTGATTTTGGAGCAGCGCTGGAGTAGAGTGCAAAGTGTAAAGGCTCGGGATCAGCAGCAGATGGGCTGTTGGCAGCTGGTGGGTTGTTCTTCCTCGTGGCGAACCATCAACAGCTGTTGGCACACAGCATTGAAGAGTCATTTGAAGTGCCAGTGAAGAGGGAGATCACCAAGTTTAAGGACGTTTCAAGGCACAACGATAGAGAGTTTGAGGTTGAGATCAAGGAGAGAGTAAGGGAGCTGAAAGTGCAAGAGAGAGAGAATGCGAAACTGTCCAAGTCCAGGACGAGGAACCTGGTGGCATACAGAACCAAACTTCAGCAATTGACATCCAGGATCGATGAGATCGATAAGTTGAAACACGACTATTACCAATCCTCGTTCGATTTGGTACAGGACACCTCGAACACCATGCTGAGACAAGTCGGGTCCATCGTGAGGGCACAGGTCGAGATATACGAGGGAATCGCAAGGAAAGGCTGGTCCGGTGGCGGACTGGACGAGCTCATTGCGCAGTGTCCTGATCCGTTTACAGCTCCGGAGGAGGAAGAGGAGGAAGACGTGCATCACAATCATGAGGAGTAGCTCCATACACCGGTTTCCAAGGAGTCCAGCCCTAGTCATGAAAGTACATTGACGAAAGAACCAAAAATATCAAGCTCCGAAACTGGTATTTCATTCAACAGAGGCATGTTCGCCACTGAACCAGTACTGAGCCATCAACAGTCCATCCAAAGTTTCAAAACTGGGGATCCATTGAACGCAAGCACACCAATAATGATGTCGCCCTATTCTATAAGGACCAAAGAGGCTGATGACACCGTGACTATGGATGACAACTCCTTCTCATTGCCCGTTCCAAGCTCGGCAAGGTTGAGGAAGCTAGATAATGAGAGTGATAAATCACCCGAGGTGTTAAGAACAGTGGATTCAGGTGACGATGGTGAAATCGTACAGGATGCTGAAGTTCAAGACCAAGTTGGAGAGCCACAGCTGGAACCTTCACCAGTACTGACTGACGGCATCACCAATGAGTGGAGAGATGATAGCTCTTGAATCGTTGTGTATCTAAAGTTACAGTGAATTTATCAGACCTATTGGTTACTTGTTTGTAATTGATCATTAATCATTAAAGTCCCTATCTTAGGCAAATCTAAATTGACCTAGCTTGGGCAACGGTAGCACTCTCGTCTTATCATCGTATAGTTCTGTGGTCGATACGCCAGGAACACAGATTGGTGGTAGTTTGATGATGTAGTCTCTCTGATTATTTGAATCTGCCCATTCTGTCAGGTTTGGTGTTGAATGTGATGTTGTTGACGACGAGGCTGAAGATGAGGTAGAGGTGGAGAATGCCATGGTGGATGCTGAATGGGACATTGGAATGGTGAAATTGCTGTGCACTGGGGATTCTGGACGTGATGTGAGTGGAGAATGAATCTGTGGAGGGGTTTTCAAAGGTGTAGAATATATGTTCATGAAGGTAGCTTTGACTCCATCCATCAACATCGCTTCCTGGTCTGTATGTGTGCTTGTAATCCAGTTACAAACATTCAATTCCAAGTTCTGAACCAAATGGTTGACCAACTCCTGAGAAGCTCCAACTGATGACTCTGCACTTCCCAGTAGTTGTTCCAATTCCAATTGAACATGCTTCTTCGGTTGTGTCCCCATCTCCGCAATCAAGTAGATGATTGACTAGACAATAACGTTGGATCTTAACGATCCAGTACGAGGTAGCTTCAGAATGATCTTCACAAGACACATGCTCAATTCTAGCAGGGTCATGATGAAATGAGCAGGCATCTGATGATCGTTCTGCTTTAGGGCACCGTTCATGTATCCAATGAACAACAATGGAAGGGCAACAATTCCCAAGTTGTTGTTAACAACAGAATCCACTTGATCGTTGAACACCATTCCCAGCATAGATGTTTGAAGTTCAAGTGATGATCCAGACTGGAACAAATTCTTGTGGTTCATGTGCTGTGTGAACTCACGAAGTGTCAAACTTAACAGCGTCCAATGATCGCGTGTTTGAGGTATTATTACGTACTCAACCATCAAATCGTGGAACCTCACAGGACAGTTGAGCAGTAAATTCCTCTTTGTGATCATGATCAAGTTGTTAGTTGGCGTTGTAGAGTTTCTCTGAGCGTAAAGTTTGTTGGTCATGATGATTTTGTTATGAACTGCGTTACGGGAAGAGAAGGAGAGCGGGTGGCCATGCTGAGATAACTGTACCTCGTTGGAAAGACCAAGGATGAGGCATTGGGAAGAAAGTGTGTCGGTATGTGTTAGATCGTTAGTGATCGATGTAAGTTGCTAAAGGGATTGTTGAAGAGTTGAATGTTTATGTGGGAGCGCAGTCTTGAGAAAGTGTGTGTGTGAAGCTGGTGGGCTCTTGTTTGTCAAAGCAGAGTATTGACTTTGAAGTTTGTAAACCAACCAGTACTGGAACAATGGTTGTTTGGTCAGCTGTTGCTGGAACATGGTACACATTGTTTGGTCAAGGTACTCAAACACAATATCCAAGGGGACAAGGTCGTAGTGAGAGCCTAGCGTCTTCAACGATGAAGCATGTAACAAGGAGACGTGTGCAATGACTGTTAAAGCCTGGATGACCTCTAATGGGCGGTCCAAGTTTTTCAGCACCAGGATCCACGACTTGTTTAGAAGCTTGAGACAGTCCTCCATGTGTGCAGAGTCGGCGGCTCCGAGGGCAAGGATAGCGTAGAGCAAGCAGTGATTCTCCTCGAGAGTTGTAAGCTGAGAGTCCTGGAAGATGGGGAGCTCGATGCTGGATACTGTGCCCCAGACCAGGAAGTGTGAAGAGGCCTTGTGCTATAAATTGAGATCGAGTCTATCGAATCTGCGACTAAGCGTTAGGTGAGAGATGGCATTTCTCTCAGTGAAGCAGTACGGCGAAGAGCGGTTGACGGCCTGTGTCTGTGTCTGTGAGTTGGGACTATGCGTATAAGGCGGCGAAGGGATAACGTGTACGCTGTGGAACTCCGGTGTCATGGGCGGCGTTGTTGTAGCTTTTGCCGCTGTGGTTGTCTCAGGGGGCGTTGACACAGACGTTGTCACTGTGGCGGCGGGAGATGAGGCCGAGGAGGGCAGCTCAGCGGTCTTCGAGTGCACAGTTCGGGTGTGTCGCTGGAGCAGGTCTCGTCTGACGAAAGCTGAGGGACACCGCTCGCATTGGAAAGGCTTCTCCTTTGTGTGTGATCTCTCGTGGCGTGCCCTGTGCTCTGAGCGGGAGAAGGCTCTTGCGCAGAAGGAGCAGATGTAGCGTTTCTGAGGCGCCATTGTTGTGTGTTGGCAGGCGGGCGGTTAGCTTCTAAAGTGAAGTGCAAAGTAGATAGTGTATAAATCTGTAATATAAATCATCTTTTTGATATCCTTCCCCAGGATCCCAAGGGATAACAGGATTCCGAGCTGGTTTTGTAGGTGGGTGTTAGCCGCTGCGGGCCTCAGTTGATGTTCTCTGTTGTGTGTGGCTGTTGCGCAGTGTCTGCCAAATGGCAAAGTGGCACACTCGCAGCCGGGCTCGGACTCCACTGCCCCTCCGCGCCTACCCCTCACCCCACCCTCCCGTCTAGGCTCCGACACTTTCGAGGGCTGTAGCACCTTGGGGGACCCCCACCTTTTTGTGGGACTTGGATGTAGCACATACTGTGCTGTGCACTGCATATCGAGGGCACCCCACTGATCTTTGAGGGCGAAGATGGGTAGGCATATACGCCTACACAAGATGAACAAGTTGTATAAAGACAGAGCTGGCATCAAGATAGGGTTACCCTACGTTTCCACACTGGTTAAGAAGAGTGATACCCTGGTGCTATAGCCGTGTATCACGGAGTGCGACAGTCTTTGAGCCAGAGGTCTCAGAGCTCCCATCACCCAGCGAGCGGTACACGGGGCCATCTGATGACATCGAGGTGAGGTCTGTGTAGCGGTACGCTACAGTACCGCATATGTGGTCCGATACGCGCTTCCCCTCATCTTATCGGGAGAACTTAAGAGTCTCCTCCGGTAGGTTGTACAAGCCAGGGTTCAGAGAGGGGTACTTCGACTCAGTCCAAGAACCTGTAGGCCTGTCCTGAGACCCCCAACTGTGAAGTTGTTCCGCTGCGCAACATTTCTCCGGGGCGTGTACCCCTCCTTTCTTTGAATTGCACATGTGGTATTTCGATGTGCCATGGTTTATCCCTCATTTCAGAATACCCACGGATGTGTGCCTTCCCCATCTCTGATTCCACGTTTTCCGTCGTTCCCCAGGCTTCACAGATATCGGTAGATCATTGCCCGTTGTGCTCCGTGCCTAGGTACGTAAACATCCACTACCACGTACAGATGTGTACGCTCTCTACTAAAGAAACCAATCGGACGCCAATGGGCCCTTTCTGCCCTTTTGACTGTGTACACATGACAGCCGCGTTTGCACAATCAGTAACAATACATCTCTCCGAGCCATCTCCGATCTATGGGAAAAACTACCGGTGTCCTATGGTCCTGTATTGAGTTGCACTGATGTCCATAGCGTCGGAGAGGAGTCGTTCGTCTCCGTGCGTCGGGGTTGTGGTGAATTTGTATGGAGCGTTTGCACATGTTTTTGAAAGGGCAGCTCCTTGCCGGGCGGCTTTTCAGCTTCGGCGTGTCGGGCTCCGTCGTTTGACACATTTGATCGGTACTGCCTACCAAGTAGAGCACGGTTCACATAGACGGGGACAGGAAGTTACCATCTGGTGGTGGTTCATAGACGGTCAAAGACGTCATGAGACATGGGACATGGGACATAGGACATGGGACACATGACATTTGGCTTATGAAATATGCATAGGGCATAAGACCTACTGGTAAGGATACACAAATCAAATTAAAACAAATCAAACATAAATCTATTACCCCGAAGATCTCCCATATGTACAATAAACTGGAGACTGGAGGAGAAGTGAATATATATATGTGGGCTTTAGACCCACATCAGTTCTTACCGAAGGCCTTGTCGAACATTGGAATCAAGGACTGGGCAAGGGCGAAGGAGAAGACCAACTTAGGACCAGTGGTCAAGAGCTTTGGAGTCAAACCCTTGAAGAATGAGGAAATACCCTCGTTCTTCAACATGTTCTTCAAAATGGTGATACCGGACTCTGGGTTCTCAAAGTTTCTGTTCTGAATTCTAGTCTTGATAACGTCCAATGGAGCACTCACAATCAAGGAGGCAGAGGCACCAACGATGGAGGAAACAAAGTTCTGAGACCATGTGGCCTGGGAGTAGTCCTGGAGACCCAAGATATACTCCTTAGCAAAGGCGTTACCACCGAAAAGAGCAAACGAACCTGGAGCATTTCTAGCAGCAGTCCAACCCCAACCTCTGTAAAGGCCGAATCCCTCGTCCTGGATAATCTTGAGGAATCCACGACCTCTGAAGGACTCTGGGTTTGTCTGTCTCTTGATCTTCAAAACATCCAATGGCAACAACACAACCTCACCGATTCCGATAAGGGAACCAGCAGTGGCAGACATCAAGGCCTTACCGGTCTTGGCACCGAAGGCATTCTCGTAGGTGGACTTGAAGTTCTGTGTCAAAAACTCGTTGGCAAATGGCTGTCCTCCGTACTTGTAAACTCTCTGCAGGATCTTGTAAACTGCGGCGTAACCCAAACCTGGGAACAATGTGAAGAATCTCTTACTGAAGGCCTCAGCGGCGTGCTCTCTGAAGATGACACTGTTGAACTGGGACAAGTTGGTCACCTTGGTGGAGTTGGACATGAGACGCTTGGAGACGGTGTCAACTGGGTGGAAAACACCAATCTCGCAGATACCGGCGGAAGCGGAACCCAAAACACGGGCAATTCCACTCTGCTTCTTGTCGTTTGTGGATGGAGACATGATAGAAAAGTCTTGTGCAGTTTGACTTATCGAGATCTGATATGGCTGTGATATGGCGTCCCTTCATGGACAAAATTTTTTCACTTTTCCTCGAAGTCAGTCATCGCGCGCGGTGAAGACTCCGATAACGGTGAGAAATGTTACGTTTAGTGGTGTTTAAGAGCTGGGTGGGTTTGCTTGTATGGTGGGCTCTTTACTTCTGGGTAGGTGGCTAGTTCGTGTTAGATTCCACTGCTTTGGGTCCTAGAGCCAGATCTAAATTTACCTGGGCCTAAAACTGATATGACAGTTAGACTCAGTCTTGTGCCGAAGACGATATCATATTGCGACCTCCCCCATTGGCCCGGGGGTCTTGTCCCTAGTCCCGGAGATATGTCCTAAACTATAACTATACCTACCATGAGTATGTGCTTAGGGCATCGATCTACAACCCCTTCAAGATCTCATTTCTTGCAAAACACCCTCCCCATCCATGTCAACTATAATTCTTTGTTACCTGTGTTGCAGAATAACAAGAACTAAAAGATTGACAGGTTACGCAGCCCGCAACCAACAACGACACAAGAAACCCCGTCTTTTTGTATGGCCCATACGCGAAAAAGTCGTCGACGAAGCCGAAAAACAACAAAAGCTCAACCACACCACCTCCTCTAACGCAACACGTAGGCCTCAATTGCACTATCAATAAGCGCTATTATGTCGAACGTCGAGGAACTCAAGCAGCTTGTCCACAAGCTCCAGGACAGAATCACACACTTGGAACAGAAGGCTGGTCTCGTGCCAGTCGTCCCAAAGTCCATCCGCATGGTTCTCATTGGTCCTCCAGGTGCCGGTAAGGGTACCCAGGCTCCAAACCTCAAGGAGAAGTTCTGCGCCTGCCACTTGGCCACTGGTGACATGCTCAGATCCCAGGTTGCCAAGAAGACCGAGTTGGGTCTTGAGGCCAAGAAGATCATGGACCAGGGTGGTTTGGTCTCCGACGACATCATGATCAACATGATCAAGTCCGAGCTTGCCGACAACCCAGAGTGTAAGAACGGTTTCATCCTCGATGGTTTCCCAAGAACCATTCCACAGGCTGAGAAGTTGGACGAGATGCTTGCTTCCGCCAACAAGCCATTGGAGAAGGCCGTTGAGCTCAAGATTGACGACGAATTGCTTGTTGCCAGAATCACAGGAAGATTGGTTCACCCAGCTTCTGGAAGATCCTACCACAAGTTGTTCAACCCTCCAAAGGCTGAGATGACCGATGACATCACCGGTGAGCCATTGGTTCAGAGATCCGACGACAACGCCGATGCCCTCACAAAGAGATTGGTCACTTACCACAAGCAGACCGAGCCAATCGTCGACTACTACAAGAAGTCTGGTATCTGGTCCGGTATCGATGCCTCCCAGGCCCCACCAAAGGTCTGGTCTGACATCTTGAAGTGTTTGGGTCAGTAAATGATGAGACTGGTGTCTTGGTGACTCTCCTCTCTTCTACATAAAAATTCAATACTCAATTACAACAATTGTATCATTATTATTTCAATTTTGTAGACACTTGTACAGGATACTCAACTGTTCTCCCTTGGTCTCTTAAAGTTCATTGAGCTCTCCTCAAAGCAATCCGCATGGAACACCTTGCCTTGCCTTTCAACACACCCATCCCAAATCCACTCACCCATATCGTCATACTGGGCCTTGATCCCCTCTTTACAAATACCACAAACAACGTTCATCTCATCACCTTTGACAACAACAAACTGTCTCTCCTTCTTCTTCACCTCCTCCTTCTTTCCCTCCATCAGCATCTCGTCCATGGACTTCTCACCGTTGATGATTTCATCATCCCTAAACTCAACAAACTCAACGTCATCTAGGAACCAGTTTCTCGATAGGCCACCTTGTCCGTCCCTCAGCTTCTTGTTGACACGGAAATGCCAATCCAAATGAGCACGGTGGCGCTTTTGATCCTCAGGGGTGTTCTTGAATCGTTTACCACAGGTACCACACTTATTTGGGCGAGAAGACACGAGGAGCGATGCATACGCGGTGGATGGATCGACTGATAAGAACTTAGAAGAGATGTCAAACTGAGATAGTTCAGTGGTGACAGTGGCTGAGACGATCGTCAATGGGGATGACACTAGCGTAGAAGTAGTGGAACCAGCACTCTTCAACGCAGTCTTAGCCAAGAGGGCGCCTAGTGATGCAGCAGATGGCACAGGTTTAACCAATCTAGATTGTGATAATTTCTAAACCAAAGAACTCAAATCACGTTTCTTAGTCGGTGGTTGAACTGGAGGTGTTGGTGTCTTGATTCCTGTGCTCAACAGTCCGCTTAAGGATCCAAGTCCCAATGGATTTTTCTTCAGCTCCGCTCCAGTTACAATAGGACTCGGTGCCTTGGCTGCTGGAGGTAAAATACTGGCTAAGTTTGGGACAGGTTGTGTGGCAATCGGGGATTTGATCGGTGGTGATAGTCTCTTCATCTCTTGTTCTTCCTGCCTCGTCATTTCATCCAACTGGCTCTTCACGGCGACTAGCATCTCCTGGGGCAACTGTTGGGTAAGTATGGCTGAGCGGAGCTGCTGAACAATGGCAAACTTCTGTTGTGTCATTGGATCCGAAGGTGTGGCTAGCTGTCTCTGAGAGATGACACTGATGAGCTTATCAACGATTGGCACCAGCATCTGTGGTGTGATGGATGGTGGCTGTTGCTGTGGAAGTTGTTGATACTGCTGTGGTTGATGGTATTTCTGTGGATGTGGCTTCATTTGCTGTGGATGTGGCTGTTGTGGTGTTGCCTGAGAGTAGACACTCGATGCCTTGATCAGGAAATGCTCAATGTTGGAGATCGGTTCGTCCTGGAACAACGGCAATCCACTCGCCGTTGTGGCATTCTTCCACGTCTTGAATAGATTGATCAGTCTCTTTCTCGTGTTGTCGTCGACGAGCGTGTACGTCTGCTTGAACAGCTGCGGCAGCTTCTGGCTGAATAGCAGTGTGTAGGGACTCCCCACGTTCTTCGAGATGGAGTCAAGGAGATAGAACGCGTACAACTTGTGCCCTGGAATGGCCTGTGGGAATTGTTAGTGTCGGACTTGGATCACGAAGCCTCTCGGTATACTCACCTTCTCAATTCTCTGTTCTATGGCCCGTGCAATGTAGGGAGCAGCGCTCAGGTTCTCCTGCGCAATCTGCGTCAGCGTCGTGATAATGGCTCGCTGGTCGTTGTTCAAGTCCAGCAGCGACACGGCAAAGTCCTCGCCAATGGCCTCAAGCTCCGTCTGGTCCATTATAAGGGGAAGTAGTTCAGATGCAGATGAAAGAAGTTCTGGTATAATTGGTAGCTATACAGTGGGTATCTCAAGGTGGCAACTCGGGTCTGGAGTAAAGACACAGAAGACAAGTGATACAAGCAGATCAGATTGGATCGAGCAATTGCCAAAAGTTTCTATATAACAGTTCACACTGGAGATCAAGTTCTACACAGTGTACTATGCTTAGCTGCCCCTGGAGTTCCCTTTTGGTGTGTGTGTGGTGTGTGTGTGGGAGTAACAAGTGAAAGTTTCGAGCCGCCGTTTTCTCACGCCCAGGGCCGCGAAATGTGCCCGCGACGCGCGATGGTGCGGATATGCCAGGTGTTATGTAAACAATGTGGTACCTGATTTATGGCTATGTAAAGAGCTCACACTTCTGCCATGCGCCTCTTTTGTCACGTAAAGCTTATCTGGGCATTCTAGTAGTCGATGTTTGGTGGGCTGTAATGCTTTTGTATGTAGATTAATTGTCATGGTTATGTGTCTTTTTGGGCCAGGCCCTGACGCTTTCCTGGGTGGTGACCACGTAGCATTGTAACCGTCATACCCAATGAGGAAGTCTCCATCACTGCTTCCAAAAGCGATGTGGCGACCTCTTCGGTAGTTGTTGATGCTATTGGTCCCATGACATTAATCTCATAATATATAGTAAGTCAACTGCTTGCTGTGGCAGTTTATTAACGACTGGCCGTCATCTCTGTGGATTTACGCCTAGAAGCTGCGCTGAAGCCATGGCCTGAACTTCTGTGTGTGATCTTCTTCGGAATTTTGTTGTGGGCTCCTGTCCAGTGAGTACTGAACTCTCTTCTTGAACTTAGAGTCAAGCCTTCAACGTCGTGTTGACGAGCAAAGGCTGTTAGTCCAGACTTTCTACTACCCCCTACGGCCAACGGTTCAATACCAAGGGGCGAGAGCTACTAACCCAGCCACAAATCCTCGTCGATCAACTAAAATACGGTTAGTCCAAATATAAGCTATATAGCAGCCTACTGCAAATTAAGAAGTAGCCAAAGAAGGCATTTTATGACCGAGAAATCAGCTTCAAAGCCTCCATTATATCTGATAAACTCAGGTAACACGGACACCACAGTGGTTTTGATGTAATTTTGTATCGCCAAATGCGGTCAAGAGCCCTCAAAGACTCTCATTTAAAGACCTTTCATAACGCTCCAAGACATCGCACTCATGGATTTTTGTCCCATTCAGTTGGTTTCCAATCGCTGTAATCACCAGTGTGTTAGTACTCCTAACTTCATTGAATACGGAGATGATACGACTCACTGAACCATCCTGGACGCGTGTTGTGATCACGGCCGAATATCTCTAATTTGCGGGCATGCGGTCCCACAAGACGTTCCACTATTCCATATAGCTGTTAATGTGAGTTAGTACGTTCACTTTTGGAATGTGGGTGGCTTGACTCACTTCGTCGGGTTTTCTTGACGTTTCCCTCGTTGCTGATACCATAAAGTCCAAATCCACCGATTTGTCCAACCACTGCGGACTCCCCTTAACACCAACAAGCAAGTGTTCTTTGGAATGGTTCAGCCAATGCCCTGTTCGGCCCGTACAGATGGTTCTCCCCAGTTGATTGGTCTTGATCCACACCACTTCATTACTCAACTTGTACCCCCATTTCTGTAACGAGGCCTTCCCAATCTCAATGGCCCTGCCAGTGACCCAGAGCATCAAGATCCCTTCATCCTGAACAGTATGCAATGGCAAGTTCAACAACTCCGTGTCATTACATGTTCCATACGGCAAGTTCATATGGATGTTCCAAGCCGGGTCTGCGATGACTGCTGCGAACTTACCCACGATCCTGAAATCAAACTGTCGAACGTCACAGTTGATCCATTGAGGTGGCAATACCTCTCGGGCAAGGTTTGAGGTGGCACCGTTTCGACACCAAGGTGCAAGCATCTCCCAATATGGGATCTCTGCGTTGAACTTAGCACACCGCGCAATTGCTTTGTCGAGGGCAGGGTACGGGATGTGTTTGCGATAGTGAAGATAGCGGCACGAATCAAGTTTGTGACAGGTGTCGAGATATGAACAGTCTCCTAACGATGTGTCTGTGTGTTGTTTGATGATTGGGATAAAGTGAATTTTGCGCTGGACACAGTGGAAGAGATCCTTGGGGAACTAGGACGGGTCGTTGTTGAAGGCGAGGAAGTGCGAGTGGTTGCTGTCATCGCAGGTCTCCAAGAAGGGCTCCTTTGGTGTCGTTTTCGCAATCCGTTCGAGTGTTAGTCTTTGACCTGCTGATTCATAGCTCAGTAGAGACCTGAGGTGTGTGAGTCTGGGAGGCTCCGAGTCCTGGAGAATGGCCTGTAAATTGGAGAGCATCACTGCTGGGCTCAGCTTCCCCTGGTGAGCAAGCTGGTGTACCTTCTGCTTGCTGTCTTTCGTCTGGTATGGTTTCTTCTCGTCTGTGTCCTTACTCGTCCCTCCTGCACTCCTGTGTCCGCTGTGTGGAGGCGTTGGAGGGGCTCCTCTGAAGCGCTCGAGGAGCAAGTAGATGTTGATCTCGTTGATGAACACGATGGTTGACTTGTCGCCAAACAGGCCGTACTCGATGGCCCAGCGATCGAGCTGCTCAATCTGCGACAATTCCTGGCAAAATTGCTCCCACGACATCTCCTGGTGGCGAGCAACGGAGCTGAACAAGCTGTGGATGGCGATGGTCTGTCCGCTGATGGGTGGCTTCATGAGCCAGTGCGCGTTCGTGGCGAGGAACTCAAGCAACACAACGTTAAGTGTGCCCATGTGTGTGTGTATGTGCTGTATCTGCTGAGAGAGATGAACTGGAGAGGACATGTCTGGATTTAAATACAAACGGCCATGTTGAGCAGTTCGGGATCTCAGATCTGGTGGTGTTTCGTGTTTGTCTGGGAGGTTTCGCGTGCTACTGCTGTGATGTTCATTATGATGTAGTTTAAGTGATTTTATTGGTGGATATTTGGGTATTCTGGTGCGTCAAGCTGGTTTTTGTACGAGTATTGTCCTATAAATATCATGAATTAATGCGTGTCTATGTATGAGCTCATTCCAGGCCTTTGATCTCAGGTTTCTCACAGCCCTCGGAGTCGCCTCTCAGGAAGGCACACACGGCCTCCCCCCACTCTGGCTTTCTCTTGTACTGCCCAATGGTGTCCTGCATCCCTGCAATGCCTCCTATGAGCTCGTCTCCCAGTCCTTCTTCTCTGATCTGTCTCATTGGCGTCAAGTAGGTTCTGATGGAGAAGATGATGGCACCCGTCTTAGGCAGCTTCGTCAAGATCTGTCTCTCGGATCTGAAGAACACCTCTCTTCCGAAGTCTAACGTCTCTGGATCCAAAGCCTTAATCTCTTCGTCCTCCTTTCCCTTGTTCTCGTCCATCACAAACACCTTGTTATGTGTCTGGATCGACCAGTTGTTACGTCTGACCCAGGTGCCGGGCTTCAACTTGTCAAAGAACTTGTTCATCTGTGGTCTCAGCTTGGTTCTGTACTCCGGCACTGGGCCGTGGATCGTGGTCAGAGGGGTTTGGAATCTCACAGCTGGGTCAAACCCAGCTGCAAAGGCAAAGACACCACCCTTGAAGATGTACTCGTCGGTGTCATAATTGGCGGTGTCTGGGAACAGGATGATGTAGTCCTCCTCGAGGAATCTGGACAGGTACACGTGTAGCTGTTTCTTGTCCTCCACAGAGTGAGGATCCAGTGGGATGTAGTCGTCTCTGATCTTGTTGTAAATCTGGTCCCCACGTACTTCGAAGCACATAGGGTATCTGTCAAGCATGAACTGGGTGGATCTCTCGTAGAACTCAATCGTGGCAGGAATACAGTCCTCAGTCATGAAGATCGTGTGGTCGAACAGTTCTGGGGTTGTCACGTATGACCACTTCAGGTCGGTGTACTTCTTGTAAGTGTCCTCCACGAAAAACCACTCATCAGGTGAGATGTTGTGGATCCCCATCACCAGCTTGTACTCGCCCTTCTTGAACGGTCTGTAGCGCACAGGCTCCGCCTTGTCCCATTGGAAGCCCTGGTCCTCGGAGTTGATCTTCGGTATGACGTCCTCGACACTCACACTCGGTGTGCTCTTCTTCTTCTCTATCGTGGTCTCTTCGGCCTCTTGCGGTTGTGCATCGCCTGTCTTCCGTGGCTGATCCGTTATCGTGCGGTACAGGACGTAGCACAGCAGAGGAAGCGTCACCTTCTTGGAGAGCCCGAACAGGATGAGCTCGTCGAATTGCATTGCGCTCTCTTGTGAGTATCTCAGATGGTAGCTCACTGTCTCTAGGAGCACTCGACAGTTTTGTTTCGAGTCGCCAAATAATTACCTGGGCTGATTCGCCGACTCTGTGACTCGCTCTCACCTCCCACCCTCAGGGCCTCCGGTTTTTTTCGCCTGGAACGGACATTAGAGCCCGATACCGCATCGAGTGCAGAGGTTTGAGGCACATATATGGGCTGATTGTGAGACCAGGTTATCGATTTCACTGCGTATATTGATCATATATGTGATTATGGGCCTATCGTGGCTCCCGAAAGTAGCAATCGTCACCCAATCTGGGCCCCCAGCCCGGCTACGACTTCCATGTGGGCTCCGGTTCCGGTTCCGGTTACCGGTGGTGGCAGCGTCTCCAATCTCCGGGTTCTGCGTTCCGCCCTTCCCCAGATTTGAGATAGTCATTAAACTCGCTGAAGTTTGCCGTTAGAGGGCTTATAGATCATGTCTCATTCACTGTGTGTGCAATATCTCACACTGCCATGGACTCCTTGACCCTTTTCTCCTCCTTCACCAGACTCACGGGTTTCCTCTTACTCACCCCGCTCTTATCCTTAACCATCTTGAACCAGCCTTTATAGAGATCGTCCTCAGTGTCCTCGATGTCCTCTGGTATATCACTAGGACAGCGACATCTGCATCCTACTCCGAACTCCCTTCCATCATCAGCTTTAGCCCAGAACCTCTCAAACTTATCACTAACCCCAGTGTACTGCTTATCGGGCTCATACATCAACTGTGCTCCACGCGCATTAGCAGGACAGTGTCTGATTGTAGTATGCTTATACCCAATATCTCGGAAGTAATGGATCTCCGAGATATCCAGCATGAATCCAACTGCAAGGGAGTGGATAGGTGCATCTCCCCATCTCTCCTTGAAGAACCCGCCACTTCTATCCAAGTACTGAAAGAAGGACTCGTACAGTGGATTGTCCCACAGATCAACTCGTGCAATTTCGAAGTTGGACCAAAAGTGTAACAGATTGTAGTCCTCGTCATCCATTGTTTCACCTTGCAGTGTGGGTAGTCTCGATCTCTGGGTAGCGAGCTCGATTAGCGCATCCAACTGGTCCTGTGGCAAAGAGTCGTCCTGTCTGAGAGACTTTGCCCAAGATCTGCTCATGGTCTTGACGAGCGTCTCGGCTCTGATAACTTCATTGGCTCTGTCGCGTATTTCATACAAGTATTTCATGTTCTTGTAATAGGTGTTGAATCTCTGAGTGTTGGCCATTTTCCAATGATCTTTGTAATTCTCCACAAACAAGCCCCACGCACTTTTCGGCTTGATACTATGACTCTTCATAAATGCCTTGGTGTACCTGAACAGGTTTGGAATAGTGTCAGCCAGCTCCTTCACGATGATAGCAAACCCATACTTCTTCCCCTCCTGGGCCATCTTGACAAAGGGGTCATACGTGATATCACAAAAAAACTCCACGTTGGGTTCCACTCTCCAGTACCACTCATACTGCTTCACCAATGGATGTTTGTAGAAGCCACCAGAGAAGAAACGACACATCTTGTGGTAGCTCTCCATGGCTGCGTACTTTATCCCCTTATCTCCCTGTATTGCAATTGCTTCTTTCAGGAAAGGTGAGTCGTTGACATCAGCGGGCCACTCCCATAGATCTGGCCCAATCTTTCCAAACTGACACTCTGCCGAAGTAGCCTCACTCACCTGCTTCTGAAACTCCATGGTAAAGTCCTCATCGTTCAAGAACACCCATGGGTACTGGTACCACTAGTTAAAGTGTCTCTCCAAGGACCGCATCGACTTGATTACCTCTTCCACTTCATCGTTCCGAGCAAGCATCACAAACGTGGCGTTGGCACTGTGTTTCCCCTCCAATCCAGGTTGTGCACACCCTATTTGGAACACATCATCGATATCAGATTCGTGTCTGCGATGGCTTCGAAGTTTGGCCTGTACTGAAGAGCGATTATCAAGTGATCTGAAGAGCCCGGTGGCTACGAGGATGAGTGTAAACAGTGTGCATATGAAGTATATGGGTGATAGTCTCGTGAATATTCGCCTTACGAGGGCTTTGGCTTTTTGTGGAACCATGTATATTTAGTGGACAGATGTTTGAGTTTGTTTTGGGGTAAGACTAGATTTCTCTAGGCCCTGTGTGATCTGTGGGAACCAAGGCCAGGGTCTTTGAAAATTTGAAACAGCAGAAGCCAGCTGTTGAATTGGTCAGCTGTACGTCTTCAACTGGAGTGTATAAACCCACAATATCTAAAGATAAGCGCAAAACATCTCTAACTTTACAACCTTCGGTGATATGAAAGTGTGGCCCGACCAGTACTCTCCGCCAGGTCACGTGCACCCGGCCTACGCAACAACCCTAACAAATGCTTATCTTCTATGATGCGTAGTATTGCAACTGCTTACTGCTGGCTTTTCAAGGCCCTGAACACTGCTAGGTCCTCGCTGACCTCGTCATTCTTGAGCCCAGGAGGCGCACTGAAGGCTTTGCTTGAGTGTCTCGTGGCTGGCTTCTCCGACTTCTTCTCTCCAAACAACAACGAGCTCAAGTCACCCGCGTCGCTGAAGAAGGCTCCTTCATCGGCACTTGAATACTTCACATTACCGTTTCCGTTTGTGTGGTTCGAGAGACGGGCCCGCTTGTTGCCGTGCACCGCTGAGGAGTTGTTCCCTGATTCGTTGGCACTCAGATGGCTATCCTCGTTGCCGGACTCGCCTCCCGTCGTGGCTGCTCCACTGGCTCCGCCCATGAAATGCCCACCTCTTCTCCGTAATCCTCTGCGGTCACTGAGGTATCCCAGAGCAGCCAACGGCTGTTGCTCCTTCTCCTTCTCCTTCTGCTGCGAGCGCGTGTGCTTGTGGAACTCGTGTGAGCCCGTGAGTGGTTCCATCGCCATGGAGTATGAGTGAGAGTTGGCAACGTCCAACAGAACTTTGTCCTCTTTCAATTGCTTCACTTGTCTTTCTAGTGAGTGGAGAAGTCTCTCCTGAACAAGCTTAATCATCTCCTCGTGCTCCCTGTTGGCCCTCTCGACGTCTTCGATATAGTCACGCTCGGCACTCTCCAGCTGGTATCTTTCCCACAGTGCGAGCCGTGTCAACTCATAATCTCTTTCCTCTTCAAAATTGGTGACCTGTTCCTGAATCTCCTCATTCTTGCCGGCATGGGCATTCATCAGCTGTCTTTGAAGCCTCTTCAGAGTGTTGGCCATTGAGTGATCACGCTCCATTAGGAACGCCTCGTCAAGCTTTGTGAGCCGGGTTTGTATCGTCACGCGCTTCTTGTCCTTTTTGCTGAGTGCTGCAGGGTATGGGAGTTAGTTTGTCTGTAGTCATACTGGTGTCTTCTAGGAAGTTGTATCTGGGTCTGCTTCCCACCACCTTGGGGAACTCAGCTTCTCCAAAACACACTTTTGGTAAGAAATCCACCTAGGGCACCCCCCCGAAATCTCAGTACTCACCATCATTCGGTACCTGGTTGTAGTAACCCTCCATCTTTGTAGTCCTATTTGTCTCAGTGTCAGAGCTTGTGATCGAAAACGCCTGGGTAAGAACAAATTTATGGTAAAAACGGTATCATTTCTTTTGTGTGTGGTAGAGCAGCAGGTACATGGCGGGCGGGTGGAACCATTGGCATCAAACGTGTTCGCGTAATGAGCATAAAACCCTACCGAAATGGTTAATTACCCGATATGGATAACTAGTGGTAGGGCCAGCACTTATTGAGATAACGAGCAGCCCTTTGGGACTCGGGAACTTGGAAGCACAAATTGTGCTAAGGTGCTAAGAAAAGGCATTGGAAACTGCACAGTCAGTGTAAGATAGAGCGACAAACCCACAAAGTCACGCACATGGATCACCGAATGAAATGCTGATGTTGCAGCTCCTCCCAGTGGAGATCTTCGCCCTCATTCTCCAGCATGTTACCAGCGACGACATCAACGCTTTATCACAAATCCCTGAGATTGCAGAAGATGTGCGATCACAAGTACAGATCGTCAAATTGGATGAGTTAGGTTCAAAAAAGGTTCTGAAAACGCGCAAGAACATATCTGTGGTAATAGTCAGGCAGAGATCAATCACAAACACGCCCAATGGTTACATCGCACTTCATGGTTTCAGGTCTACCCATCCAAAAGTTCGTGTCCACGTGGAGTACACGGACAACTGTCCACGAACCACAGATGACAATACTCGTTCCAAGATGGTGGTGGAATTTCACTCTCACTTTGAAATGTACCGACGTCTTCGGCTCCAATCGATATCATTCCCAAAGTTAACATATCTCCGAGTATAGGACATCAACCTTGACCCAGCGACAACACATTTCCCGCAGCTTCGAGTTTTGGAGTTGATAAGCTGTCCGCCTCCGATATCGTATGGTTCCAAGTTCCGGTTTCCCTGTTTGGAAGAGCTCACCATACACAAGAATCTCCTTACGTTGAAGGACTGTTTAGATTTGGAACACCTGTCCAGATTGGCCACGCTACGGCTATAGGAAATTTGTGATGTTGAATCCTGGGGTGAGTTGAAACTCGTGGAGTTGAAGCATTTGGAGATCAGTTATTCTAAGCGAGTATACACCAGCTTCAGCAAGCTTCACGGCTTGGTCTGCGAAAACTTGGAGACATTGACATGTACAAACACTGGGATCACTAGGTGTGAGAACCTGTACCTAGATCATGCACAGGATATCACATTTATGATTAATTAGAATGATGAGACCATTTTGAACCCTGAGCTTCATAGGAAACAAACCATCCAATTCCAAAACGTGTATGTGCCTCTGGTTCAACGAGTGAAACTGGATGGGTACGACACTGTGGAGTGTGATACGGAGACAGTCACATGTCAATTCCAAAACCTGGCTGAGGTATAGTCGACAAGGTGAGTGTTCAAAGTATGATCCACATGTACATGTCACGATTCATCTCTAGTTGAGTCTCTTGAAGCACTACAGCGTGCACTATCGTAATTGAGAAGACAGAATGTATTCAAGGAACTTATCAAGAATCAGTGAAGTGTAAAGCCAATAGTCTAGTCCATAAATCTCAAGCAGTGCTCTAACCCAAACATTGAAATTAGTACCGCTCACGGTCACGTGATAGTCACGTTTTGTATGGTTAAGCAGCCCTTCCGCGCCACAGCCAATGAGAGCGCGCGCCAAACTCGAAAAACTCGAACGACAAAAAGTGCCCATCAGAAGCAGTGGCCTTGAACTTATACTCATTGTTCTCTTTCTAAAAGACCTACAAATCTAATCAGCAATGTTCAGAGCCACCTTCAAGCAGGCCACCAGAGCCACCAGAGCCGTTAGAAACGCCCACCACAAGGCCGAGCTCCCACCATGGGCCCTCGAGCCAGCCTTCCCAAACCCAAACCCAGAGGCTGCTAAGGCCTTCAAGGCCGGTATTGAGGCCGCTGAGCACCACGCCCAGCAGACTTCCTCCCTCTGGAGAAAGATCTCCTGGTTCGTTGCTGCCCCAGCCGTCATTGCTACCGCCGTCAACACCTACTTCGTCGAGATGGAGCACGCTCACCACAGAGAGCACTTGGCCCACGTCTCAGATGAGGAGTGGGGTCCACAGTACGACTACATGAACATCAGATCCAAGCCTTTCTTCTGGGGTAACGGTGACGAGACCTTGTTCTGGAACCCAGTCATCAACCGTCACATCAAGGACTGATTTTGGAGTCGGTTTTCATCTTTTCTCTTCTGCACATTCCTAAACACACACATACACACATACACACACATTGCTCTTTAAAGGCCCCAAAGTCAACTTCGGTATTTTCTCCCTTCACAGAATAAGTGACTAATGGTATTTGTGCTGGGTATACACAATCTTATTTATCACCGTATATTCTCTTTTACTAGCTGTAGCGTACAATTTAAAGTAGACAATGATGAGGTGGATTAAGCGTGTACAAAAAAGACAGATATACCAGAATGTAATGGAAAAGACACAGAAGGAACAAATGGAACAAAGAGCAAGGACAAAACAACATTCATCGTCATTATAGTCATGAAAAATATTACGCTGTAACACTCACAGTGTGGAGAAGATGTAGAGGTTGTTCGTGGCGGCGATGGCAACGGAGTTCTCAAATGGATGCCATGACAGATGCAAAATGCTCTTCTTGAAGTCAATGTTATCGAGCTCAACGTCACGTTTCAGCATCGATGGGATACCATTCTTACGCTTGTTCAACAATCCAGCTGGCTGCTTTTTCGATTTGAATGCAGAGCGATCAGCTTGTAAGACTATCTCATCTCCAGGTCCACTGTTCGGATCGGTAACGTTTGGATAGATGCTGAAGTTGTTGTTGTATGAACCTGTCATAACGGACTTACCGTCACCACTGAACACACACTCGAACTTGTCGAAGATCGCATCGTTCTCGTACGTGTCACATAGCTTGTCTCTCAATTGCTCGTGGATGTTGATCGTCTTCACAGGCTCACGTTCCATGTTCACGTCCCAGATCTTCACGGTCATGTAGTCTCGACTGGCAATGTACCTTCCATCAGCACTGAATCTGACATCACTTATACTCGAGGTGATCTCCGTGAAGAAGTTGTGGTTGGCTGGGTCAATGTACTCCTCAAACACCTTGGCATGCGAATCGCACAACGCATTCTCTCTCATGTCCGCAAGCTTAATGGCACCTTTCGAAGACGAATACATGAATAGGTTACAACTCTGTGGGTGGAACTCTGCAGATGTGATCACCTCAGTCAATTCCTCCATGTTGGCGGGCTTTATGTCCACAATGTTGAAGCTCTGGTCTGGGATTGACAGGTTCCACAAGTTGATACGTAGGTCATCCGTACTCATGAAAGTCTCGCCGTCGGAGTTGATCGAGATCGAGTTGATGTGATATGCATGGGCGTTGGAGTACACACGCTTAGGGGTGGCGGCAACGATCTTGTCGTGGAGTGTCAATTTGGGCAACTTGAGCGACTGCAATGACAAGTTGGCAGTGTTGCTGTTGCTCCCGTACTGGGCATCGCTGAGGTTATTCTCAGCCACCATCCTAATCTGCTTCTCGTAGATCTTCCAAAGCTTGATTGTCTTGTCATTTGTAGAGAGGAGGAAATGCGCCTGGTTCGTACGCTTGCACCACTTGATCTTGTTGATTTTCTCTTCTATCTCAAGCGACTTCAAGTAGTCAAACTCAGCGTCATGTGACTGGAACTCCGTGTGGAAACGGTACTCACAGGCATTCTTCTTACTGGAGTTACGCTCAAAGAGCACAACACGCCCACCACGGTCACCCGTGGCGAGATAGTCTCCCGTGTGGTCGAATTCAACTGTGGAGATGATGTCTGCCTCTGTGATGACGATGTCCGCCTTGTCACCAAAGCACTGCGAGAACTTGAAACTGTGCGGGTCTTCGGCCATTGCTGCGTGGTTGGAATTGTGTTAGGTGTTTGAGAGCTGGCTGCCGGATGTGTTTATCGTGTCAAAAAATGCCCAGGTGTCAACGAGTCTGTAAAATCTTGCTGTGTCTTGTGGTGATGTGAAATCCTCTCAACTCTTCGTCGGCAGGTGCGGTGGAGCTCTGAGTTGTGCGCTGGTACAGTGAACAAGCTGGTGTGCGGGGCGGGAAAGTGTGCAATGTCTTCGTAAGCGATGGGCAGAATCCTGTGGCTGCCTATGTGATTTGGTCACTGCGGTGGTTTGGTGATTTAAAGCAGCTTTTCTGGCCAATTTGGGCCTTAAAGAGGGTCGGTTGCCCGCGTTGAACTTCATTGGCGTCGGCTTTTTCTGTGAGAGGGACATCCGGACACCAATGGGAGAGCTGAGTAGGGTAACTGAAGTTGTATGGGTGATGTATTCTACTATTCTTTCCCGTTGAATTACCTTTCTTCCGTTGTACTTCTGACAATGATAGGTGTTTTTGTACAAGCTTGATGAAGCTCCAGCTACGCTGAAGACAGGCATTTGTACAGAGTGAGGTACGGTGCAATAGCCGGGGCATTCGAAGGGTCTCCTTGAGAATGCAGCAGATGCGTCCTTTTGCAAGTCTCTCGAAGAAGTGCCTCATGGTTCATATGCTCATAGGTTTGTGATTCAAGGTGCTCCTGAGTTATTGTTATTTGATTGAGGTATCTAGAAAGATATGGGGTACGAGTATGAGTGATTAAGCGACGTGAAGGAGGACCCCATTAAGGAGGTGAGAGCGAGATGTACGTATCCAGTTCACTTTGGGCAAGCAATGATGATAGTCAAATGCTGTTGTTAGGTTGAGCTTGATAGTACAAAAAGCTGAAAGATGTTCTCGAGGCATTGGACGGGTTTTGTTGGAGTACTCTTTTGTTTTTGTGTTTCTAACTGGGACATTACAGGTATAGCGATGGTCACTTGAATCTGGGCGACGTAATAGGCAAAAGCTCCTCAACCGGCTCACGGAGGAACAATCATATTTAGTGAAAGTTTGGGAGAATAGAGCATGCCACTTTCATCAAAAGATTCAAAAAAGGGGGGCTCCAAGTTGAAAGGTTTGACACCTTGAAGGATCTTTAGTAGGATCATGCCTTGGTGCTATCGTAGTTTGAATCTCTCGGCTCTTTGATTATAGGATTATTGACAACTGATATTGCACCCTTTCAGCCAATTGTTAGTCTTGCTCAAACTGAGCTTTTTGTGGCAAGGTTTGACTAACACTCCCGAGAACCTCCTTGGGCAGCCAATCAATTGGCTGTAATAGCTTAGAGTACAAAACATTCGGTTAAAATAGCGACTGAAAGAGAGACAATATTCTTGAGGGTGGGGATGTTTTTGTGGTTGAGATATAAGAAAAGATAAGGATTCACATTAAGCACATCAAATGCAAGCTCAATGCCATCAAAAACACAACCTTATCCTGGTCTCTTATGGTTTATGGGCAGTCTAACTGCACATGAGCTCGAAGAAGTCGGCACATGCTCAAGAAAGGTCATTGGTAGATAGAGTTACGGTGAGCTTTGATACCACCTTGTCGAAAATACAGATGTTCAGCAAGTTACTGGCCTTCCTCCACTGATTTAAAACAACTGGCGTTTAGAAATTTCTGATGAACTGGACATTGTCGATATGATCATTGCTGGAGTTTTGGTTATCCAGTTTCCGACTGGTATTTTCAAAAACAAGGCATATCAACTTACTCTCTTAATAGTGAAGTTATATCTTTCAAGTACCTAAAGCTTGGAAAATCACAACTCTCAGCTGTAAGATTTGACTCCAGAAGCTTCTGGTCACTGCCCAAGTCACCGTTGTCTTTGTCCTCACCGAGCGAGATCGATAGGGTCAAATCATGAAGTAATCGTTAGCTCCTGTATATAGAGGTTTCAAAGAAGCTTTAATTGTATCCATCATCGATTTTGTGTCTTTTCACTACATCTGCCATCCAAAGGCTTGGGTCTTTAAGTGTGCGGTCAATGCAGTATAGCTTGCTGCTCCTAGAAGGGCTTAGCAATACCATTGTCGAATAAAGCCATGGAGGCTCTATCTGGTTCACCCCACTCCAATTTTTTGCAATCGTAGAAGAGAACCGGCGTTGATATGGTGAATTTGCGCTGAGGAGCCCAGGGAACAGATGCCATCAAGGCAGCTACCAGGAGGTGCCGAAAGTGCTACAGCGGCCTATTTATTCTGCTCCAGTGACGTTCGCAGTAGATATTGAGCTTCGGATATGTTGATAGTACGTCACTGGTAGCTTTGGGGAAGTTTGAGACGATGGTGAGGATATCCTTGATACACCCCCTCAGATCCGGGTTTAAAAACTTCCTAAGATCTTCAGGGTGAGGTCACTTGCAAATCGGGCTAGGAGGCTCAACCTGCAGAAGCACCAAAAGCACCAAAGAATTGAGATAGTAAACACATCATGTTATGTAGTTTGAGATCGTTAAGGAGGGCGCTAACGTCTTGAAGAGGGCATCCCGTCACAAAACGAACTGTCTACGGCAAAGCCCCGGCCGCGATGATCGGCTCTTCACGGGGCAAGGCGCCAACATAGCGTGATCTCTTATCAGATGCGAGGGAGGATTGATGGCTCGAGTGCCGAGTATGATGAGTGCATGGGTTCAATTCATGGGTGTTCGACAGCAAGAGCCTGAACGCAGTACATGCGCATAACTGTACTAGGAAGGGTAGTCATCCTCTAGGAGCAGGTCGAGGTAAGGGTCTACAGAGTGTCCTCAACAATGAAGAGCCAATAAATATGTGCATTTGAGATCCCCAATAATAGTCATCAAACAGTCATTCCAGTTATTCAGTTTTTCTTACTTCTGAAAGCAGCAATGTTTTCCACGGCCTGGGCATCGATGCGCTCCTTCAGGTCCTTCTTCCAACCGATCAAGAAGAGGAACTCAAACAACACAAAGTATGGAGCCAAAACCAATGCCTGGACCAAGTTGTCAAGCAGGGCTGGGGCTCTCTTCTCAAAGAAACCATGACCAATGAACTGGGCAACCCATGCGCCCGCAAACACCATGCCCATGTACTTAGCCCACCCCTCAACGGCCAAACTGGCCTCCACGTTGGTCTTAAGCATGAGGTACATCAATGGTGTGGCAATGATACCACCAGTGACGCTCAAGAGGTAGTAGAACCCGAGGAATCCCACAGCAAGAATACTGGAGAGGTTGAAGTATGGGTTCTCAGCAGAGAACTTCACAGCGGTGAAGATACCCATGCCTGAGAAGAGAATTGTTGGCACAAACACACTGTGTATGAGAACGTTGATGGTGTCGTAGTGGTATGATCTGTAGAAGACCATCTGCTTCTCGAGGTTGAGGAGGTCACCCATATTTGCTAGTGGAATATTTGTATTAGTGTGTGTGAATGTGTATTCCAAAGAGACAAGCTGTAGGTGGGGGGACCGCCAGCCGAGAAGTGAACACGGGCGGTCCTTGGTTTTATATTTTCCTGCAAGGGTCGGCCTTTGGCCATGTTGCAGCGGCTGTTGGGCAACTGATTGGCGCATGGGGAGATGCAGTGAGGGCCTCCTTAGTTCCCGCTGATCGAACCATTTTTGCAGTGAGCACCGCACATCGTGGAGTTAAGTGGTCATGCGAAACCAGGGTTCAGCTCGTGAACCGAGGAAACAGTAAAGGTACCGGGGACTCCTTTGTTCCCCTCATTGTAGAGGTACCACCCGCGCGGGTTTCAGGAAATTTGTTGGTTTTGAGGTTGGTGGTGTCCGGATTTGCTTGAGCTGCCTAGTGAAGTGTTAGGATGTTGTCGTGATGTTGTTCTGATGTTTGAGCACTGTTCCAGCACTTCAGCTTAAAGAAACGTCATAATTTCAAGTTTAAAAAGTCCCAATGGTAATTTCGTCTTATTAACTCAAGCATAAAGCTTTTCAGGTTGCACTATACACTGAATGAGGACAATGACTTATACCGAAGTAGAGACAATTTCATCGTTGTCAGCAATAAATCATCTCACATGAGTGATTTCGCGAGAGATCAACATAATTATGAAGTTGACCTGCAATAGTACGACTATATAGCTGGGAGGTACTACAAAAGTCAGAGGTTATAGCTTGCATAGTAGGCAAAGCCGGAGTTCCCTTAACCGTCTGCTGTTCAATCAGTCATATCTATCCACACACCCAAACTAAGCCTCTTCCCCATCTCTCATCAGATCATCATCTCAATCATGAAGGTAAAAGTCCCCAAATCCCTAACCACCACAATAACGGAGCAGAGCCTTCAACACATCACACACACATAGCAGGTCACAAGGGTATATCGTCGATTTGTGAGACTGCGTTCTTTTCTTCCGCTATTGAAGTTTAAACAGACTTATCTCTCGGTCGTACGACAGAGGTTTACAACGGACTACAACTACCGACATCACCTCATCCTCGGCGTAAACCCAGAGATCACGCCCGAAAGGCAAATCAGGAGATCATTGAATACATTAACTCTTGTCAATGAGGCATTGTGCTACAAAGACGAGTTCACGATGAGCCACGACATCCTGATGAACATTTTAAATCTAGAGCTTTCGAAACAAAGTTTCATAGAGAAGCACAAGAAGGACAAATCATTGGTCAGAACAATCAGTAAATGGGAGTACCACACACTATCTGACAAGGCAAGTGAGAGGCTATGGGGTGATTGGGAGAGCATTCGAGAGTTTGACAGAACTGTGCTGAGGCTGGATGAGTCCAAAGAGCTTGCGTTATGAAATCGGCCACGGTCAAAGTTTATGAATGAACACACGGATATCTGAAAACTTGCGTATGTAGGTACTGTGAGAGATAGATACTGTGAGATATAGAGTCTAAATCTGGATTTTTGAATGTTATGTATAATTAAGCTTTGACTGCACTAGGCTGTATGATTTTAGCGACTTTCAACACATCCGGTTACAGTGGCCGAGTGGTTAAGGCGATGCCCTGCTATCAAGTGTAGCTGTTAGGCATTGGGTTCTACCTGCGCAGGTTCGAATCCTGTCTGTGACGCCATTTTTTTTCGAGTTTTTTTTCTTCCTCAGAGATTCTAGATAACGCTTATATTCACTTTACGATCAAAATCAACTCACTCGACACATCTAAGATCTGTTATACCAAAAGAATTCAAACCATGGGCAGTGCTTCATCGGGTAACCCAGTCAACTTTTGAGAGATTGCGTTGTCGTGGAAACAGCGCGAAACGCTTTTGTTTACCTTTCGGGGCGACCGCAAACTGGATGGGTAAACACAGCAGAGCGCAGCGGCAAAGATTTGCGTGCCTTCAAAGCTCACCATCTCAACCAAATTCAGCTACGTAACCCACTACTTCATCTCAAAATCAACTACATCATCAAGGTGACGACCAAAGAGCTTCATCACTTTTTGCCTTTGCCTTTTTTGATCCGCAGTGAAAACATCTTGATCTCTGCTTTAGGACGAGATACAGACTAGACTAATTGAGGCTCAGCATCCATCACAACGGTCAATTCAGCCAGACTACAAATATACCAGACCACTGCTCGCAGCATTCCCAAACAGAGCTGTTGACAAATCTGCGCAATCACTCAGTCAGAACGCGCCGCTTCTAACCCACCTCACACCACACCAACCGAACCATATTAGTGGTACCAACCTAAGAAACACCATGCTTAGCAACCGAGACAGACGCAACGGAGTTATCCTCTCAGGAAGCTCAGTCTCTCAACAGAGAAAGTCATATGGCCGTCTCAACAAAGGCTCGAAGGCTCGCTACAACTTGAGCGACTTGGTGCTGGACATGAGTAGCTCCCCGGGCAACCGAACTTCCATGGCAACGAACCGCTCGAGTGTGAATTCCTCGTCTGCGTTCGACATTTCCACTGACGACTTCAAGCTCAGCGATGACGAGTACGAGGGACCAGTCACCAGGATCAGCACAGGTGACAACTACAACCAGGATAACCTGGACCACATGGGCGACTTCTCCGACATCCCGTACAGCGCTACTCACCTCATATCCATCGCCATCTCAGACAATGAGGATTCCGATGCCGCATTCGACACACCTGAAAAACGCAAAACAACCACCAAGAGGAACTCACACCAGTTGGTGCAAGAAAGCTCGCCTTTGAAGACAACTAATCACGCCTCGAAAAAGAGCAAGTCAGTCCTTCAGGAGCTTTCGCCAGTGCCCGTCAATTCCAGGTCCAACATTCTCGCTTCTGATATTGCTGAGAAACGAGTTCCGATGGCACCATCTCAACAACCTCCAGCTTTCAACAGACAAAGCTCATCGAGTATGAGAAACAGATCCTCACTCAACTCGCAGAGCTCGAAAAGATGGTCTTTACTTTCATTCACCGGAGAGGACAGAGAAAACCTCAGCAGCACTAGAAACAAAAGATTCTCTATGGCATCAGGCCAGTCTTCATCATCCAAGGATAAGTCCAAGAGATTTTCCATCTCCTCTACACTCTCTAATGCATCGTCGTCATCATCATTCCGCCACGCAGTGACCAAGGTTGGGAATGTTCTCTCATCCGTCTCCATCAACTCTAATGGCGATGAATCCAACGAGTCTACCCCATACAAGGGCGTTACTCCTGGTGTTGTTGGTGAACCTGAACTTGAGAGGACTACGACGAATGCCTCTGCCAGACCATCCATTTACTCCAGGCAATACAGCCAAGTGAGCATGGCCACCACTACCAATGTCACCGCATCGTCATACTAGAGCCGGAGAACACAAGAATACCGTCAACCGAACACTATTGCTGCTCCACCAACATCTGCTTCTGCAATGAGATTACCAACCAACAGCATGAGAGATTCAGATCAGGCCAGTATCGTAAGTGTTGGCGGTGCCAGTCTAAAGTCCAGTAGATCCAGATTCAGATTGTCATCTCTGTTCTCTGCAGCTAAGAAAGACCTCAACACCAATGGCGATACGGACTCTGTGAAGTCATTGAGAAGCAAAAGTTCCTTCAGTGATATGAGAAAGAACGTTCTCACATACTCTCAAAGTAAAACATCACTGTTCAGACTGTCTAAGAAGCCCTCTCTCCAGGAGCTCAAGAGAAAACCATCGTTGGACAAATCGATGATTTCTCTCCCAAGACCTGACACAGAGTCAGCTAAGGCACTGAAGACCAAACTCAGAAACAGTTCATCCATCATGTCGATCAACTCAGTGGCATCTCGTCAACAAACTTTGGCTACGATCAACAGTAACAACACCTCATTCACTTCACATACCGCTTTCGGTTCCAGTCCGATTAATGATACACAGTTGGGCAAAGTGTTGGAGTTGACAGGGCAGAGTAGCGTTGTTCAGTTTACTGACTACATATCTGAGCTTGCCATTGTAAGCAACCTGATGCTTGTCAAGTTTGCTGAGGCGTCGTACTCCGAGGTGTTTGTCCTCAAGAACTATGAGACCGGTGAGAACTTGAAGATTTTCAAGGTGATCCCATTCGGTGAGACTAACTTTGAGCAGCCAAGTATTGACAACATCATCCAGGAGTTGAAGATCACTAAGAAGTTGAGCGTAATGGATGGGTTTATCTGCTTGAATGATGCCACTGTGGTACAAGGAAGTTATCCATCTCTGTTGATGACGCTTTGGGATGATTACAACGAGCTGAAACAGTCGAAGAACTATCGTCCAGAGTATGAGGTTGACCAGAAGTACCTGATCTTGGACTTGGAGTACGGTGGTGTTGACTTGGAGAGATTCCAGTTGATGACCTGGAACCAGGCAATGGATATCTTTTGGTCTGTGGTTAAGACTCTTGACAAAGCCGAGAGAGAATTGAACTTTGAGCATAGAGATCTCCATTGGGGAAACATCGTTGTTGACTACACCAAAGACGCAGGAAATAAGGACAGTGAGAGTCTTGAGGAGGCATTCAACGACCTTTCCATTGTTGAAGAGGATGAGCTATCTCATAGTGCTCTCTCTGTGAAGTTGATTGACTACACACTATCGAGACTAGACGACGATGAGCCTGGTAAAGTGATCTTCACAGGATTGGACCATCCTGATTTCTTCAAAGGTCGTGGAGATTACCAGTTTGACATTTACAGATTCATGAGAAACGAGATCAAGGCATTGCAACCTGGACAAGGCGACGATATCGATTGGTCCGTGTCGTCTTTGAAGAACAACTTGTATTGGTTGCATTATTTACTAGAGAAATTGTTGCACTCAAAGGGGATCAAAGACACAGAGAATGTCAATGCACACAAGAAGTTGGAGGTACTGTACAAGTGTTTGGATCCTCGAAAGAAGAAGTTGAACCAATCGGAACCAGCTTTCAAGAAGTCTCAGGTTCCAAAGGCTAAGAAGCTCGGACAGAAGCCTAACGTGCACTTTGAAGACTTTGGCAGCTGTGCAGATGTCTTGAAGTTCGGTGAGTATTACAGTATGATTTGAGGTTTGAGTGGACTGTACAAATGTAAAGAAGTGGGAGCGCATATTTATAGGATACATAATGATTGAACAGTTTTAATTTTCCTGGAAATGCAGCTGAAATGTATTGATTTGACAATCAGTTGATCAGAGAAGGTGCTTTGATGTACCCCCGCAGACAGGCATAGAATGGTTCCTACTGGGGACCGACCAAAGACTTGATGAGGTAGACTAAGTCATGCTCACATGATGTGTTTTAGTTGCTGAGAAGCAGCCTTCGTGTCATACAGGTAATAGTTACATTATGGTGGCAGTTATGAACTTTGCGTAAACTTGCAATCTCAAGTAGCAGCTGCGGTAGGCTCCTCGGAAAGCTTTGGCTCCTCGATAGTCTTGCTGAGGTTGTTGTAGATGAAGGAGACGCCTGCAATGAAGGTGCCCAGCATGAAGAGCCATTGACCGAACCCAACAGCTCCAACAGGTGCAGATGGGAACGAGATGAGTCTCTCAGCCAAGTATGGCATCGTGTCCTGAGGCAGATAGAACACGTGCTGCTTTCTGTACCAAAATCTCATAACGAACGACGTGAAAGTGAGCAGTTTGGCAAACGACCCCAAAGTGGTGTCCAACGTGGCCTTGACCTATTGGAGCTGTTCCTCCAACGTGGTGATCTCCTTCGTGAGGGTGTCGTGCTTTCTGTTGAGCTTGGTCCACTTGGCGTACTGGTCCTGAGGGCTCAATTTGCTCTTCTCAGCGTAGCACTGTGCTCTTTCTTGTCTCTTGGCGACGAGCTGGTGGTATGTTGAGTTGTTGGTGAGTTTGAGGTAAAGCGGTAGGGCGAATCCCCAGGAGGACGGTGGATACACGGCGAGGATGCGCTGGAGGGCAACCAACGCCACAGCGGAGATCAGGAGCGTGAAAGGTTCCATGTGTGCAGGGGGCTGATGAATGAAGTGGTGATTTCACGGGCAAGTATGCAAATTTAGCAGTCCTGGAGTCCAGCTCAGTTGATGTCCTCCAGACTGTGAGCTGGTGGTTGTCCAGCATCAGTGAGTTGGTGATCGAAGGCGCGACTTTCACGGGAAAATTTAGGAGCGCACACTCAAGTTTTGAGCTTTCCATGGAGTGCACACCATCCTTCTTCTGCGCCACATATCAACCAGTGCACATCCCACCCTCGTCCAATAATGTCTGACAACTCATCTGAGGAGTACGAAACGTGGATTTCCAACTTCTGCTCGCTGTTCGGGCACGACTACTTCGTTGAGGTGAGCGCGGAGTTCATCGAGGACGACTTCAACCTGACGGGGCTCTCCAGCGTGGTGCCCTTCTACAGAGAGGCGCTGGACGTGATTCTTGATTTCGAGCCTGAGACGCCGATCCCACTGGCCGACATGCCGCTGGTGCAACACTCTGCGGAGCTGCTGTACGGGCTGATCCACCAGCGATTCATCCTGACGAAGCAAGGGCTCCAGCTCATGGCGGACAAGTACGAGCGCAAACAGTTTGGTGTGTGTCCGCGTTACCACTGCGATGGGATGCACATGCTTCCAGTGGGGAGACACGACTTGCCCGGTGCGGAGACGGTGAGGCTCTACTGTCCTTCGTGCTTTGACCTGTACCTGCCCACATCGTCGAGGTACCTCAAGATTGACGGTGCCTTCTTTGGTACCACCTTCCCAGGGATGTTCATGAAGCGATACACGGAGATTGAGCAGCAGGTGCAGCAGCGTGGCGGGAAGCAGTACGAGCTCAAGATCTTTGGCTTCAAGGTGAACGAGATGTCGCAGAGTGGGCCTAGAATGAAGTGGCTCAGACAGCTTCCAAAGACCAAGGAGGAGCTTGAGGAGTTTGAACGTTGTGAGTATGGGCTAGACGAGGATAATGACGAGGTGGATGAAGGGAGTGGAAGTGGAGACAGCGAAGACGACAAATCTCATGACCAGGAGATGCAGGATTGATGGTGGATAACCTACTTATTGATTTACGGTGTATTTTGTGATTTTGAACTTCATGTAGTTATGTATTACTGCTCCGCTTAGATCGACAAAACGGACTGCTCAAACAGGTCCCATCCCAAGAGTCTAATAGTATCAATCACGGCCTTTTGGAAGCGTGGCGTTAGATCGGTGAAGCCCACTTGCAAAGGCATCATACCTTGTAGTACCAAAAGCTTGCTCTTCTCCACTCTCTCCCTATCTTTCAAAACTGCAGCAAGTGAAGTACACCCAGGAAGCACAGCCGGAAGGTCAAACATATCACCCTTGTCATCGTTGTCATTGGTGTCACCAAACCCGGACCAACGAACCTTGGAGTAATCCACTCCCCACACTTGTTTCATCTCATCGACCACCGCAGCAGTCTCTACGAATGCTTCACCAGATAATCCATATAGATCCTCTGCAAGATCGCCATTGTCCTTCCAGCTCCATAACCTTCCATCTTTCAGTGCCTCGTGAATGAGCTCATACTTATAGAACTGACCATCCAAGGGGTTGAGGATCTCTGCCCCAAACTTCTTCTTGTATGACATCTTGGGACAGTCTTCGATGTAATACCCCAGGTAGTACCACGAGAGACCTAACTGCTTGCACAAATACATTTCTTTGAGACCAGATATCTTACCCAGTGCCAAGTGCTTGTACTCTGGATCGTAGATGAAATACACGGAGGACATACCAGAGGGCAGGACGTCCAACACTGCGAGCGCAATGAGTTTGTCTTTGAGATAGTAACACTGATGAATGGCTCCGAACTGCTTGACTTGCCCATCCTGTATCACGCCCTTGGTCGGGAATGGCGTCTCACACAAGAACCTCGTGAAACCTCGCTTTGTTGTGTCCTTGTCGTTGTGGATCTCCCTCTAGTACTTGACAAACAGATCATACTTCTTCAAAGTGAACTCACTCGCCTCAAACTCGGTTCTCAGCACACCTGCACCCTCCGCCATATTCAGGTTCTTCTCCATGTCATACTGACCTTTGTCCTTTCTCACGATCCCCAAGTGCTTGTTGAACTTGTTGACATCGCTCCTGTGCTCCTTCTGCGGCCTCCACTGGTCCCACGCAGTCCTCACTGTGTACATCCGACAACAACTTCTGAGCAAGTCCGGCTTATACAAGAACGTCCCTGACCTTCTATACCCGAGCTAGAGAGCTGTGTCGTACTGCTGTACGGTCATCGATTCGACCTGAAACCCCATGGTGATGGAATGAGGGAAGTACGATGAGCTGGAGGCGGAGAGCGATTGGAACCAACTGTGCAGGGAGACAGCATTGTGGAGTGGTTTCTGTTGGTGGCAGTAGCCGCAGTGTGTGTCACTGATGTACAGAGGACGTGAGATGATGAGCTTGTCCTTGAAGTCCATTGCGTGTTCGTCCTTGTGTCTGACAGAGGTCGCTGTTGGGATGTGGAAGTGTGGTATGGAGAAGTGGGAAAATTGCACACCGGGAAAAGGCCACCAAGAACAGCTGGACCCACCAACTAAGCAGCCCAGAGCACCCATCGGATTTGCACCGGAAGCTACTACAGAATATGCTCAGTTTCAAGAGATTCATCACCACAGGAACAACACAGAACCTTTTCAAGCTGTTCCCGAAGACGTGCAGTGCATCCACGCCGACATTCACAGTGGACAAACGCCAGCTCAGAAAAGAGTTCCGCCAATTGCAACAGCAGCTCCACCCGGACTCCAACGTTGACACTGCCAATTACGACGATGCCCAATCCAGCTTGCTCAACAAGGCTTACAACACGCTGAAGTCGCCACTGCTCAGAGCCCAGCACCTTTTGCAACTGCAGGCGAACATCGACCTCACCGCAGATGGGGTGTCACAGGAGTACAGTGCCCAGGACAAGATGCTTCTGTTTGAGATTCTGGAGATCCACGAACAGCTGGAGAGTGCAGGGTCTGAGGAGGAGATTGAACAGTTGAAGTTGCAGAATGACGAAAGGATCAAGCAAAGTGAGGAGGTGCTGAGCTCGTTGTTCCAGAAAGGCGAGTTCAAGGAGGCTGCGCTGGAGACTATCAAGTTGAAGTACTGGACGAACATCGACAGTGCCATCAAGAACTGGGAGCTGGGCAAGCCCGTCAACTTGACGCACTGAAGTGTGTACTCAGGGAGTGTGTATATAGATGAGAGACTACGAGAATTATGATTGACGAAGACTTCATTTGAGGGTTTGTTTCCTGTAGGTGTGTATATTCCAGAGTATCGGCGTGTTACTTTTGCTGTGGTAGGTCTTATTTGTTGTATTCATTGTCTAGAGTGACCTTTCAGGCCCTGAAGTACAGGAAGAGCGCTGTTGATCACCAGCTTCCCCGCAAGCTGAGGGTGGGTATGAGACCAGAGCCAACAAAAAAAAGCCTTTTCTTTCCTTCTCCACCGACCACCAACTGCAGAACACCAAGCCAAGCAGAACATCTCAGAAGCCCCCCAAATGAAGCTACCAAATGCACTTACTGTTCTCACGCTGGCCACAGCAGCCATTGCCACAGCCACATACCACATCACAAACACCACACCCACGGAGCTCTCGTCCGCATCAGCTTCAACGACTGAAAGACAGCAAATCCCCGCCATCTACAACGATGACTACTTCGACGGACTCATTGACGAGACTCGGGGATGGCTCAACCGACAGATGGACAGAGCACTGGACATAAGGGCCATCTCTGCGCAGGATTTCGCCGACAGACAGAAACGGTCCAAATTGGAGAGTTTGCTCATCTAGGGCGTGTACGCCATCCCTGGCGAAGAGAGACCTGTGGTTGACAGGGACGGGCTCAGCGACAAGCTGAGGGAGCTGGCCGCGGGAGACTTAGCACTGATACCTCAGTTCATCGAGAAGTTCATTGAGGAGGAGAGAAGTCTGGCCAGTGCTTCAGAAGATGGGCTTTACCACAAGGAGAGGGCGCATGGTGTGGTGTTCTGGGAGACTTATAGAAAGTTCCTGAACCTGGATAAGCTGGAGGAGGTGCTCGATGGTCATGATGAGCTCTGAAAACTGTTTCCCTCTTCTTCTATACATTCACAGAATTGGTTTGTTCTCTCTGTAGGCCTAGTGGTTGCCCTAAGCTCTCCCTGATATCACAGGCTACGAACTTACCACATACATCTCCCGTTACGTAGCACTGACGAACAAATGACCCCACAATTTCTTGGGGCTGTCGCCTACGCCCACTTTTCGGGGATCGGGACTAACTTGGAAGCCTAAGCTTTTAGTGCCGTTTGCTGAGTCTGGGGAAGCTACTACTGAATGCCAGCCATTTGTGGGTTGGGAGAGCATAGGAGGATATTCATACAATAAGTTGTATAAGCTAGCAGTAATTGACCCCTTTGTCACCTTGCACCTCCGCAATTGTAGCCGAAATGGGTGGCCAACCGAGGTCTTGGTCCCCACAGATGGATGTTTATACATCCCACACATTCACACTCAACAGACCACGTCATCGAGAAGCACGCTCGGATCACTTACCCAACGCACCCCGAAGACTGTGGCGAATGGCGCACCCAGGTTCCGTTGGGGAGTGACTCTGTGACTCTTACGAGCTGCCGTGGTTGGAATAGGAAGTCAGTCACGTCATGGAACTTTCTGGATCGGCCACGCTTATCTCCCGTCAAGGTATTCCCGGGGGAGACACCGCCCCCCGCAAATTGTATAAAAGGCGACAAACACCCACCCCAATTCTCCCTTTCTTTACAACTTTGTGAGGCTACAACAGTATCAATTGAATCACATTCAACTTGCATATTAGCACCTGCATTACACCCACTCTCACACGCACACTTATACAAACTTTCAACCATGACAAGAACACACAAATGGACATACCACGAGGCCAAGGCCGAGCCACACTTCTTCACCCATAATGGACACGCCAACCAGGACCCTACCAAGACCAAGAAGAACGGTGCTGGAAAGGGCAACTGGGGCTCTCCAGGCGATGAAATTGCCGACTTGATTGAGGCTGGCGAGATCTCCCCCGTGTTCAACAAGGGCAGACGTGGCTCCAACTCGTCTCAGCACGAGCAGAGATTCAGCGTTGTTCAGAAGTACGACGAGTGGATCAAGGAGGAGGATGACGTTGATGACTCGAGCTCCACAGCTTCCTCCAACAAGTGACTGCCCTCATGACCATATTATCTACGAAAACAAACGAAAATGACCATTTGACGACGACTACGATGAGAAGAACCGTGCTTTCCCACTTCATTACATTTAACACTTTCTTTGTATACTTTGTTTATCTGTTGAAATGACTAGAATTTACCTTTGCCTCTTAAGTTACATCAATGTAGCACCTGAAACTGGGTGTTTACCTCTACACCGGATCGGAAGGCCTTGAGATTTGACACCTCTGTCAAAAATCCCGCGATAAGCAAGCCAATCGTGGCAAGGTGTACTCGTGTGCGTTTGATTGACCAGGCTAATGTGTAGTAACCCCTAAGACACCGGGATAATAAGCCTATCTGATAACTGACCACAATGCTTGTATAACTGTGTCGATTACCAATAGTACAACCCACAATTCTCCACACAAAATGGGGTCACTCCACTCTCGCATGGACGCATGGCGCAAACCCCTATTGACGTATGTGGCGCATACCAACTCACGTGACCGCGCTTTTCCGGAAAAATTGGTTACATAAGCATCCGTGCACCTCATGAACGCTGATGCCAGATGGTCTGGGCCCATGGTGGGAAGAGAGTTAAAGCACTTAAATCGAGTATTGTTGGCGATACGTCATTCTTATCAATCAAAGACCCCAAATCCGAGGATTAATTCAAAAAATGAGTGCTACACAGAGAGCTTGCATGCTTTGCGGGATAATCGAATCGTCAAAAGTATGTTCGAAGTTTGAATTGTGCAGGTGGATGGTTAATGGATCCCAAGACTATCAAGGCTGAGGAGTGCATTCGCTAGTCTTCAACTTGACCATCCCTTGTATTCAATGATTATGTTCTCAGACCTGTGAAGATACTAACAATCTCTTTTTTGCGCAGAGGTTCCAGGAGGAAGGCTGTCCAAACTGCGTTGATGTTCTTGATGCCGGACTTGCCACAACGTCACCACAATTCGAGGGAACGGTTGCCATCGGTGAACCTGATAAATCATGGGTAGCTAGATGGTTGAGAGTGGATCGATACCAACCGGGTCTTTATGCCGTGAAAGTGGAGGGTAAGCTTAGTGGTGACATTATCGCTGGATTGCCTGAAGGGTACGTCTACAGACCAAGAGACGGTTCAGCACTCGACTGATATACAAAAAAACGCTTGGAGAATGTACACTATTATTATCATATATGCGCCTTAGTAGGTGTATGTACACAGCTCATGCCTTGAGTAGGTTTCTGGAGAACAGTGGGATGGATTCCTTGTTCTTGTTTGACTTGACATTTGTCTCGTAGAAGGCAGTTTTGATTGGGAGAAATGTGTCAAGCATGATGTTCTGCAACAGCGAGAATAGGTTAGAAGACATCCAATACAGTACCAGAGCTGCTGGAGCCTGTGTGGAAATGGCCATCAAGAACACTGCACCGAATCTACCCAAGTTCAACAACGACTCTTGAGGTGTGATTCTCTGGGATCTTTGTACTGATGTCCTCGTCATTCTGTAGGCAGCATAGTTCCATTCAATATTTGTGATCATCAACCCACCAAGGATGATCGGCATCACACCAGTGGGATCCGACACGGACAAGTCGGTGAAATATCCCAGTCCTTCAGTAGTCAAAGTTGGGTCTAGAGGGTTGGAAGACACGTCCGTGAACCCACTAATCTCTCTGAAAGTGGCACTCAGTGCAATCCAGACAGGGATCTGTGTGATGGGCAACAGCATGTTTTTCCACATCTCACAACCGTGGGCTTTGAACAGCTCCTTCTGTCTTTTCCTTCTCTCCTTAGCGGTCAACACGACGATTTGTTCGTATGTCAAGGACGCAGCAGCTCCTTTGATCATTTTCGCCTCTGGAGATGAGTTCTGGAGCTCCTTGGCCTTCTGTTGAACGGCTCTCTGAGCCAATTTGAGACGCAGGACAGGACCCATAGCGGCAATGATTGGACGTAGCCCGGCCTACACTCTGAGCCTTTTCCTCTAGTAGATAGCGAGTGGGAGTGTGAAACAAGTTCTCACAGCTATCGTCGTAGCAGGGATGAAGAGCCACCATGGCAAGCCAGAGGCGAGTTTGGCTGTTGTCATGGCCGCCGTCATGACTGTGAGGATCTCCGATGGAGAAGTGGAAAAGTGGCGAAGGGGCCGCTAGAGCCCTGACTTGCGGATCCCAGAAGACACCTTCGGTATTTGGTATCCCAGCGATCGTAGCATCTGTGCTATTGTGATTATAGATAGTTTGCCTCGCTCCTGTTAATTAACTGGCCTTGTGGGCTGAAGAGATGAGCTGATGATGAGCGGGTTTTTTCCGTAGGCTCAGAGGCTCCAGAGCCCACACAGCTCAGAGAGCGCGCATGCTAAGATGCTTTGTATGAAGCATCACAGAGACACCAACCATTACCGTTCACTGATTTGATTGTTCACTCCCAAAGGAGCCTCTGCCTCTGTGTGTGGTCCGACATCTCTCGCTTGCCCCCAAATAGCGCACCCTCAACTGCAGTGGTGCCATTCCGCTTATCCCCGCGTACTCCACGGTAAATCCGCATTACATCGTACATATCCCAGCGGTAGAAACACCCGAATATCGGCATTACTCTCACCTCACAGACGCTATAAAATACTACAAGTGTTTCCTGTTTGGCACTCTTCACTGATAAGCTCAGCCGGAAGATGTTCAATCTACACAGTTAACAGAATCAGCAGCGCTCGATGCCTACACTCGTCATCATCGGATCAGGCTTCTTCGGAATCTGGACAGCCAACCACTACAAACGCCAGTACCCACAAACAACGGTCAAACTCATCACCAGATCAGACTACACGTACTTCCTCGTGTCGTCCATCAGGGTGCCCGTGTACAACAGCGTGGATGACGGAACCATCATCCCATTGAAAGACGTCTTGGACGCCAGCGTGGAGTTGATCAAGGGTGAAGTACTTCACTTCGACGATGCAAAAGTACAACTCAAACTGCACGGCGAGGAGTCCACCACAGAGTTGCCATTTGATGCTCTGGTGTTGGCTACAGGTGCCAAGTGGAGAGACCCAATTGGGTACACGTACGGATTTGGGGACGATTACAAGGGGTATTTCAGTCAACAGCATAAACTCATGGAGGAGGCCAAGAACATCGTCCTAATTGGTGGTGGGTACACAAACGTTGAGCTCGCTGGTGAATTACACGATCGTTATGAAAGCGAAATGGCCTCTGGAGAAAAGACAATCACGATGATTCATAGTAGGGACTTGCTGCTGCCTCAGGATGGGTTGTACTTTGAGCCATTAAGACAGAGATGTACAGACTTTTTCCAAAACGAGACCAAGATCAAGCTTGTTCTCGGCACAAGGGCAAGTGTGGACTCAGAGGATCCAAAGTCCGTTATTTGTGCCAATGGTGAACGGTATCCAGCAGATCTTGTGCTCACTTCCATCGGTGTTGAGCCTTCTGTTCCACAAAATGACTTTACTGAACTGGTGGATAAAAACGGATTCATCACCATCAACGACAGTTTCCAGTGCACAGGCGTGTCCAAGGGGAACGTATTCTCCATAGGAGACGTTACGGATTTCCAATACAAAGGTTTGTTCAGAAGAGGACCCTGGCTCAAGTGTCTCATCAACAACATTGACGTCATCTTGGAGAAGAAAGACGCTTCATCCCTGACAACAATTGTGAGACACTAGGGAAATATCACAGCATATGTAAGCTTGGGATCAAGAGCAGGGTGTGGACAATTTGTCTTGCCATTCATTGGCACAGTTTTGGCTCCTGAGTGGTTTGTGCGGAAGAAAAAGTGTCGTGATCTACATGTCAGTCATGCAAAGAGGCTGTACAAATGGTGACTCGAATAAAGAGACTTTATGCAAAGAAGTTGAATTCATTACTCATTAATATGTTAATATGCGGAACCGAATTTCTAAAATACCGTAGAAAGAATGGGAACAAAGAACCAGAAAAAAGAAGTAGGGAAGAAGAGAAAATCACAAAACGTTAAAGGCAGAGGGGTCGTAAACTGTTGAAGAGGTTTGAGAAGGTGTGTTGAAAACAATCTCAGATGTTGACGAAGTAGTCCAAGAGATCAACCTTGGTGACAACGTGCACTGGCTTCAACTCGGAGTCAGTGACAACGGCACAAGCGTTCTTCTCGAAGAACTGGTTTAGCTCGCTCAATTTGGTGGACTCAGTGATCTGCATGAACTTCTTCTTGGAAGTCTTGTTCTCGTTGAAAATGTTGACATCGTCAAAGTTGTTCAGTCTTCTGAAATCGATGATTGCAGACTCAATCTCATCAGAGACGGAGAGCTTACCAGAGGATACAGCCTTGAGCAAGCTGCTCAATGTGATGAGACCAACCAACTTGTCGGTCTTGGTAGAAAGAACAGGCAACTGGTCGAATCCGTTCTCCTTAAGGAGCTTGATAACAGTCTGAACCTTCTCGTTAGAGTGAACAGCAACAACCGGCTTCAAATGCAAGTCCTTGATGGTAGCAGCGGAAAGGTCCTGCTTAGCCTGAGACTTCTTGGTCTCAATCTCGAATCCGTTCGAAAGCATCCACTCGTCATCGGCAAACTTGGACAAGTAAGATCTGATGGAGTCTGGGAAGACAACAACAATAGTGTCATCCTCAGTGAGCTCTGGATGAGACTCGCAGTACTTAACAACAGCAGCCATAGCGGAACCGGAGGAACCACCAACCAAGATACCCTCCTCGGCAATGATTCTTCTAGCCAATGTGAAGGACTCCTGATCCTCAGTCTTGAACCACTCATCAACGAACTCTCTTTTCAAGGCCTCTGGGATGAAATCGTAACCGATACCTTCGACCTTGTACTGGGTGACATCGGTCTCGTTAAGAGACTCTGGAACGGCAAGGATGGAACCCATTGGGTCGGCACCAACAACTCTGATTTTTGGGTCCTGCTCCTTCAAGTATCTGGCAATACCAGAGATGGTACCACCGGTACCGGCACCGGCAACCAAAGCGGTGATCTTACCGTTGGCCTGGTTCCAGATCTCGTAACCGGTGGTATAGTAGTGAGCGTCTGGGTTGTTGACGTTACCATACTGGTCCAAGATGTGACAGTTTGGAATCTCTCTCTCCAAACGCTTAGCAACACCAATGTGTGACTCTGGGGAATCCCAAGCTGCCTCGTTAGGAGTTCTGATGATCTCAGCGCCCAATGCCTTCAAAACGGAAACCTTCTCGTTGGACATCTTCTCTGGGAGGGTGATGATCACTCTGTAGCCCTTGACGGCACCGGCAAGGGCAAGACCAATACCGGTGTTACCAGATGTTGGCTCACACAAGCAGTCACCTGGTCTGATTCTGCCCTCCTTCTCGGCCTGCTCAACCATTCTCAAGGCGATACGGTCCTTGATGGAACCACCAGCGTTGAAGAGCTCAACCTTGGCCAGAACCTGTGGCTTGATTCCCAGGGACTGTGGCACCTTGTTAAGACGCACGAGGGGAGTGTTGCCGATAAGCTCCAAGATGGAGTTCTTGAGTGGTGGGAAGCTGTGCTCGTTGGCAGTCATTGTGGAGATTTGGGTGGTTTAGTCCTTAGATGATTGGCATCTGAGGAGATATAGGAAGAAAGATAAAAATTCAGCAGAGAGGAATTAAATTTGTAGGAAAGCGTAAGGATACAAGAAAAGGATGCCACTTCCTCGCACGGCAAAAACGGTAGGCGCAACAGCTCATCGTGCTCCCCACAAGGATGATTTCTTTTTCTTTTGCACTTCCACAATGGCTGATTGGTTGCAATTAAGCATTGGTGAATGGATGTGATTGGGATCTTTCACGGGTGAGGAGTGCACTTTCAGTATCTCCTGCCAACTTCTCCGGGGTCCTCTTCACACTCTCGCCCCCTTTTCCCCCCTGAGCTCTTTGTCTCACAAGTCGACTGTCAATACGCAACGGCCGCACATGTGGACGCTGATTACAACTGGCTTCCACCATCGCACGTGATGGAGGCTCAGCGTGGTGAGCTGCGGTTCCAGCCTGCTCCCTATAACACCATATTGGCCATGTCTCCCCACTGTGATCCCAACTGACACCATCAGGCCACACAATTATCTACAGTGTTAAAGATCAGATGTCACACTTGAACTCAAGCGAGAGAGAGAACCCTGCCGAGCGAATACGTTAATATTCGCGAAATGTGGCAGCCTTCGCGTGGGAGCCCCCAAAAGTAAACAAAAACAATAGCATGGGACATCATGGAAGACATTATACATGTTTGTTTCGATTTTGCGCTGTACGTGATATGGCTGAATACACCGAAACGAAGAGCAAGATACAGGACTTGCTCTTTGACACCAACCGCGGGTCCCCCTATGTGCACTCGCGTCAGATACCAAGCTTCCTCGACCGCGTTGAGACCAGGTTCAACATTCTGATAAACGATCCTCTATGGGACACGGCAAAGCTATTTGTGTCGAAATATCCAGAGCTGTACATCAGCAAAGACGTGTTTTGCGACTTCCTCGACGATCTTCTACAGATGGATTTTGTGAAGTACGTGCACGACAAGAGCGATACACGAGCATTCGAGGTACCCTCATCACTCGGGTCTCCACTGGCAGTACCCAATGCCTCAGAGAACGTTTTCACAGACGACGAGTTCGCCAAGATCAGTAAGCACATCGACAGCAACATCCAACAACTGGCTCAGGGCACCAAAATTGTTACGAACAAGGGCCTACAATCGGCAAGAGCGGTTCCACCAACGAACAACATCACGCCCACCTAGCCAAGCAAAGACAAGACGAGCACGAAGCTACAAAAACCTGTGATACAAATACGAATAGCAGACTTGTTTGTTAAGGGATACTAGTACTTCATTGACGTTCTGCCTCTCATAAATATGATGCTGATGTTGGTACTGATATGCCTGTTGCTTGGGCAGTATGTGTCGCTGAAGGAACATATCTATCCGCTGGTGCTCAAAATCTTCCTTTATGACACAACAAACGATATTTATTGGTGGCAGAGATGGTCTGTCACGGAAAAGATGATATGGACATTATTGGAGTACATTCAAGATGAAGAAAGGCCGTGATTGGAGAATAATGTAATGATTAATGAAACGTTGGATCTTAGAAAGTCTCACCTGTCAGTTGTATGGCGGACCTCCATTGATATTCTTGGAGATTGATTGTAGTAACGGTTGAATGCTGTTTTCGTATTAGTTTGGAACCCTCATCATATGACGTCAACAGGATAGTACATACATGTCACCAGAAATGCGAATGCCAGCGTTGTCCATTTCCACCATAACTATTTTACTTGGGGTTAGCTCTGAGATGTGTAGCACAAGCTTCAAGCAACTTACTTTTCTGCAGTGACTCCTTGATCTCCTCGTCTCTCATGAATAGATGCATATGGAGGATGCCTGTTTCCTTGTCAAACCCCTTCCGGCTCACGATGGTTCTAAATTCTTCGATTGCTTCCAGCACCGCTGGGGAAGTCTGTATTTTATAAATGATCTCCACGAGTTTAGGGTCGAGACTCTTGTTTTCCGTTGCATACGATCTGCTTTGGATATGACACGGGTGTGATGTGAAATTCCTGTGCAAACGTTGGCTCAATGGTAAACTTGCTGATTTTGTTCTAAGTAAGAATCGTGAACACTGGTTGGCATTGTTGGAGCTCTGTGTGCGGATGATGCTGAACGGGGTCTTTCTGGTCAGCAGCTTGGACATTTTGGTCAGTGTGTTTTCTTGTGTTTTTTAGTGCAAAGAGTTAAGCTGCTCAATTGATGAATTCAGCCTAATGGCGTGTGGATGGATGAATGACGCCATTCTCGCGCCCACCAGTTGCCTCCCCCGGATCCGACAGGTCACGACTCACAACATCACAACATCACACAATACCAGCTGGAAATTCATAGGCATTCACCAATCGATACTCTGTCGGAATTTTATGTGTCAAAAAGTTGGCTGCCCTTCTTGTAACCCTACTCAGTTCAAGGAATACTACTGGAAATAGAATGATGAACCTTAACAAGTTTTAAGTATAACACAGAAGACCAAACATCATTTGCTCCCTAATCTATGCAAGCAAATACTGATGGATATCAAAACCTCAGTTCCATTTCATCTGCATGGGTGCTGACAAGCTTAACCTCTCACACAAACACACAAACACACATACCCCACTGTGAATCATGAGAACTTCCATCTATTACCACAGTTTTCACATGTACAGAAGGTAGTGAGCGGCTCATCTGCTGATCTCGTCTGAAGCTGGTAGTAACTGACCTTCTTCTCTTTACACTTACCACATGTGAATCTATCTGTTACGGCTCTTTCCTCAGTGGCACCTTGAGCGTTGTGCATGTTACGCTGCTTAATAGCTTCCAGCTCCTTCTTGAGTGCCTCTGGCGCCATGTCCTTTGGATCCATTCTAACAAACTCCTGAGGCGAAAGATCACCATTGCTGATCTTCGATCTGAGGTCCTGGTTGTTCTTTTGTCTGAGATTCGAGGCCAGTGATCTCAGCTTCTGCAGGTACTTCTTGGACTTGGTATCCATCTTCTCCATCTTGAACACTTCTGATTCAATCTCCTTCACCGTGGATATGATGGCATGTGGGGGATGTTCAGACTCCATACAGAGAGCATCATATAGCACTTTGAGACAGTTGTTTCTGGTCTTGTCCTGGTAGACTGTGTAGTTGATTCCATCGTTGATGGCATTACGAACTCCAGCAGCAACGAATTTCTTCTCCAGTGTCGCAGAGTTGGAGGATCCTGAGCTTGTTGTCGATGAGGTGGTGGCAGCGGACGCAGGCTTCTTAGCGCTGCTTGCGTTCTTCATTCTCTTTTCCTTTGTGATCTCATCTTTCCAGTACTTGACAATTTTGAGCGCAAGTGTAGCAATTTCCTTGTTGGCAGAACTTTTGTGCTTGTTGACGGCCACACCAACCTTGGTCTCTCTGAGGATCTGCTCCGTAGGCTTGATCTCCTTCTTCAAGATGTTGAGGATCTCGAGAATTGTCTTGTCATCGCGAGCCTTCTCCAGGTTGCTAATCTGTGTCTTGATGTCTTTAGTGTCCATTTTGGCAGGGTGAGCGGTGACGTTGCGGTGAAGACTTTGGAAACACACGTCGTTTTGGTGACGTTGAGCAGGATTCGAGTGCCCTCAGCGGTCCACCGTCCCAGCACATCCACTTTTCGCAGAAGCCCACAGCATAACTGTACCGTCGCGCGACAAACTCAAAATGCGCCCCATGCGCAGCCTACAATTGTTCGAACTGGCATTGAGAGCAGCTTAATTGAATAATTGTGTTCCAGTTTTCATATAAAGCCCCGGCTACCTCCCATAAGCTGATCAGATCATTAACAATGTCAGATAGACAACCTGGGAAGATCATTTACATCGGGTCCATCCCATATGACCACACCGAGGAGCAAGTCATGGGTAAGCACCACAACTCAATATGCCAGATACGTCGAGAAACCAATTGATACTAACTCTGATTGTACCAGCCATCGCCAAGTCTATCGGTCCAGTCGTGAACTTGAAGATGATGTTTGACAAAGAGACCGGAAAGTCGAAAGGCTATGCGTTTGTTGAATACCCTGACGTCGAAATGGCATCCTCCGCTGTGAGAAACCTCAACAACTACACTATCGGTAACAGACAGCTCAAATGTGACTACTCCTGGGAAAACAACATCTCAGCTGCTGGATCAGCCAATCCAAGAGGAAGAAACGAGAGTGCTTTGCCACCACTGCCTTCAGGCAGAGATTTGAATGCTAACGAGACATACAACACCGCCATCGGTAGCACATTAAGGCAGCTGGACGAGTCCCGTTTGCAACAGATCGTCAATGATGCTATCTCAATGTCCAAAACGAACCCACCGATGATGAACAAACTTCTACAGCAATGTCCACAGCTTTCATACGCCATCGTTGAGGCCTTGATGCTCACAAGGAAGTCATCAGCCAGCTCCCTTCAACAGGTTCTCATCACATCCTCCAACGGGACAACAGTACAACCACCGACACAGGCTCAACCGACAGTACAGGCATCATCAGCTACCAGCACATCTGAGATGCCGGTTATCGCAGACCTGAGCGCTGAGGAGCTGGAGATGATTAGACAGGTCCTGGATCTTACAGATGAGGAGATCGCCACCCTTCCCGCTGACCAGCAAAATTCTATTTACGAAGTTAAACGTAACTACCAACAAGGTGTTTATGGAACACTGTGAATGTGTATAATTTTGAAAGCCATTTCAATAGTAAACTGCAATTATCCAGTAGAGTAGATATTGGTGTGGTGTATGGATGGATCGCTTCCAGGCGCTCCTTGAGAAAATGGACGGTGTCCCCTGCTCATGGCCATAACACACGGTCCAGGAAAACCGCTAACTTAGGTGTCAAATTTGAATCTCTCAAGAGATTGCCTTCATAACATCCGATTGTTCCTCCTGAGTAATATAACGGCGTCACTTACACCATCTCAGCCATCACACTTCATAGTTCGAAGCACAAGCGCCATCATATTACATTATGTCAAGAAACGGATTCTCTTTCAGAAATCGAGGAAGCTCAGAACAGCCAGAAAAGAGACAGCGTACGAGTGCCGGTCCATCAGATGGATTATGCGTTCTCTATCTCGGAAACGTTCCCAAAGACTGGAACGAGGACATTGTCCGCAGTGTCGTTGCAGGCAGTGGTGAGATCGTAGATACAAGAGTCAGAATCGACCCTTCGGGGCGTACGAAGAACTTCGTCTTCCTCGAATACAGTAACCCAGATGAGGCATTGAAAGGTTTGCGTCTTCTAAACCAGGTCACGCTTGGCCCAAACCGAAAGTTTCGTGTTGAATTATCCAAGGAAGGATTGAGATCAACCAAGGAGCGCAAACCACTTGAGCTCAACAGAGACCATTTGCCGTTTTACGTCAATTTGCCTGAGGAGATGCTTCAGGACAGCCCACAACCACATCACTCTGAACAGGATCAACAGTACAATGCTGCTGCCGTTAATCCACCGGCGCCATCGATTGTTGCTCCACAGGTCACGGCTATTCCACAAATCTTAGCCGAGGCATCTAAGTTCCTCCCACAGTACAATTCTGACGCCTTTGCTATGGAGGACAAAATTTCGCAGAATCTACAAGGTCTCGCTCCGCCTCAGGTGATTGAGCTCATCGCCACTTTAAAGAACCTTATCTAGATGAATCCCGCAATGGCTAAGCAGGCATTTAGTGTGTCCCCAGCAATCACTGTCGCCGCTGCGCAGGCACTGGTCCTGATGGGATTGGTGGATCCAAACCTCATCACTACCGCTATACAACTTGTTACTCCTTCTGCTGCTACTACTCAGCCTAATGGCTACCATAGTTCAGCGGGAGGAGGTAACACCCCTGGTACCAGTAGCTCTTCAGCAATGTCGTCGGTGCCTCCATCCTCCCACTCCCAATCGCACGCTCAGCCAGATCCAAGATGGCCAAACCTTCCAGCTTATCTTGCCGCCAAAATTGCACATCTACCTACAGAACAAGCCAACACCGTTGCGTATGTGTTGCAGCTGACCCCACAACAAATGAGCGCATTCTCACCTGAACAAAGACAGGCTATGGAAACGGTGCGTGCACAGTACATGTAAAGGTTACGAGAAATACAGAAGGCTTATTGTGAGCTCGTACCTCACACTGTCTACTCTTAGACAATCATCCTAATTGTATTACTATGTTGTAGTTGCTTACTCAGCGATGCTTGATCCGCACACGATCAGTAGGTGATCGAACTTTCTAGAACTGGTTAGCGGGCGCGAAGACTGGCAGCACCATTCGACTTCTGATGGCGTCAACGGATAGCAAAAGAGATGCAATTCTTGAACTACTCCACATTCCAGTGACGCACAGTGAGAAACACATCTTCCACAAACATAAATCAGCACTGCTGAACCCTAACAAACTGACTAGCACTGGCTACCGGCACCCAACTGCCTACACATTTCAGAGCCAATGAACAACGAACATACAAACAACACCAGCGGGGATGCCCCAATGTCGGATAACTCTAATGGGACCAATAACGGCGGAAACAGAGCAAATGCTCGTCGCTATCACGCTGTGCCCATTCTCCCTGTCAGCGTAAATGGAGCTAATCTGGAACAATTGCCAACCACCGATCCAGATGTTCTCTTCAGAGGCGCACTCGGTGCGGCGGCTCCGTTCTTCTCCGTTACTGTGAACAGAACAAATATCGGTCCAGGCGGGAACGCTACATTTACAGGAGAGCCAGTCTTCAACCTTGGGAACCTCCCCGGTGATCTTAGAGATTTGATTGAGAATGGTTTACAACAACGCAGGTTCCCCAAGCGCGCTACGGAATACGCTATTGACCACTTGGCTGTCGTTGATCCAGATGACCTCCCTGAAGCTGAAAGATCATGTCCCATCTGCTACGAATCATTCGACCGCCCAGCTTCACCCAACAATGTATCGAGTGTGAAAGATGAGGAGCGTAGGCGCAAGAAGGCAGCGGAGGAGAGAGCACAGATCATTGATACGGACCCAGGAATGTGGTTCCCTATTGACCCTACAGGGAGAAGTCATGTCGAGTATCAGATCCAATCGAAGAACTCACACCATCACGACACTGAACAAGAATAGAAACAGCAGTCACCATTGCACACTGCCGTGCGTATGCCCTGTAATCATATATTTGGCCGGTCATGTCTCTTGGAATGGTTGAAGTCCAACGTCTCTTGCCCTCTTTGCCGCCAAGAAGTCGAATCACAACCGGCAGCAGGAACACCTGCCGCTGAGATGAGAGCACAGTCACTCATCATCAATAGAAGTTTCTGTCCGGCTGATTGGTCTACTGTTGAACACACACACGAGGATCCTTCAATACCCATCCCCATCGTCTCCAGCCGACCACGAACTGCATCTGCACGTCCTCGCAGGCTCTTCGACTTCACAATCTGAAAACCAAAGTTAATATATGAGCTAATGATATCAGCACCTGATGATACGATTAATCGTAGCACCTGGTAGAAACCGCGTAGATTCGAAACGGACACAAGTGTGCAACTTTAGCCTTGGTGGTGTAGAGGTTGGTGTATGGATGGTAATACAGTTTGGCCTCTTAAGTTCATTCGTATCGAAGCCGCTTGGTAAATATCATAATATCTGAGTCTTTTTGGAAGCTTTTGAAGATCAACTTCGATTTACCAGTAAATGTAATTCCATACAGACTTGAATTTTGACGCTTTGTGAACCCTATATCCAAGTGTATGCAGAGATAGGTTCAAATTTGTGGATGAACTAAATTGTAGCAGAGCCATGAAAGGAACTCGAAGACTTGCTAGGTCCTATTAAGTATAATGAATATGAGGGTTTAGCCAGGATATTGTACTTAGATTGTTCTACGATTCAATCAATACAAAACAACCGATCATCCATACAAACCTCGGATCAGTAGCATGTGATTACATAATCTTAAAGGATATGCTATCCAGCGCAACGTATAGTGATGGCACGGAAAAGTCAGCTTGCATGACGACCCCAGCTTAAATTGATCGGGATCTCCTCCTCATCTCTACTGACGGCACTAAAGCCCTAAATACAAAAGTAAACTGGAGCATGTCATAGGTTCCCCAGATACCGGGGTTTTATTATGACTCGGTCAAGAAACGATACTTCAAGATCGAAAATTCAGCAGCTCATCACCAGTACACTAGCAGATCAATCAAAGCTTAGGAGAACGAGACAGCCCAAAAGAACAAACGGGCCAAGCTCACAAGACGAAAGGATGAATCTAGCCGATGCCCCTATCCCCCACAACTAAGTCTTCTCAGAAAAACGGCTTAGCATTCTGCAGGCTTCACTGATAATGAACTTGATCAGTACATCTTTTCCAGTATGAAGCAGGCAAGAGCGTTTGACTACAACCTGCCCACAACGTCGGCGAAGCTTTAGAGAGTGCACCAACTTCAAGTAGGAGGCGATCTGGTGGCTAGCGATCTCAATAACCTGTACCATGTTTCGTTTGAGTCAGCAAGCAGGGAAGACATGAGAGTTTTCCCACATCTTCTACGCAATCGAATCGACAAAAGCACGTCCATTCTTCGAAAACTTGATGTGGTCGAAGAGAGAATCATTGCAAGAACATGGTATGGCTCACTAGATGAGGCCAGTGAAGTTGAAGTCCTCATCTGGGGTCAAAATGGTTTTAATGAAGCGGGCCTTACGAAAACGATCATCTCCAAGAAGGAGTCCTTCAACACGGTCGATTTCAGGGCTTCAAAACGTACTATGACAATTTGTACGAACAAGGGACTCAAAGTGATGAACATAGATAGATTAGACGAGGTAAGTTACATCAAAGCAGGTGCAGATGTCTTATCAATTGATCAAATGAGTGAAGACGTTGCCCTCATTGGTACCAGAGATGGCACAGTACGTATTTGGGATACGAGGCAGAAGTTCCACCACAGCAACGCACAAAGACCCAAATCGATGAGATCTATCACAAATATCAAAACTACAGACTCGAAGTATGCTGTATGCTCTTCTATCGGTTCCAATTTGAAGATGTATGACATAAGGCGGGGGTTCTCAGATCATGTACAGACGTTCAGCTCCATCAAGAACGTCGTTAATGTTTTCGGAGAAGAGCTTTCGAGGATCGATGACCAAACATTCATGCTGAGCACTAAGGATCTTGTTGAGATATACACTGCAAGCCAATCAGACCCCTCGAAGATTATCACGAATCACGATCGGGATGGATAGCACATTTTGGGAGCCAGTTGGATGTTCGGCGCAGATTCTGAAAATGATTGTCTCATCACGCTATCAAACAACTCTATACAGCTCTATAAATGATCTAGCATATTTCTAAGATGAAGTAATGATAATAGGAACAGCAGTATATTAATATAACAAAGTCATGACAAAGGCGTTGTAGCAAAAAGAGTATATAAAAGCACAAGTTGAGGAAACGAAATGAATAGAACAGTATTTATCGTGTATGATGACGAGCAGCACAATCAGCTCATACCTGTATGGTTGACAAAGCTGTAAGTATTGGAGTTTTCTGGGAGGAGAGATGCATGGGGTTGGTGATAATGAGCGCTAGAGCTGGAATTGTTGGTGACGTAAGAGAGATCAGCGGGCAATGGTCGGGTGTTGATGAAGGAGGCACTTGACTAGTGATTCTGATCAAAGTTGTATGGAGTTTGGACCATGAACATGTTGTTTGCATTGTGGAAGCTTTGAGAGGCACCATTGTAAGCCTAGTAAGGACCCACTTCGTTCATAGGGGTGAGATTAAGAAAGTTTGATGTTGTCCCATATGAAGATGGGATGTTATTCAATGGGTGAGTATTGAAAGAATGGTATTGTGTGGTAATGTTGCGAGTAGCCTCCATTTGCTGAATCTTGGATTGAATCTTTCTAGCATACGGAGCTGTCTTGATGACTGGAAGGTAGCCCTTGACAGTATTGACAAGATACGTCATGTCGACCCCGAGCTCAGAAACGTCATAAAATTGGTCAATCAGAGTCTGGATAACGTAGTTTCCAAATTTGTCCTTGATTAATGTTTCAAAGTTGGCATTGACAGCCTTTATGATCTCACGCAGATAAAACATGTTGTTCTTAGTCTTCAATACCTTGATGTATTTCTCAATAACGTTGGACGAGAACTTAAGACATGATAACTGGACAAGACGATTGAAGATACGGGAGAAGAATTCATCCACAAAGAAATCCACACTGGAAGTGCTTTTCAAGAAGTCGAGCTCGAAGAGGAATTGGATGATGTAATTACCGAATTGGTCATTGATTAGATCATTGAGGTACAACAAAATCACCTGAGAGATTTTCAAGATCTGCTCGAGGTTTGCATTATTGAGCAATTTTTGCAAGACACAACATCCATGTTTGTGTGTAGCGATGCGTACAATGTTATCGTATTGACAAATTGCATCAATAACGAATTGGAAATGCTCTGAGGGGAACCTGAAGATACACTTCTAGATGACATGGTTGCCATTGAGATCCTTGATAAGTTTGACGATATTGTTGTCCTCAGTTGGAGTGGAGGTGTCATTCATTTGAAGACCTAAGACAATGAGCTTCATCTGATATGCGTTGCTCACTTTGTCAATGATCTTCTGCAGACTTCTAGTTCCGTATTGATTGATTGAAACCGGGAAGAGATATGGATGAATTCGTTCAATCAAAACGTCCTTTTGGTAAACCGATAGATAATCAACAAGCTTCTGGATCAGATAGTTGCCGAAGGGATCAAGAATGAGCTCGATGACGTTGGGGAACACCGTGTTGAATATAATGTCATGGCTATCGCTTTGAGACTCCAGTTTCTTCTGCAAAAAACGACACCCATACTGATCAACCGAAAGCTTCAAAATATCAAGCTATTCGAGGGGAATTAGGTTGAGCTCGTCGTAGTTCTTGAAGTTCGACGATGACGACCCGGCAGATACGATGGACGACGTGGATGAATCCTTTCTACTGTGGTGGTTGGTGAAAGGAGCGGCTCCGTAATGCACTGGATTGGCGTAATTGCTGGGGTACGACTTTGATCTTTGATTGAATACATTCCGGTCTTGCTCTAAGGTGTACAGTGGTTTTCCTGGCTGTAGCGGAACCTGGGGTATGGCGTTTCCATTGGAAAATGGAAGCGTAGACGACGACGACGACGCCAGCGAGGGATTGGAGAGCTTTTGAAGGTTGGTGATGTTCAGTTGGTTGAATTGGTTGTCCAGATCAGTGGCCAGAGGAAGCGACTTGAGTCTGGATCTGAATGTGTTCCCACCAATGTTGGTGTTGAACGCTGAAAGAGGTGTAGTTGAAGATGTGGCCCGGCTGATCTCTGGGGCTCGGGTCCCGTACGAGTGGGGTGAACCATTGCCAGGATCCGGTGGAGTCAGAGGTTCAACCAGCGAACCTAGTGAATTGATTGAAGAATTGTGGTGGTGGTTTGGCTGGCCTCTCTCCTAAACGACGGTGTTAGTAAATCCAGATCTGACACATGATTGGCGGCATTAGCGCGCCACCAAATCGAAACCCTTGTCACCACAATCAAAGCTCAACTAGAGAAGAACACGTTCAAAGGGTAATGACTCCGGATCATTCTATGAGAGATCTGATAAGAACGTTTATCTCTCATCCTCAATGAATTGAGTGAGCGGTGTGATCAAATATCCGTCTGAGAAGTGCTCGGAATGTGTGCCTCACCGGGGCTGGGATTGTGGGGGTAATGAGCTCTGCGTAGCTCATAGGATCTCGATCTAGCCACAAGAAACTCACCATATTATCAATACGATTGGAGTATAGCCGGTTTGCTGATTAAATTCTCAAAGTGATCTGAGTGAGTGGCAAGTGAATGGGGAAGTCTTGCGACTTAAATAGCCCGCGACTGTTCTGGTGTGCTCCATCACCAAAATGCTCTGACCTGGCTTTTCATGAATTGTAACCATGGAGACATAAGGAGAATGGCTATACGTTGTGTTCTTAACAATTTGCGGGTACGGGCCTAGACGCCAGAGACTGGGCCCGTCATCGGTCGCGGCTAGATCAAAGGCGCCTGCCGTTGCGGTCGGTCTTGATTTCCCGAAAATGAATGAACCTTTAAATTCACCATCAGGATAGTACGATTATGATTTGAGTTTAGCTCATATTGACGTCTTACAGCATTGACTTTGTAGTCCGCTGTTCAGGCCCTTGATGCTTTCGTAATCACGCTACGCACAGTGCGGTTACAAGTTATAACGCGGCGGCCGGCAGCGCATTTCGAGCCTAGGGCCTAGAGCCAACCCGCACTCCTACGGACTGAGGTGTGAGATGTGAGGTGTGAGGTGTGTGAGGTGTAATCCTGAGCGATCATCGCTCAGTTAGGACTTTCGGGACTTAGCGAACTTGGTTTAATAGGGAGCGTTATGTAGCATCATGCCGAATTTATAATCAGACAACCCTTAGCCCAAGCCAAAAGTCTCTTTTCTTGAGTCTGATTATGCCTAGCTTAGCCATTTCTTGGGCGTATTCTGAGGCAAGTTAGAGTAACGCTGCGCTCTTTTGCTTCTTCTTGTTTAAAGGCCGATATCATTTTCATTGACTAATGTGGCAGGAGAAGCACCGTGTTACCTAGCCGATCATTTGAAAGCGTGTTATACCTTGTACCACTCTAACCCTCCTATCACTGCTGTACAACACACACTGATCACGGGACTATGATGACACATGCCACGCTTTCGTCTTGTCTCCAAGCGATGGTGAGGTATCAGTCTTTCAGATGTATCATTTGGTTCCGAAACGCGAGCTGAAGGGATAACTTCTGTCGCATTGAATTGATACACGCATGTCATGCCAGAAACGGGTCACCGGTCTCTTAATTTGAGAGTTACATATGTGAGGCTAGACAGTAATGGACAGTAGACGCATAGTAAGCGACCACTAGAGAGGTTCAATCTACATGAAGACTGCTGGGTTCACCATTTGAAATTTCTCTATTTAAGCTTTGATAGACTTGAAAGCAGTCGGATTCAAAAGTTGAATTAGCTACCATTAGACGTTATAGGCAATCGGAATGACAAGCCCTCGATCCAGAGCAAACCCCCTAGCATCAACAGGCTCTAGCTCCTCAATGTTGATTATCTCATCCTCTTCATCCAGCTGCTTTTGATTTAGTTCATCCTCAGGAACTATGTCGAACTCATCTTCCTTCTCAACGTAGGCAATATTTTGCTCTATCTCAACGAAATCAGGTGCAAGGGCACTCCATTTCTGGGGCACCACGACGCTCCACATGTAGATCGAGCCACTATCCAGACCAGTAGCGCAAATTACACACTTTCTGTAATTCCACTCGATGTCCACTAGCTCCTCGTTTGGACCCTCCAGAATTTTGATCAATGAGCCCATAGATGTTTCCCAGACATAGATGTCGTGAGCCGAACCGAAAGCCGACGCAATGAGATGTTCAGCATTCGAGCTGAAAAGGATTGAATTCCACTATAATCTGTTTACAAGGTCTTGGTATTTGTGTTCTACTTCAAGCTCCCATTGTGTTGGGTCAACGGTGAAATCAGGCAAAGTGATCTGGCGAATTGTTCGATCCGAGCTGTTAACTGCCATCTTGCGCCCATTGGATGAAAACACAATGCTCTTTATACTGGAACTGGTGAGCTTCTGCGTGTATATGACAGTAAGCGTTTCTCTGGAGATGATCGAGATGACTCCCTTATTAGTTCCGGTGAAGATGAACTCACCACCTGGGTGATATGAGGAGACTAGTACCTTCGAGTCTTGTAATGTGACGACAGACCCAGAGATATTCACAACCTTGGGCAGGCCATCATACACAGATACAATGAACTCATTTGAATCAACAGGATTGAACTCAGATCCCCATATTGGCCCACCAAAATTGAAGTTTTTTAAGATCTTTGATGTTTGCATGTCCCATACAAGGCACTTCCAGTCTCGTGAAGAGGTCAACAAGTATCTTCCATCTCGTGACCAGCAAATGGATTGTACCGGTCTAGTATGACCCTTCAAGGATCGTATGATTCCCTTAGTATCATTGTCGATGATTAGAATTGTACCATTAGCCAAACCAGATGCGAGGTAGTCTCCGTGAGGATTGTATCGTAGGAATACTGAATGGCCATACGAGAGTGTGTGCGTGAGGTGCTCAGGATACTCTTTCAGTGCAGCAAATGGGTCAAGTAATGAGAGGTTCATGATGTTAGACACGTTAATGATTAACTTGAAGGGTTCAGAAGCCAACTTGGATGACGTGAATAGCACTCACTATATGCTGAGCTCGCGAAGGCTGATTGATTCTGCCATCTAGCGGCGTGCCCGGTAACTGAGGGGAGCGCGAGCGCTAGCGCGACTACGGCGCGTTGGGCGGTGGAGAAAGGGTGTACAGCTGTGATCCAGAGCGACACGAACGACGTGTCAAAAAAAAAGCCAACCTTTGATCCAATAAACAACAGCTAGGAGAAGCAACAACACCCACGCCACCAACCTTTTCAAGCGATTTCTAGCAAACATGCAGATCAGTGTATTATCAGCTCTGTTCTACTACGTGGCGTTTGCCAATGCCTTTTACTTTTACCTCTCTGGTGGCGAGAGAAAGTGCTTCTACAAGGAGCTCTCTCAAGGAACCTTGCTTGTTGGCAAATATGATGTTGAGGTATTCGACCAGAACACGGATACATTTGCTAAGGCTACCCAGAAACAACTCGGTGTTATCATTGATGTTGAGGTACGTATATACTGTTGTTTGCAGTCTTTGCTACTCTTACTAACCTACTACCACAGGAGGTGTTTGATGACAACCACAGAGTTGTCCACCAGAAAGGAGCTCCAAATGGTGAGTTCACATTCACTGCTATAGACAGCGGTGACCACAGAATTTGCTTCCAGCCACAGTCACAGGGTTGGTTGGCCAAAATCAAAACCAAAATTGATGTTGAGTTCCAAATAGGCGATGGTGAGTCCCTTGACTCGAAGAAGAAGGGTAAGGTTCAGTCTTTGACAGAAAGAGTCAAAGCCCTAAACAACAAAGTCACTGAGATCAGAAGAGAACAGAAATTGACCAGAGAAAGAGAGGCCTTATTCAGAGACCTCAGTGAGTCGACAAATGCCCGTGTCGTTCGTTGGTCCATTATTCAGCTTGTTGCTCTTGGTGCAACCTGCTTCTGGCAATTAAAGCACCTGAGATCGTTCTTTGTCAAGCAGAAAATCGTTTGAGAAATTAAGTCTTTTACGTCTACATAGTACTGTATAATCGAAACGGGATCTTCATTTATCAGTTGTATAGCCTTGCTCTTGATATCAGAAAAAAAAATCATTGTGATGAGCTCATCAGTAATGTGTGCTAGAGGATGGTTGGGAGAAACATGATCCAGCTACGAGTCACCATAGTGCAGGGGTCAATAGTCGACTAAGAGAGCTACTATCAAATAAACATGACCTCAACGGATGAAGTGATAAGCTTTCAAAGCTATTCTTTTTTGGTGCCCCTTAGTCTGAGGGTCTCCTGGAAGTCAGAGTTGGACTTGTAAAAGGTGAAACTACGAGGCTATCCAGGCCTAATTGACGTCGTAAGCGCTCATTAGTATTTGAAGGCTCAAAGTCATTTAGCCTGGCTTTATATCAATCAACCAAGTTTGTCATCTAGACGAATGTTACGGTCAGTACAGTTACGTCAGCTCTGGCATGCTCGCTAACTATCACTCAGACTCCCTAATGCAATGGACCCGGACAGTGCGATTTTTATAGGCCTAGGCAACTGGGATGCGCCCACCATATGACCTGTACGCCACTATCACGATGCCTGTTCTCCATCTCAATTAGTTCACTGATATACAGGAAACTTTGGACTACTTATCACACATACAGCTAGCTCAATGGAAGACTGATTTGATCTTTTTCTTGAAGACAATACGGCATGAAGTCTTAAAAAGACATTTGCGATTACATAAGCAGGTTATACCAATGCGGTAATTTTCGCGATTTTTCTGACCTGGTTTTACATCGTGATGAACTAAAATGTGGTTTTTCAAACACGCGACATCTCCCCGTTTAACTACCTCTACGTACAAAATTGTACGGAAAAAAGGCATTCGAACTGTAAAAGTTTGCAATAAGCGAAATCTTAACGGGTACTAAACAGCAAAGTAACCCCACTCAAAACGGACGTATTGAGTTGTAACTGCACCTTCAAGCACGCGGATCACTTAACTATATGGCCAACAGTTATCGAGTCAATGGAAACCTCCATGATGGATAGGCTGTTGCAGCTATATCGTAAAAGTTTGAAAGCAAACTAGATACACAAGACGCTAACTAAGTACAGCACTATGGGTGGCAGTTAACTATGGTGAATTCTGTTTTGGAATGAAGGATGATTTCCCCTCTGTATGTTAATCAGTACCAAAATCATTGTAGATGATGTAGTAACGTATAGTTTGCATAAAAGTTGAAGATGAGTTGGTTATTTAATTTTAACCTCTCCTCATAATTTTGCATGAAAAGGTTTTGTAGTACCAATTTGATAATAAGTTCAACCACAATAAAAATGTTTATAGTTCTTATATCGTGATAACTGGATTGGACATTGTGTTGTGGGTTCTAGGTTGTGCCCTCGCTGACCAACGTTACATCTAGAGGCCGTTGAACCCTTCTTTGGTATTTGCTGATACGAATGTATTTAGGTCCTCATATTTACATAAATATAGTCGATTATTGAGCTGCTTTGATATTTATGTTACTATAGAATGTCAAATAACTGAGTCAGTGACATTATTAGTCTTCTCATGCAGGGTGCGGATCTACAGAATGGTATGTCAGTATTACGGTGATATAATCGACTTGAGAACTTGAAGTTACTACGCTGATGGCTAAGGATAGTGGACGAAGACATGGAAACTGCACCCACAGCGAACAAGTAAAGGGATGGAGTGGATGGAGTGGAGGGAGTGGATAGATAGGGATGGAGTGGATGGAGTGGAGGGAGTGGATAGATAGGGATGGAGTGGATGGAGTGGAGGGAGTGGATAGATAGGGATGGAGTGGATGGAGTGGATAGGGATGGAGTGTAGGGAGTGGATGGAAAGGGATGAGGTAAATGGAAAGGGATGGGGTGGAAGGGGTGGAGGAAGTTGAAGGAGTGGATGGAAAGGGAGACGGTGGATCCACAGCGAGCAAGTGAAGGGATGGAGTGGATGGATAGCGATATAGAGATGCCGCCTCAGTTGAGAGTCACTCACTTGGATCGCCTGTTAGTATGATGAGAGAACGAACCGTTATGGATGAAGAGAATGGCATATTTCCCTTAGTGGCAAGGGTGACTCAACGTTGTAGGAAGTAATTGGATTCAGGGACAGCACCAAAAGAGTCAAAGGTTGTGGCGGTTTGTCAAGAAAGAGCTGGAGTTGTTTAGGATAAGGGGCTAGAGGACCCTATAACAAGAGCAAGGCCGAGCGCTTCTCATAGTGGCAATGAAAATCAGATTACAACGTTGCAATTGGGCGTCAATGTCATATGGAAAGGGTTCACTGTTCCATGGTGGAAGGGAGGAGGAGAATTCACCAGGCTCATGAGATGTGCTGGACACAGTGCAACCGATGGTGTATGGCAAGAGTGTGCGTATTTTAACATATGAGACGAGAGATTGCTGCCAGTGGTTGTTAGTGTTGAAGCATCATTAAGGGTCAAATGATGTAATGGCCAATGCAAACACTGCCATATCTGATGTTTCAGCATCGGGTAGGCTTCATTGACACAAAATTTCGTACAAAATTCGTCAAAATGAAAGCCGAGAAGCGTCACGCCCAGGGCAAAAGCTATCACAAATGCGGGGATCGGGCCCCGTAGATCAAAAATCTGCGTGCTATTGTTATCCTATACTACATGCTTGGGTAACTGACCTCATGGGTAAGCCTTGCTGGCGGAAAAATATAGGCGTACAAGCTAGATATTGTAGCTCACGTTGACCTTGAGGTCATGTGCACAAGAAGCTTCAGCTTACAACGCTTCAAAATTGCGGCGGGAATTCTTTCTTATCTCAGATCTTCGCAGGCCGCGCGCGAGTAGCCCTGAGTGATCAACGGTAGTAGTTAGCGAGAGCACAGAGATCAATCCCAAGCGCGAAGACTTCACGGGACCGTCTTTGAAATATAGCTCGGACCCAAGCCATGCTTCATTGGAAGACCCCAATTGGCTACCCGCTACACTTGAAGGCCCCTATCGTTGCATAGCTAAACTCTTTCGTATCTAGGTTTTACAATGGCAGTCTCAGGGATCAAGAGAGTCAGAACAGGGTGCTGGACATGCAAACGGAGGTGAGTAATGGAGCTGGTCACTCGAGATTGAAACTGAAGTACTAATATATACCAATGTGCAGGAGAAGAAAGTGCGATGAAGGTAAGCCAGAATGCAACAACTGTGTAAAGACTGGTCGCCAGTGCGAGGGTTATGGAATCAAGCTTTCATTTGATGTCGATGACAGTCGTAACGACAGCAGCACCAAGGTAAACGCTAAAGGCGAAGTGATTCATGGGTTCCGTGGGAGACCACGTCTATAGGAGAGTCTGGCAAAGAGAACCAGCGACGTGAGCAAATCATCAACAGAAACTGGGCAGGACTCTGACTCAGCATTGGGCTTACTTCATACTGATGATAATGCAATTCTCACCGGTGAAGCGACAAAATCGAATCCCCCCAAAATCACAATTATGGAGGAGTTTCATATGTTCCAGGATCTTTTCCCTATTCCTTCTTTCATAAATGACTTTGGAGACGAGGTTTTACCAGCAAAGACAAACCATAACGGTGATGGTTCAAATCATGATTCGTATCCAGGTGAGATGTCAGATCTTGAAGAGAACATGATGCTGAAACACTTCTTCAAGAGACTACTTCCTTTGCTCGATGCCCATCCAAGCACGCCATGGCCCCAACTCGCGTTGAAGTACTGCGATTTTGAGGTGGCTAAGAGCTGCTTTATTGCTTTGGCATGTATTCACATGTACCAAACGAAAGGTGCCGAGGAATTCTTCCGTACCGGTATGGTTCATGTCAACAACACCATGGAGTATCTCATCGATTATCTCAAAGGGAAAAGTGATGGCGCCTCTGAAAATGGCAACGACTCTTTGGATATTCCAACGATTATCAGAAACATGAAAAAGCAACCAGCGGAGAAGCAAAGATCTAATTGCTTTGTGATATTGCTGCTCATCCATGTCCACTTCCTATTTAGTGTGCTCGAGTCTGGGAGATCCGCATTGGTGAGAAACTTTTGTGAACTCTTTGCAGCTATTGTGAAAGATCCACTTTTCAGATCCTACCTCGATCAAATTGATGAAAGTTCCACAGTCATCGCAAACATCTCATGGTTTGATACTATCACTGCTATCGTGTCACCGGATTGCCGACTGCCATTCTGCGAGGAGACTTGGTATGGTACGAAGAATAGCGCTAAATCAACTACACGACTCATGGGTTGTCCAGGAGAGATCTTCCGATGCATATCGAGATTTTGCAGACTGAGAAAGGACATGAAACAAACATACAACGTGGTTGACATGAACATTGAGCAAAAGTTTAATGCTCTCAGGTACGATTTGATCAACTACAGGGAGTATGTCGTCTATCACTCGGACACTACAGACTTCGAGTATGATTACGAGATGAGATTGAAGTGCGCGCAATGCTGGGCTCTTGCTGTACTGGTCAATTTGTACAGTCTTGTGCGCAGCGACGATAAGCAAGTGCTAAATGGATTGATCGATGAGTTCATATCGGTGTATTCTACAATGGAGAGCTCGTCCCCACTCGTAACGCAGATGGTATGGCCTGTATTCACTATGGGATGTTTCTCTACAACTACTCACCAAAGAGCTAATTTGAAAAAGTTTATTGACACACTCTATCTCCAGGTACGCATGGGAACTGTGGCGTCACTGAGAGATATTGTTGAGGAGAGCTGGAACACGGGCCGAACTGGTAGCGAGATTCTTGCTGGTCAAGAATGGTTAGCAGCGGGAATCGACTTTTTAGTGGTTTGAGTTATGTAAAAATGCTAAGTGCTACACCCGTCTTCACTGAAGTAAATCGTAAACATAACAAGGAAAACCAAAGTACATTAGCTAGTTATCCCATGGTAAGAAGAAAGTAGAACGTAAGTTATAAAGAAATGAACGGGCGTTGAAGTTGCTTACAACTTCTGCATGGCGGCAACGTCGGTGGACTGGACGTGGTCCTCATCCTCCTCAATCTGCTGCTGCAAAGCGTCAACAGAAACCTTCTCATCCTCGACAACCAAGTTGATCTGCAACTTCTTGATACCGAAACCAACTGGAATGAAGGTGTGAGCACCCCAGGTCAAACCGTCCATCTCGATGGCCTTGACGTTAGCAAGCATCTCATCGAGGTTGGTCTCGTCATCCCATGGCTTAACATCCAAGGTGATGATGGACTTAGCAGCTGGCTTTGGACCCTTAGCAGCCTTCTTAGCGGCGTACTCAGCCAATCTCTGCTGCTTGAGCTTCTCAGCCTCCTCATCGACCTCCTCGTCGTCGGAACCGAAAAGGTCGACATCGCTGTCCTCCTCCTCCTCAGCGGCGGCGGCGGCCTTTGGAGCCTCACCAGCTGGCAAGACGTCGAACTCCTCAGTGAAAGAAGCAATGTGGTTCAACCATCTGGTGAAGTCTGGGAACTGCTTCTGGAAAGCCTTGTAGACGGTAACATCGGCCTGAGTGGCAGCGGAACTGAGAAATTGTTAGTTAAAATGTCTTGTGAGTCGATTTTTCATCACTGCTCGACACACACCATAACACCAACTGGACCAAAAAATTGATCTCAAAACTTGTCTCAGGAAAAGTGAAATAATTGGATTGATACTCATATAGAGGGTCTTAAGCTCTTCATAAACACGGACCAAGTTTGTTCATCATCGTAAGTCGAGATCGTTGGGCCAATTGGAGGATTTGGTGGGTCTGCCAGCCCATCCTCGCTGCGGAGAGCAAAGATTTAGCTGTGTGATTGTTGAATTGATTATACGTACCCAGAGATGTAGGACTTGTCAGCCAAGAAAGTGTTCAACTCGTTCAAGGAGTCGGCTTTAGAGAAATCAGAGAAAGACATTGTGAGTGAAGATGGGTGGAGGAAACATCTTCCACTCTTTATGGTTGTTACAATGATGGTGGAAGAAGGGAAAATTTTTCGACGCGCTGGCAATCCCGTTCATCTCGAAAAGGTGGAGCGCCCAGCGGGATGAAAACTACGCAGCGTAGTAGTGGGTGCAACGGTAAATACTGGCACGCACATTTAGTAGGGCTTGAACTGGAGTCAGGAAAGTGTAGGGCGAACAGGCGTAAACGTAGTGTGCTTGAGTGTGTAAACAAACTGCAGACACAGCCACCAATTACGCGTCATCAGTGCTCCAAACAACCCAAAACCCACATTCACACACAATGGAGCGTCCACTGATCCCTCAGGCATTGTCCACAAACTTTTTTAACAGAGTGAAGAACGACGAAACAGCGTTATGGATTGCCGCAGTTCCTACTAGATCCACTAAGCGTGCCAAAGCCGTTGTCAACTACGCTGAGTACGAGGACATCAACTTTGATGAGGACTTCGACAGAGCGAATGGTAATACGATTGGTTCTTCGAGTTATGGAGCCAGCGCCACAAGAACTGCCACTTCAGGAGCCATGGGCAAACTAGCGACAAAGACCAGACACCTTGAGTTCTCCGAGTACGACCTAAACTTCAACGCGCAAACCGAGGAGATCATGATTCCTATTCGTTTGGATCTGGAGCACAACTCAAACAGAATTGTTGACTTCTTCATGTGGAATTTGAACGAGGCCCTGATAACTCCGGAGCAATTTGCACTCATTACATGTCAGGACATGGATCTTCCTACTTCTTTCCAACAGCAGATCTCCAACTCTATCAAGTCACAAATCGAGGAATACACCAACCTTGTGACAATTCAACTACCGAAAGATATCGATATTCACGTTATCATGAACTTGTCCTGCAATCTTGATAAGAATCTTTATGAAGACAAATTTGAGTGGGATCTCACCAGCGACGCAGTGACACCAGAGCAGTTTGCTGAGTACGTGGTAGCCGATATGGGTCTTACGCGTGAGTTCCTTCCCGCTATTGCACATACACTACACGAGACTATCTTGAAACTGAAAAAAGACTGCATTGATGGTCACCTGCCACAAGAAATATTCAACCAGTCTGCATTTGGATACGAGGCCGGTGTTAGACTTGATCACGAGACACTCGGCGCAGGCTGGGTTCCATCAGTGGAGGAACTTTCTCCATGGGAGATTGAGAGAAGAGAGATGGAAAGAGAAAGAAACATTAGACGTTTGAAGAGAGAAACGATGAGGGTGGATGACGGTACTGGTAAGAGAAGAAGCAGAAGAAGATACGAAGATTTATAATTGCGCTTAATCAATATTTGACCGCATCGTCTTATATTCATGTAATCATCGACTATCAACGCTATGACAAAAATGAGTATGTTGTTGTTCTTGTACTGCCAGTGCGTCCGTTTACATCTGTGCAAACACCATAGGCACAGACGCGTCGCGTTTGTAGAGCCCCGAGACAACAAGCAATTCGAAACTTAATGACGTTGAACTAACCACAGTTTCTACGTCTTGTTATCTTTTGTGGTGAAACTCAACGCATGTTAGCCATGGTAACGGAGTCAGAGATCCTCACAGCATTCCTATTGGAACGAGTCAGCGTCAAAGATGCACTGCCGAAGGAGAGGTTCATGAAGATGTTCCCTAGAAATACACCAGACACCATACCAAGGGAGCTTCGACAGCTTATCATACGTCGCTACGGACGCCGGCTTGAAGTGATCAACGACAACATCCAGTAGTGGTGCGAGGAGCACGCATCTGGTAATGCTATAACTTTGGAAGATAACGACAACAACCGATCAACACTGAAGGCGGACAATGCGCACACGAAACTGGTTGAGATATCAACGCTTCTCGACCAAGAGATCCAAGGACTTGAGGAGATACTCAAGTAGGAAACGACAAGTCTCAGAGACTAGCTAGCGGAGCTTAAAGATCTGGCCTATCCACTGCAAAAACTGGATCACTACGAGGAAAGCGTTGGCGATGTTCTACGGTCAATGAAGAAACTGGAGACGATACAAAAATGATGTCAGACATTCAACCTATCATCTATATCACTGACCGGGAATTCATCACCCAGCCACTCGAAAACATCAAATTTGGAGTTAAGTAGCTTGTGGTCGTGGACCATAAAACCATCTCCACTTCGAGGATTCAAAGCTCCAGTTGCTGGGCTTCTTTTTAGGTAGATCAGTCTCGAAACCCTCGAATGTATAAGAGCCATAGCACACATAGTACATGGCTCGTGAGTGGTATAAACGTGATAACCATAGCAGAGGTACTTGTAGTTAGAAGGGTCTTTATTCTGTCGGCTCTTCTGTTCTTCCTCAGAGACAGTGTTAATACAGTGCATTACACTGTGACTGAGAGGATGGATGTGTCGTTGGTCTGCAGAACTGGCCATCACTTCTCCCGACTCCGGGTCAACAACAACAGTAGCACATGGCAGTCCTTGAGTGTACGCGGCCTCTTCACTCACTCGCTTGAGGTTCAGGCGTATTTGGTCCATATCAAACGACATGGCGGCGAGTATCTGATCGTTCGGATTGCCTTTCCACACCAACGGCCAGTACAATTCTCCCCATTTCAATGCGAGTTCTTTTGTAGGTGGACAGTGCTTTGGTACTTCCATGGAACTCAGTGATGAATACTCAATCTGGCCGTTTCTCAGCGTCTCCTCTAGCTTCTCAGCATCCATCGCATCGCAGCTGCACAGCACCACCCTCAGCTCCCCATTTTCCACTTTCTAAAGCCTCTTGACATGCATCAGTGGGGTCGGATCTGAGTAGCTGAGATCTCGAATCAGGCCCAAAACCTTCGGCGACGTCTTTGGGTTGATAGTGATGGTCCATGCTGACACCAAGGCGAGCTCAGCGGATGAGCTCTCATCCCGTACCTACAGCAGCCTCTATTCCACTATGCATCTTTCAAAGTCAATCTTGACTTTACTGTGTATCTTCTTGACCATCTCAGGCGAATTAAAGACGTCCAGGAAGCCAATAATGGAAAAGATGCTTGGGCTTGGAGAAGTTTGCATGCGTCCTCATCGTGTGTTGGTTGTTGAAGAAGGTTCGCGCTACAGAACTAAAGACTGGGTTCATGGTGCCCTGCATTTGTATTGAAGTCTAACATACAACCCATAATATAAGTTTTAATGGACCCCACCCGGTCTGATACTCTGGAGAAATCTCTGTCAAAATATTTCGGCATTCAGCTCTCAGCAGAAGACAAACTAGGATTGCACAATGTTCTTGAAAATGTCATGATCATACTCGACGCGGGGCCCACCAACATCGTCATGGACATCCCTACGCATTGGACGCTTGAGGAATTGGTGGACGCTACCAGGACCCATATGTTCAATAATGGTTATGAAAATTGTCTTATAAACGATGAGATGGGAAAACGTGCAGGTTCAACGCTTTCTTCAGCTCAAGTGCCTTCGTCAAGTGAGAGCGGTAAGATCATCAAGGGACCAGAGTGGAGATACTTGCACAGAATTCTCGGCAATGCTAGATTCTTCGAACTGATCACCAGATTCTCCATTTTCCAAAGGTGTTGCAGTGCTATTGTACAACTTACAGGCCAACCGTTCTCCTCAAGATTTTTCAAAGCCCCAAAGAGGGAGGCGCTGATTTCCATTGACGCAGCGATGTACAAGGATCGACGCGTCGTTAACCACTTCAACCCAATACCATCATCTAATTCTCAGCTCCTTGATGATATCTTTAGATCGGAAACGAGATCCGAATCCTCAAATGCTTTCAAGACCCCCAAAATCCTTAAGGGATTTAGTAAACTCGCATCACAAATCATCACAAATCATCAAGGGCTCGAATACAATCACATATTCAATGACATCTGCAGAAATCATGAACCACAAACTGGTGAAACTCGCGATAATATGAGTAGAGCTATTGAGTCAGAGAGGGTGATTAGATTTTGTCTCGTTATCACTGAAAAGCTCATTCCTTCATAGACATTCGGATGCAATATCAACAAAACCAGAATTTTCAGATTGATATCACGATTGATATAGGGACCTAAGGGTTTCAAAATCTCTATCGATGATTGCCTGACAGGCATGAAAATCCTTCCTGTTGGATGGCTCGGGAAGACTTACGAAGGGAAACTGAATAAGCAAGACATGGAAAAACGGATGAGGCTATGGCGTCAGTTTGTCGTTTGGATCTTATCATCTTTTCTCACAAAACTACTCGCTTCTTTCTTCCATATTACACACATATCGTCAGGAAAAGATATTCTCTTCTTTAGGCATGACGTATGGCAGAACATGTCAAATGTTTTTGCTATGAAGTACATCAAGGAGAATTTGAAAGAGGTTACTGAGGGTGAACAAGTTACTCCAGCTGATTAGGCACTTTCGACTAGAATGAGAATCATGCCAAAAAAGAACAACGAGTTTCGTGTTATTAGCGTTCCCCAAAGGGGTTCTGGAAACGAGTTAGCCGAGTACTATGACCATCTATACAGAGAGATTAGACCGGCTAAAAGGATTCTTAACATCTTACGTCTCCAGCAGCGCTCAAAATTCCCCAAAGTGTCAGCAGTTAATCAAATACCCACTAAGATTGCTCAGTTCAAAAAGACCTTACTGAATAAGCTCGGTGAAATCCCACAGCTGTTCTTTTTGAAGTTTGACGCAAAGTCTTGCTACGATACGTTACCCCGGGCCAAGATCATGGCTCTCACTGAGGCTATGGTACAAGAAGATTGGAGTTACCACTTCTCCGAGGAAAGAGACGTTGATTTAAGCACGGGTAAAACACTGTTTCGATATTCAATTGGAGAAAGGTCATCAAACATGAAGAGAGAAAAAAGTCTCAAGTGCTCGGCGAGACATCATGTTCTTACTGGAAGAGAAATCCTAAAAGTATGCAAGTCGCAACTTGAGTCAATCTAGACCAAGAGAGGGAGAATCACTTACACTCGCGAGAAAGGTGTATTTCAAGGTATGCACATTTCGAGTCTGTTCTGTGATATTGTGTATGACTCGCTCATTGAGGTCAACTTCGTAATACTTGAGGGTACAGACAGCTTGATCTTGAGAGTTGCAGATGACTTTCTCGTGATCTCCAGAGAGTTTGAATTGCTGCAGAGCGTCAAAGGGATGGTCAATAAGGGGTTTCCGGAGTTTGGCGTAACTATTAACAAGTTGAAGACTGCCATTAATTTCGGAACACAGAGTCAAAACACGAAGCATACTGCCGACTTCACTTTCTGCGGTTATGAAATTGATATCACGACCCTAAACGTTACGAAGATATACGAACAGAGTAAACCTTACCAACCATTGGTTCGCTCCCATCGATCGGCAGTGAGTAAAATAATTGGTCTGTTTAAGCTGAGACTGAGACAGGGCTTACTTGATACCGCTCTCTGTACGTCCGACACTGTCCAAGAGCATCTGCGACGGATGATGACGACAGTTGCTGCTGCGTATGTTTCGATAACGAAGAGAGTTGCGGTTGATGGCAAACACTTTGAACATCTTCTTGACAGTATCATGTCTGATATGACGTGTGCACTGAAAGGTCCTGAGCGTGCATGTCCTAAGCTACTGAAAAATATGCGCCTTATTATCTTGAAGGAGTTTTTACGACACCTGTCAAAGAAGAGTAAGAAATACAAGGTGTGTATCAGGTGCATAAGCAAGAAATGTTGAATATATATGGCTACTCAAGCTTTCGGATGATCGTGACTTCAAAACGGTGGCGGGAACGCAGTTCTCAGATTTTGTTCATCCTTCATGCGGCGAATTCGCTCAACTTCCTCGATACCTCCACTTTTCTTCAGTTTGCTTTCTTCGACGAAGCCACCGAGTTCTTCTTCAAATCCATTTAGCATTGTCAATTGTCTTTCCTTCTCCCTTAGTTTCTCAGCCTTCTCGATTGCTTCAACTCGACTGTCGTGATTAGGCTTTAACGCAGCAACTTCTGACATCAACGCATCTCTTAGGTTTGGAAGTGCACCCGGTTCAAGCAATGGTATGCTCTTCGTTCTTGTTCTTGGGTTCTTACTTTGCTCCTCACAGCACTGCTTGACCAAGTCGAAAGTCTCTGTAGCCTTTTCCAAGTCCTCCTTCAAGTCTTGAGCAAGATCCTCTTGAAGCGTAAGGAACTGTTGCTCCTGACAGACCGTATCTAACTCGGTTTCCCATATTTTCTTCCAGTGGGGCTTTTCAGTCTCCATGTACTTCACCATAGTCTGCAAGTCGTTCTGAGCCTCGGTGATCTGCTTTGACACAAACTCGATTTGCTTTTCCGAAGGACGTGCACCTCTTTGTGCGACATCCTTGCGCAGGGCTTCAATTAAATCTTGAAGGTCGTCAAATTTGGTCAACAGGCTATCGGAGTCGTTCGATAGTTTCTGGTGAGACTCCTCCACATACGTGCGCATCGATGATTTCGATGTGTCAAGCGAAAGTGATTTGAAGTCTCTGACCTTTTGTAGCACCTTCTCAATAGACTCTTTGAATGACGTTTTGTTCGTGCTGTTAATTTGCTTGATCACAGAAATCTCATGTCTGATGTCAAGCAAGTCGGAGACATCACTCAGGAGAACACTTGGTTTTGATACCTGTCTGGTCGTTTTTGAAGACTTTTCAGTGGCAGCTGATGTTGACTCCTCAAGACCCTTTTGAGACACAGCGACCGATGTAGTCTCAGCTAATGTTCGAAGCTTTTGTAGTATGCTGTTATTGGATTCATCGATGTACTCCCTAGTGGTCTGGAAAAAGGCATCCTGATCGGACTTCAGGTGTGTCTTGAGTTCATCAATATTTTTACGCAGTGACTCGATTAATTCGGCGTTCTTGTTGACGTTAAGAGAGATGATGGAACCCTCTTTGATATCGGTGAACAGGTTTTCCTCAAGCTCGTAGGCAATGTCATCTGATCGATTCTGTAAGTAGATGTCTGGAAATTGGCCATTTCCAGGAGAGTATGCAAATTTCTCCACGAAGAGTAATCTCAGCATGGTGAACGTGATTGGTGTTGTGAGCTAGCATTTCTTGACCTTGTCACCAATTTTCAAGAATACGTCTAGCTCAGATGTGTTCTCACCGTCAGGGTTTCTGTCATTCGGATTGGGAGTTCGATTCTGAAGGGGACTGCTGTGTAAAGTCGCAGCCTTTGTGCGTTCGATCATCGAGTGGTCCGGCAGCTCAGGATCTCTTCCAGGCGAGTAACTTGCAAGTTTCGCATACTGGTAAGCAGAGAATCTTCGAGAAGCACGACGTTGCAAAGAATCACCCTTCTGAAGTTGAGCGAGAGCATTGGCAGTACGTTTCGAGTTGTCGTTTTGAACTGGATCAGTGGACTCTCGCGTTGTGGCTGGCCCAGGGGAGGGTGATGCCTGAGTACTTGACGAGACTGAGCTTGGCTTCTTGGAGGCTGTAGCACCACGCTCAGAGGTGGAGCTTCTAGTGCTCTGCGAAGCCGAGTTCATGCTGGCACGGCGAGTTACTTCATCCATTGCACCAGACCTCACGCTATCCCTGGACTTGTTGGCTCTCAACGTGCGCGCGGTGGCCTGTTTAGTCTTGAGGTTCTGCAGTAGAGATACGATGATCTCTCGTATGCCGGGCAGAAACTTGTCGAGGCTTTCCTGGGAAGGCTACTCACAAAGAGCCTCTTCCAATATCACCCTCAATGAGTGTGGTACATCACCCAGATCACTCACATCGACACCAGCATTGGAGAATGCTCGACAGGCCACTTTGAACTCGTTTCCTAGCTGCACATAGGCGTCAGAGATATCAGTTTCGGTAGCTGCTAGCTTGGCCCATTGCGTTAACGACTCCAGCAGATGCTTCGTGGCAACGAGCAGCCGTGTAACGCTCGACTCAATGGTACTCATCTGTAATCACCGGTTAGTCACGGACCCCATGCGCGTAGTTATTGGCAGACGTGATCTACAGCCCTTGGCCGAAGGAGGGTACGGTCAAGACGCTGCGATCAGAACTCGCCACTTGCTGCTCCACACTTACCGAGTGTCTTTTTGTTGGTGAAGCTGAGCTCATAATGTGAAGATCTCAATCGGCTTTGACGATGTACTCCCGACTAACTTGACGGTGTTGTCCTACTGTATTGGTCCAGGGAAGTACTAATTCGAACCTCCCTTGGCCTCTTCCTATTCCAAAGCGCGCCCACACTGTGTTGCCCGGACCACTAACCACCCGGACACCATCTCTCTTTGTTTACATTTCGCATACACGCGTTAGAAGGTTAAGGGACGTGACAGAGAGTTGAACTTGAAGGCTACCGAGTAAGAATTGGAATAAAGCTCCAAGGTGCATTTATTTTGGCTTCAATACTAGCAAACAGCAGTAGCGTTGTACTCCAGCCATACCAAATGTCTGCTATGAGCAGGGCAGATGAGCCGACCGCAATGGATGAGAGGCAAGCTGGGGAGCTCATCTCAGACTCTGAAGCTGAGGAGCTGGTGGAGATCTCAATGCCAGCCCTGGAGGAGATTCTGGAAAGGAGAGGAAATGCTGCTGTCAAGACTACAGGTGCAGTCAGACCCGAACAGCTATCGATAATCGAGGCCGCCCTTCGCACAAAGACCAGAACAAGGATTCTCCTGGACGATCTCTTTGATGACGAGGCAACAAGCCCCACATGGCCAGCAGGATCTCTGCCTCGTTCGTCGCTTGAACACACAGATATAGGTGTGTCACAACAGCAATAGCACATTCTTCCAGAACTTGAAACATGGGATAAGTCAAAGGTAAGTGGGAGAAGACAGAGGTCATTTTACCAACAGCACATCTACACGATCGATTCAGTGGCGTATATGCTTAGGATAGGCATGGAGGAGGCTACTGAGCTCGTCAAATAGGACACAAGAATGATTCAAGAGTTTCACGCTGGTACGCTACGAAAGTACATCAGGGATCGCTCCGTTGCAACAGGCGGTGTAACAAGCGCCAAAAACCGGACCGCAATACCTGCACCGAGAAGAAGATCACACTCTCCAGTACGGCGCGTCCAGCCGGAAATGACCTTCCTTGATGAAGAAGATGAAGGAGATGAAGCAGCAGATGGACATGAGGAGAGAGAAGATCATCCCGAACATCACACAGTCGAAGAATCCTTGAACTTCCAGGATGCGAATTCTGAAAATGAATCTGATGCTAGTGACTACTCGGACTCATCGTCAGAGGAAGAGGTGAGCGAGGTGGTATTCAGAGGAAGAGTGTACAAAAGTATTGACCAGTTAGCGCGTGTTTCAGGCTTACCAAAGTCTTATTTCTCCAAGCATGTGACGACGAAGCAAGACAGCCAGATCAAAGCACCAGTGAAGAGGCGAATTACAACACCTAGTGTTGGCGTGGCACGAAAGAAATTGAGAACTACAGGATCTAGTGTCACTCCAGAGCCCTCCCCACTACAGGATATATTCACAACTGGGGAGGACTCTCAAGAGAGAGATCCAGGAAGCCCAATATCACGTGCTAGTGATTCTCTGGATGGACCCTTACCATTTTTGGGAAACCAAGCATCCGAGTTCCATCGAGTTACAAAGCCAGAGTTTGATGACTCTGAGGAAGCACAGGAAGACTACACTTCGGGTTTCGACCCTATGCTGAGTGCTCGGCCTCGTCAATCAAACTCGAAAACACGTAAGTCCAATTCACGCCCACATTGTGCAGAAAGGTATACAGTGCCCACTCAATTCAAAATCGATAATACCACACAGCGAGGCAGTTCTCCACAAACGCATTATGGTGATCGTTCTCAGCAATTACGAACCACAGAACGTGTTACGCAACGTAAGCAGAGACCCAAAGTCAGTGGTGTCGTGAGAAAACGAAGACTTAATGGCGGCAACAGTGGGATCATCAGCATCTTGGAGGGCTACTCCAAATCAAGTCGAATATCCTCTCGTCTAACATCCAAATTGTCGTCAGTACCGTCCCAGCAAATTCCCAATTCCAGTGCCAGTAAACCTAGCAAATCCAGCCAGCCGACATACAAGTTTGTTGCACCAGGACCTAACTGCATTTTACCTCGTCAGGCCCACAAAGCTACAGTTGTTTGTGAAACTCTGGGACATGAATACGCCGTCATTCCTCGCAAACAAATCAACAATGGAGCACCGCTCACGCCTCACAATATTGATACACAAGATGGTAATTACAACATGAGTCTACCTGCCCCGATATTCAAGAACTCAGCTGCTTATCGTTGTCTATTTACCTCCGCCAAATCTGAGACCAGAAGCGAGTATCGGTTGATTTTTGGGCCCAAAATCATTGTTCTATCTCGTCTTCTCCGTGACACAGATGAAATTCTTCGAGAAGTCTTTGACACATTATCCGATCTACCAACTTTGAGACTCGCGTCTGAGACTGCCTTATTAGAGAGTTTCCACAAGCTCATTGAATTCTGTACAGGGTTATAGGTCACTGAGACCAAGTCGTTAGTCGCACTAGTGGACAACTTCCGATACAGAATTGAGTCTATGATCAGAAAGACAGGGAAGATGAAGGACATTGATTTCTACTACATGAGTCTGTGCTACATACTCTACTATACCGCTTGCAAAGTTTTCAAGACAAACTACCTCAACGTATTCGATTTCGAGATGAAAGCCAAAGATATATTGACCATCTATTTCGAGTTTGTTGGGTATGTGGACAGCGGAGTCATGAGAAGGAAGATGAGATCACAAGGTCTACTTGCCGAGTCCCTGTCTTTGTTTTTCTTGACACACCAGGAACTAACGTGGGAGGCAGTTAAAAATGCTAAGCTACAGGATATGCAGTTCCTATATGATCTATGTGCTCTGTATGCTGATGGAAAGGCCCAGTGGGGTGCTACTAAAGCCATAATCACCAACACTATCAAATCTGGGTCCCACAGCTTAATCAAAAAAAACTTCGTTATTGTTGATAGACTTGTCAGTGAATTCGGCTGGATAGTCTATCAAGATGTGCTACTCCTGCTCTTTGATGCCGTGAAATCTAACAAGTTTGCCAACTTTCAAGGTGAGGATCCAACACCCACATCTTTCAGCGACGACGGAATCAACAAAAATACTGTCAACAACATCTTCATCAATCTACTACTGTCTTATGCCACAAAAAATGAATTGTCGGGCAGGTTTATCGAAAGGATTGTGCCGGTATCCAAGTCATCATCGGATATCAGTGCTTACTGCAACAGACTCAATCTGTTACTAGCATTGCTATCAATATCTGGAAGAGATTTCAATCAGCAGTTTACTGAGCTGTTCAGTGCGTGTGACTTCAGCTCCAGAACGATTATCAAGGCTTCACTGAAGGCGTTGGGCCTATTGATACGATTCAATAACAGATTTAAACGTGTAACCAAGTTTTTATTCATGAAAAAGATCATCGAGGAGCACGGCACAGAAGAGGAGTTCATAAGCTGCTGGTCCTCACTCATACAAGGTTTGGGTTTCTAGGACCTTCTGCTTACCACCCAAAAATCACTGATTGAACTGGTCTCTTAGGAATGCACCAAAGACGGCCTTTTCAGAACCAATGTCGCAGTTATAAGGGAGTTCGTTATGAGGACCCAGGACAGGAAGACGCTCGAGTTTTTGAGAGATACACTCAACGAACTGAACCCCTCCGTTTATCCAGAGCTGTGGTGTTTCATGTTCGGCAAACTTGTCATGCTTGGTATCGACAACTGGAGTCGGCTCATTCACGTGAACCATTTCCAAGACGAACCAAGGATATATTCATTCATTCTTCGAACTTCTGGCATCAGGATCTACACTCTGGAAAGGGATACATTTGTGCTCTCGCTTCTTGGACATCTCGTCAAGCGCAAGCACGGCAGCAGTCTCAACTCATTCGTGTGGGAGGTATCAAAGCTGGACCCAAAATTGATTAGCTGCAAGCAGATGTTGGTACAAACTAATCACCTACAGATAACAATAAACCTCATTCACAATCTGCTGCAGAGTCCCTCTGACAACGTCAAAGCTCGATATCTTGCTGTGATCATCAACTTCATGAAGAGGGAGTTTGAGCTTGCTGTCAAAGAGCGAAATCTACAGTATCGCAGCTACACCAAAAACGTCATTGAGTTCATTAAGACTTATGGACACGAGTACGTTCGTTCCGTGAAGGCCTTCGAGAGTCTCATATAGGAACTTGGAATTCCCCGTAATGTTGAAAATGACAGTTCCCGTGCCTTGTTCCTGTCAGGCAATGTTCAAGAAAGTTTACAAAGAATTGAGGAGCACCTTCTTTCCAGCTTCAAGAACAGTCACGACTTTTGTGCAGATCTCACCAAGTCGATATTGGCATACAAGGCTAAGCCAGTTGGATCACATCAAAACATATCTGAGTGCAAACTTTACCCACTTTGCTGTTCCATCTCGGCTCACATTGAACTTTTGGGATCATCACCATCGGCATGGATTCTACTATCTGAGCTCACAAAAACACTGTTCAGTGTTATGGAGACTGATCAAAACATTTCAAGTGCAGACATGTACTGTGTGATCAAAATTTTGATGCTTTTCCCATTTGCGTTGAGAGAAAGGAAGTCCCGCTACGAAGGGTTTGAGACTCTAACTATGCAAAACATATACAAAGTGCTGTACTTAGTGCACCACACTCTTGATGGGAGTACTGAATCTCGTCATTTTACCAACTTTGCCATGCAGTACACCTCGTCAGAGATGATCTATGAAATTGTGACATTTCCCGGAACTCCACAATATCTCATCAAGACACCGGCCCCCCTGAAAGAGATCATCTTGAGGGCGAACTTGACTGGCCACTGTAGACAACCAGATCTAAATCGAGCCACGCAAGTACTTGAAAGTCTATTCAACACATTCGCCTCATCACTGGAACCAATGAGAACACCCGAGGAGCATTTCATCGACACCAACGACTTTTACGCATTGATATAATCACATTATTTATTGATCAACATTTACGCAACATAGTGGTACGTAGCACGGTCTTCTTCGTCTCTAGCGAGGTATTCTCTCTCCAGAAGAGCTTCTATTCTTCTCTTGATAAATTGTGGAGAAGGCGAGAATCTTGTGATTTGCCTCACTGCCTCCGCAATGAGTTCGTTATGTGTAGCTGTCTTTCTTGTTTTCATGATTCTCACTAAAGCGGCATCCAGTTCAAACTTACGGTCTTCGTCAACCTTCTCAACAGTCTTAGCCCTTTCAGAGTCCGACTCAATCTTGCTGGCCACTGTGAGGACTTTTACCCTGGTAATTGGAGCAGAGAATGCATAGTTGAAAGTGAAGAGATCATCCGGCTTGATGTCCTTAGACATAGGCTTCTTCTACAGGATCCTTGTCCTTGGAGCTACCGCGATGGACTGTAAGCTTCTGATGAGATCGGGTTTGGGTATCTTGGTGAGCATTTCAATCTGCTAGAATGTGAGCTCATCGTGTTCTTCGAAAAGAAGTGTAATGAGACCACAATATAAGGACATGTTGAGCTCATGGACTTTCTTCTCGAATTTGACTCTGAGGTCAATGGTTCCGAAATTGTAGGCCCAGCTGAGGTTTCTTCCACTGTGCAACTTCGTATAGTAATTTGTGAATGAAGTCTTCATCTCGTCGAGCTGATTACTTAAAATGACCTCCTGGTTATTCGCATTCGGCTGTATTGGCCAAAAAGTCTTGGTGAGGACGTTGATATCAAAGTTCTTGTGGCCAAAATTCTTGGAAACTTCCTTAGAGAGGTTGATATCTCTGAACATACCTTCCAGCTTGGACGTGAACGATGCTCCGATCTCGTTCTTGAGCTTGGAGATGAGAGTTCTCTCAATGTCACTGGAGCTTTTCAAAAGACGCTTAGCCAGGTGGTTCTTGTAGTACTTCTCAAATAGATCCTTGTCCTTCACGAATCGGAAGAGCACGATGGCACTTGTGATAATGGCGTCCATCTCTTCCTCTGACTTGTCACTTGACTTCTTCACATTCTCGTCAATGAAAAGCGACAGGTATTCTGGTAACTTGACGTTCTTGTTCAGGAACTCGACAAATGAGTTATCGATCGTCTTCTGTATACCAGCGTCTCCTCCGAAGCTTTTCATGATCAGATCGTACTTGCGCTTCAATTCTATGACTTTTTCAATCCAAGTGATTGCTAGTGCTGATGCCTTTTTGCCAGCGCCCTTGGCCTTTCCCTTAGCTGGCTGCTCAGTAGGTATACTTTGTTGCTGTTCCAAGGAGAGACCTTCCTCTAATATGATCTCCTTCAACTGGGAGTAGAAGCCCTCAAAATGTGTAACACGAGAGAGCAGTGTATAGAGAAGACTGAGATCGTCGTATCTGTTCTCAGCAATCCAATATCTGAGGCCCTCTGTAGGGAATCTCATGACTTTGTCAATCCTTGACGATATCAGCACCTTATCAACGAGTGACCTGAGCTTCTCATTGGTGGTTTGGGGAAGATAGAGGATACATTTTCCCTGCTCCGCTTGTATCACCTCGTGTGCCTTCTTGATATAGGTTGTTCCATTGGTTGACTCCATCATCTCTACGCCTATTCTATCATAGAACTCCAGGGTCTTGTCCAGGTAGAAAGGCTCGAAGAATCTCAAGTAGAAGTTCTCGCCAGCTTCAGCGCTCTTCTCATCCTCCACGAGCGTCTCGAACATTGTGAGGACATCTTTCACGATGAAAATGTCCACTATCAATCCATTTCTGTTCGCCGTGATCTCATCAAGCAGGAAGTTGTTGAGAGTGTTGCCGATGGAGACCCCGTCGCTCTTGATGACGTTATCTCTGAAGAGGTTGATTCCAACGTCGAATATGAGCGGCAGGTGGTTCTCCTTGGCGTAAACTCTGTCCAGGTACATCAACACGTCGCTGATCATCCGCATAGAGAGCAGATGGTCGGCCCAAGAGGACGACACCTTCCTGAGGAAGGTTTGTCTGTCACAGCCATCCTGCAGATCCTGCTTCAGCTACTCCTTCACCTCCACCAAATGAGACCCAACGAGCTTACCCACAGAGTCATATAGGTTCTTCCCGTACTTTCTGAGAACGAGGTTGTACGATTTTCGGTACAGCTCCTCGAATGACAGCTGGGACGCATTCTTGTTCTAGATCTCTCTGATTGCCTCCGAGAGCACGCCCCACGACTGCTCGAAGTCCACCTCGCTTCCGAGATTCTTCTTCGGGGCTCTGATCTTACTTCTCCTGCCGTTGCTCGAGAGCATCTTTAAGTTGTGAAATGCTCGAGCTTCGAGGTTACAACGCAACGCCACTCGCCGGCCCTCTGCCTCCACTGGCCTCAGAGGCCGCAAAGTGTACGAGCTGGTGGATTCCCTCCTCTAATCGCGGTGTACGGGTGTGGATACCCACTTTTTTTTTTTTTTTTTGGGTCGCGTAACTGCTCACCATACAAATCACTGGCGCCAACCTCCAACATCTTATAGACAACACGCTGGAATAAGGGGAAAGATCTGCCTGTTATCACAGAGAACACCATGTCATCCGATATTCTCGACGTGTTGAGCATCCAGGCGCGCGAGGAGCCGTCGAAGAAGAAGCAGAAGACGGAGCAGACACGCGCCAAACCCAGCGGGATAAACAGAGAACTGTTCCAACTGCTGGGCCAGAACACCCCTCCAGTGGCTGTGAGAAACCAGCAGAAGTTCAAAGACCGACTCAACTCACTGGAGAAGCCCTCTAGCTGGACGTGGGCCACTTTCAAGAACAAGGCCCGAGAGGACGGGCTCAGACTGCACCACTGGGTCAAGGGATCCAAGGAGGTTGTTGAGGCTTCGGACCTTCCGTACAAGTTTGAGAAGTACAACGTTGGCCTGAATATTCCTGACTTCACAGAGGAGGACTACGAGAAGTTCATCAAGGAGGGCGATAACGATGAGGAGGCGAAAGAGGAGCCCGCTTCAGGCGAGACCAAGGAGAGTGGAGAGACGACAGCAGTCGCAACAACCGATGCTACAACCACAACGGAGGAGTCGAGTTCTGTGAAGAAGGAGGACGCGGACAAGATGGACGTGGATGCTCATGACAAGGACACTGAAACGATAGCTGCTGAAGAACCCTGGGACTACGAAGAGACAAGGTACCTCTTTGACCTGTCCAAGGCATTTGACCTCAGGTGGATCGTCATTAGCGACAGATACGAATTCCAGGGAAGACATCGCACAGTGGAGGATCTACAGCAGAGATTTTACTCCGTGTGTCAACGTATCCTGATCTACGAAAACGAAAAGGACGAAACTTCACAGAATACCAATCTGATCTCCAACCTGAATTTCATCAAGAAGAAGGAAGTCGAGAGAAAGGCCTACCTAAACAGACTCCTGGAGAGATCTCCGGCTGAAATTGCCGAAGAGGAGTCTTTGTTGATTGAAGCCAAGAAGTTCGAGGTCTCAGCAAAGAAGACAATGTCAGAGAGAGTCCAGCTCCTGCAGTTACTGGATACACCACAGGCTAGTGCATCCATTCAACAGTACCTCACATCACAAGGTCTCACCCAGTTGTACCAGCAGTTGATGACAGAGAAGCGTAAGCGCAGAGTTGACTCACCAGCTCCAGAGAACCCATTGACTCTGCTGAATGAGAAGCTTAAACAACAGGCCATCCAGAGGCAGAAGCAGATACAGCAAGAGAAGTTGGAGCAACAAAAGAGAAAGAAGGAGAACCCAATCTCTCAGTTATTATCTAAGAATCTTACTCCAAGAGAGGAAGAGGCATTTGGCCTCAAAGTACACCAGGATAAGATCTCACCTGGTGTCTACCTACGCTCAACGAAAGTGTCACCGTACAAGCCTTCAGTTCAGCAACGTATCAGTGGTATCCTGAGTGAGTTGGGATTGGGTAACAAACCAGTGATGATGACTGAAAAAGTTGTTGCCAAGCGTGAAGAGCTAAACAGAGCTATACACAATGTACTAGAGTTGAAGAAGCAGGTTGATAAACTCGAAGCTGAGTATAGAGTTTTGAAATGATCACAGGATGATCACATCGCTACCGGAATGATATACACGAACTGATTTTTCTTACAGCTTAGAAAACTTAGCTCTTCTCTTCTCAACAAAGGCTGCCATCCCTTCTTTCTGTTCGGCATTCCCAAACAAGTTGTAGAACGTGATCTTTTCAAGCTCAAGTCCCGAAGATAGCGTAGTTTCGTACGCCCTGTTCACTGAGATCTTACATGCTCTAGTGGCCAGTCTTGGGCCCCGAGCTAATCTCGAAGCCAGCTTCAACGCATTCTCGAGAACTGTACCGGCCTCGAATGTTTTGGACACCAGACCCCACTGTTCAGCCTACTTGCCGGTAAACATATCGCCTGTGAGATTGAATTCCATCGCCTTGGACTTTCCTATAGCCCTGATGAGCCGCTGAGTTCCACCTCCGCCTGGAATGACTCCCAGTTTGATCTCAGGCTGACCAAACACTGCCTCCCTAGCGGCATAGATGATATCACAGCTCATGGCAAGCTCGCAGCCCCCTCCAAGCGCAAACCCTTCCACCGCAGCTATCACTGGGATCGAGAACCCGGAGAAGTTGGACCAGTTACCAAGCAGGTTCTTCTTGGTTGCCTCTTCCGATGTCAAGTGCTACATCTCCTTGATATCTGCCCCAGCAGCGAAAGCTCTCTCGCTGCCAGTGATTACAATCGCTCCGTACTGATCAGGGTTCTCATCTGCGTGTCCAATTGCGTCAAGTAGCTCGTTCAGAAGCTCTGTTTTGAGGGCGTTGAGTGCCTCTGGACGGTTCAGCTGAATCTGCAGAACCCCGTCCGCTGGCGTGGAGGTGATGATGTACTTGTACTGGCTCATTTGGGGCTCTCTACAGGAATCTCACCAGTCCATCGTCAATCCATCTTCAACAAATGACCGTTATTGTATCTTTTTATCCTCCTGAGCTGTGAAATGTGGGGAAAGCTCTGCCCGATTTGAGCCGCGGCTTCGCTAATCGAGACATCCACTACGATGGTTTTGGCGGTGTTTAATATCCATGGAGTCGTGCAATTCCGCATCGACTCGCCAGTGTTTGGTTCTCTAATGGAGAAGCCTTGGGTGTTCGAAGCTATTAACTTGTCGGACGGAGTGCTGGTGCTCTGTTCCGCAATGCGCCGGGTCCGTGGTTCTGTGGGTTCTGCGGTACTACGGCTTTCTCACCTACTTTTGATCGTCTATCTGGACCATCTAATCATATTAAGACACAGTACACACAGCCTCAAGCATCGCTGACATTCACTAAGATGTCGTGGTTATGTGTGCGTGCGAGATCGGTAACCGGCAGCGTTGGCAGGTTGACTCTGTAGTTCAAGTCGTACACTCTCCACTGCGGCAGTGGCACCCAGCCATAATCCAATGGCGTTGCATGGAATACAAACTTCTGTCTTGTGCATGGTAGCACCGATACTTGACTCGTCGACTTCGTCCCTGTGACTTGGAAAGATTGGTTCTCCGTGAGCGTGGTGGAGAAGGAGAAGACACGGTTGGTTGGATTTTCGATCATGTACGTCAACTTCAGGTCGTTGTTCTGCTCACTCTGCTCAACATCTAGAAGAACTCTTGGGTCTAGAAGTGGTAACGATAGTTCCCAAGCATCATGATTGAACGAGTTTACCAGACTGGAGCCCGTCCTTTTCCACTTCAAAGTCATACTGGCTTCAACTTGTGCACTTCTGTGCGTATGACCATCATTGATGAAAGTCTGGATGTGTCTTTCGGTGACTAGCCTTCCATCATCCAGCTTGGAAGGAACTGGCTTCTGGTCCTCCTCCAGCTCACAAACAACACCGGGTTGCTTGACATTCACCACCAGTTCATCATCAAGCGTCTCAATGGCCTCGTTGTGGACTGCAATCGTACATCTCATCAGCCAGTGTCTAGATGGCTTAGGAACTGCAGCTTCGCCATCCTTAATCTCGAACACGGAAGGAAGGTCCTCGCTCTTGATCCTTGGAAGCACCGAAACAGAGACACTAAATGGATCCACCAACCTCATGATACGTTTCTGAACACTGCTGATTGGGATCTGATCGTCGTCATTCACAACGTACGTGGTTTTAATCACTAGACTTAGGTCGCATTTCTTCATATCCTTTGGACGAGCTGGAATCTGGATGACGAGGTCCGTAGTTGTTTCCTTCTCTTTATCAACCTCTTCAATGACCAGCTCCTCCAGCTATGTGTCGACTCCCCACTTGCAAACCGTTTCCCCATCTCCGATAGACAGTCTGGCCTGTGTCTTAATGCCAACTTTCTCGTGGTCTTCATTGTAGATTTTCACTGGGATCACCAACTTTTCACCTGAGTACACAACTTGAGGCATTTCTCCAATGGTGACTCTAGTGTCTGGAGTTCTTGGGACCACTTCACATGATGTGGGCTCTGCTGTTCCAATGATCTGCTCCACATTGTTCGATTCTAGCCAGATGTGGCGATACAATGGTGCTCTGGAGATCAGCGGTATGGAGATATTGGCCTTGAAAAGATCACGATGGACAAGTTGTCCTAGGACTTTGTTGATCGTGTGTTTGCCGATCTTTCTTGTTGGGATGGTCAATGTGATACACTTTGTTTCATAAGGTGTAAAGTTGAGGTTGGCTTTACCAATGAACTCACCGCGGGCTTCATCAAATAAGACTGTTGTAGCAAGTACCTTTCCAGGGGTATCCAAAGTTGGGTCATGCTGCAGAACAAGAGAGGCCTCTGTATCGTTGAACTCAACAGTGATGTTCTCAAGAATGCTAGAATTTAGCACATCGTTCATTTTAGACTTGAGTTTCAATTGTAGATGACAATCATTAGTCAGTGGTACCCTTGAGCTCTTGAAAAGTGCCTCGCAGACGAAGAAATCAAAGTTTGAATCGGTAGAGGCATTGATCACGACATCCTCCGTTTCACGTAGGAAACTCTGGTATGTTCCAGTGGTCTCATCAACAATGTCCTTCAGTCTTCTGACTGAGGTGTCAAGTTCCTTTTGTGGTATGAGTCCTACCTCCAATAAATTCAAGACAGATGGATAGTACTTTTTAAGTTGAATACAACATTCAAACAGCCTGGTGTAAACTGCACTCAGTAGACGTGGCCAGTCATCCTCCTTCAGCTGATCACAAACTTGTTCAAACAACTTGAATGCTTTCTCGTACTCACCTTCTTGGTACAGCTCTTCTGCAAGTTGGTAGTTGACAAACGCAATACTTCTGTTGAAAGTGTTGTCCTTCTTCTGGAATGCCAGCTTGGAGAATGTGAGAAGGGTTTTCAGCGATTCTCTATAGTCATTGGATCCAAGAGAAGCTGAGTACTGGTCCTTCTGTGAGCTTCTCTCCTTGTCAACTCTTTGGCGTCTTCTTAAGATATCGGAAGCTTGCAGATAGAGATAACCTGAGTGTGGTAACACCATTGGAGACCACTTTCTCTTAGCATCTGATTTGTACGACACTTCTGAGGGAATGAGTGTAACAGGGGCCAAGTCTGATATTTGACCGAGCCATTTGAATTGCTGAGAGAGCCAGTTACACACTGCGTAGTCGTCAGCGCTGATGCCTTTCAATTTGAGAAAGTAAATGACACTCTGAATGTGTACATCAAACTTCTTGTATGCCGTGTTGGGTGACTCAAAGTACAAGTTCAATCTCACAACGTGGAAAATGATAACGTCGAGTAGAAGCCTGAACTGACCCCAGTTTTTGTTGGCGAGTGGAAGGGAATTGAGGATCTCAATGAGGTTTTCGTATGCGGCTTCCAGGGTCTTGATAGCAGTATCGTACTGCTGGATGATTTCGTTGATGAGACCAACTTTCAGCAGGTATCTTGCCTCGATGAGGTGTCTCTGTAGAGAGTTCTCAGCGGACACTGCTCCAATGACTCTTGTTCGCTTTCTGCGAATCTTCTTGTCAATGTAGCCGTAGAACTCCAGCGTGGCGGGCTTGATGATCTGCAAGACATCCACTGCAAACTGTGAAATCTCCTTCTGGGTGGATGATGGGAGGAAGAGCAGTCCATTGCGGCTGTTGAGCCCTGTCTGCTTGCGTATGGCACTGACACGCTCTTCCAACTCCGGGTTAAGCGCAGTGGACCTCGACGACACGATGATCACCACCAGCTTCACGGTTCGCTGGGCCAATTGCTCCTTCAGGATGTTGATCTCCGAAGCCAGCTCGGCGTCGACACGCTCCACGTCCACGGCATCTGTCAGCTCTGCGTCTAGCTCGTAGAAGGCGATGAATACAGCTGGTAGGATGGAGCGGTACTTCTGCAGCCAGTCGAGCGTCAGGATCCCGTCTGGGAACACAGGCGAGCCCTCTGTGGCGGGCGACAATGGAGACTGCTCACCTGGTGTCCGTTTCGGCAGTGCAAAGGACTCGTCCACGGGTTTGAAGCGGTATCTGTGGCCATGTGTGGGCAGTTGGCTCCTTGTAGAGGCCGAGTCCCACATGACATTGTCAACGTGGCACTTGCGCCACACTTTGACCACGTCCTCGACGAATGGGACGTTTGAGATTCTCTTTTGCTTTCTGAAGACGGGCTCAGCGTTCACGCTGAGCGGATTGGCAGTGAGGTCCTCATTCTCTGATGGGAGAGCCTTGGAAGCGGTCTCATCAAGGCCCTGGAGAACCACCAGCGGCGCCAAGTGCGCCAGGAACTGCGGCGGATAGGACTCCATTTGTCCGTGAAACTGTGCTTTGCCTGTGTCTACTGTGAGCTGTGCAATGTCTCTTCAATCAGCAAATCACTGCAATTGTCCCAGCTTCCACAGCGTTTTGGCCCTTGGAATCATCAAGAGAGCCAGGTCTGGCGCGCCAGACACGGAAGATCACCACATTCGGAGAACACACATACTTAAGCATGTTACCCGGCCTCCATGTGACGTAACAGAGGGACCGCCGCGCAAACACCGCCCAAACATCCACGCCGAGCGAGTGGCCACTGTCCACCAGCACTGTGTGGTGTCACACACACACACACACACCGCAAATGCTTGCCTTCAGAAGCTCCCTGGCCAGAGCAGCTCAGCCTCAGTGCACCAGAAACTTCAGCTCAACACTACGCAAAATGTCTGACCTTAAGATCGAGAGAATCGCCCCAGGTGACGGTGTCAACTTCCCAAAGATTGGTGACAAGGTCACCATCCACTACACCGGTACCCTTGAGAACGGTAAGAAGTTCGACTCGTCCCGTGACCGTGGCTCCCCATTCCAGTGTGTCATCGGTGTCGGCCAGGTCATCAAGGGCTGGGACGAGGGTATCCCACAGTTGTCCGTTGGTGAGAAGGCTGTCCTCACCATCCCAGGTGCTAAGGCCTACGGTGAGAGAGGTTTCCCAGGTTTGATTCCACCAATGGCCACCTTGATCTTCGACGTTGAGTTGTTGAAGATCAACTAAGTCGTTTGCGCACTTACTCGCTACTGTACGTCCTATTGTCGCTTGAACTAATTCATTGTAGGCTTGTAAACGATAGCTGCGATACATTCTCAGACATCAAAAGGGTCAATTGCGCCTTCTGCCACCACGTCTGGTTTGTGCCCTTGACCTCGTGCGGGCAGTTGGTGTGGTACTGCGAGCTTTCGTAGTTGTAGATGTGGAGGACGCTGTGTTTGGGCGAGATCTTGTAGACTTGCGGGGTGGTGATGAGTTGACCTCAGCAGTTCTCTTCCTTGTGGAGGCTCTTGTTTGTGGCTTGCCGTCCTCCTTCTCGTCATTATCATCACTGTTTTCACTCTCTTCATCTTGACTAGACTCCTCTCCGTCTTCCTCGTTGCCGTCGCCCTCTTCCTCATCATCTTTGCCTTCAGCATCGTCTTCGTCTTCGCCTTCGTCCTCACCTTCGCCAGCTGACCCTTGTTGGTTCCCACCATCATCACTATCACTGGCTGTGTCTTCGTTCTCCTCTGTGGCGTTATCGTTGTCATTTGGTTCATCAGCTGTGCGTGTTCTCACTCTTCTTCTTGTCACTGGTGCTGATGTCTTCGTTGAAGTCTTTGTTGGCGGTTTCTTGGTCACCTTCTTTGGGATACCTGCCTTTCTTGTACGACTTGTTCTTTTCGTAGCAGCAGATTCAGTGTCATCACCAGTTGCTTCACCTTCCTGCTCTTCAGTCTAGGCCTCCTCTTCCTCTCTTCCTTCTTGTACTTCCTCGTTACCGTCTTCTTTTTCTTCATTTTCTTCTTTTGCTTCATCTTCATCTTCTTCTTCCTCTCCCTCTTCTTCCTCTTTCTCCTCTTTCTCCTCTTCCTCCTCCTCCTCCTCCTCCTCTTCATCTTCATCTTCATCTTGTTCTACTTCTTGTGCTTCCTCCTCTCCGGCAGAAAGCTGTGGCGCTGGAGTTTCGCCTTCATCGACACTCTTCTCCGCATCTTCTTGGCCCTCCTTCTGTGCACTTCTCTTACTTCTTCTCGTGCTCATTCTAGTTTTGACAGTGTCATCCACCTGCTTGGCCGTGTCGTCTGCCTCCTCTGCCCCGGGTCCCGATCTGGTCCTCTTCTCAACTACAGCACCAGCCACCTTCTGTGGTGAATCCACATCACTCTTCGTGTTCCGTGTTCGTCTCTTTGTGTTCGTCGTCGTCTCTCTTGTCGAGTTGTTATCCGAGCTGTTTGTCTCCTCCTCGTTGTTGTCGTCGTCGTCTTCGAGCTCATCCAGTGCTGGAAGGTCATAGAGCGATCCCAGTTTCTCCCACACATCGCTGGCACTCAGCACCTAGCTCTTGTCTTTGACGTCTTCATTTAGCGTATTCAGGACAGCCACCATGGCTGATTGCTTCTTGTGACCTGTTCATCGGAAGTGTTAGTGATCTGGGTAGTGCAGCTGAGTAAATAACACGCAAGAACTCACCCGCTGGCTTGTTCTGGCACACGGCCCTGAACAGTTTGATCTCCTCCTGCACTGTCCACTCTCTCATTGCTGTCCTCGTTACTCCACCTTAAGCATTGCCCCCATTTCACAGCTTGGTACTTCACAGTTTGAAGTGCCAGATGGCTGGAGAGCCCAGAGTGCCCTCCCGCAAAACCAAACACCCGTACACCTCAGAGATCTCCACGGCCGGCTTCTCCGCCTCGGTGGCAGCGCTCAAATGGCAATTCCACCACGTAAACACAGTGGAAGGTTCATCAGTTAAGGTGGAAGGACAGTACAATTGAGTCTCCCCTTGCACAATGACCGACGTGAACCACGACAAGTTTGCAGAGATCTTTTCTCGGTAAGTTAATCCCGGCCCTACCGTTAGGGTTGTTGTGTGGTGCGGTTCCCAGCTCTGTTTCGGGCCGTAATCTAAAGATGATGCGAACAGATTCAACTAACAACGTTTTCAAAATAGTCTGGAAAAGGCTACCACCGCACTCGAGGACATAGTCAACAGAAACAGTTCTCCCAAGGGTGCCGATGGTGTCGCTGAGCCAGCCAACTCCGCCGCCGGGGTCACCAGGGCGCTCTCGGACCTCGAGCTCTCCTCCTCCTCCGTCAACTTGGAGGAGCAGGAGGAGGAGGAGGCCGACACTCCATCCGTGAAGGCTTTCAAGGAGTTCATCGAGCTATTTGTGGACCCATTCACCTCCCTGTCGCATGAGATCAGCCCACTCGTCGGCGAAGAGGCCGAACAGTTTGCCAGTGCACTGAAGCAGCAGCTCAACTTCATCAAGGCCGCCGCCAAGTCCAAGAAGCCAGACTTCTCCAACCCGGCAAACGTGGCCCTGCTGGCTCCGTTGCAGGAGGCTATTGCTGCCATCACTCAGCTCAAAGACGACAACCGCAAGTCCGAGTTCTTTTCCCACTTGAACTCCATCGCCGAGGGAACAGGCGCACTCAGTTGGTTCCTTACAGAGACGCCAGTGTCATTTATCCCAGAGATCAAGGATTCTGCCACCTTCTGGACCAACAAGGTGCTCAAGGAGTTCAAAGACAAGGAACCTAAGACTGCGGAGTGGGTCAAGCAGTACCTTGGTATCTTCGAGGGCCTCAAGCTCTACGTGAAGCAGCACCACACCACAGGACTCACCTACAACGCCAACGGTGGTGACTTCGCTTCTCAGCTCAAGGCCCTGGACGTCTCCTCCGACGCTTCCTCCGTCTCTACCTCCACTGTGAAGGATGCACCACCTGCGCCACCTGCTCCTTCTGCCGGTGGTCCTCCTCCACCTCCACCACCTCCTCCAGCCAACCTCTTTGACGACGTGAAGGCTCCACAGGCATCGTCTGCTCCATCTGCAGGCGGCATCAACGCCGTCTTCTCTGAGCTCAGCAAGGGTGAGGGTATCACAGCCGGACTCAAGAAGGTGGACAAGTCACAAATGACTCACAAGAACCCAGAGCTCCGTGGCTCCTCCATCGTGCCAGCTTCTTCGTCAGCACCAGCCACGGGAAAGAAGTCCCCACCTGTGCCAAAGAAGCCAAGCGCCCTCTCACGCAAGCCTAAGCCAGAGCCTATCATTGAGTTGCAGGACTACACCAAGTGGATTGTCAAGAACGTTGAAGGCAAGCACGACATTGTGCTTGACGGTGAGATGACCCAATCCGTGTTCATTGGTGACTGTAAGGAATGTACCGTGCAGATTAAGGGCAAAGTCAACGCCGTGTATCTCTCCGGAACCACTAAGGTTGCTGTTGTCATCGACAGTGCCGTTTCCGGTGTCGACGTCGTCAACTCCAAGAAGTTTGGTATCCAGGTTGTTGAGAAGGTGCCACAGATCACCATTGATAAGTCCGATGAGGGTCAGATCTACTTGGCCAAGACCTCTTTGGAGACCGAGGTTTACACCAGCTCCACAACATCTCTCAACATCAACGTCCCTGATGAGGAAAACGACGACTTTAAAGAGTTGTCTGTGCCAGAGCAGTTCAAGCACACCTTCAGCCCATCTGGTCAGATCACATCAACCATCGTCGAGCACGCCGGTTGAGCGACTTTCTAGAACTCTACAACTTCATATGTATACAAGACGATCTTCAAATTTCATTTTTAGCTCAATATGTACAGATGTAAGAAGATATCGTAAAAACATTCAGTGCTGTTTGGAAGCCTTGACTCTTCTGATGTACCACATGTAGGCTCTCTCGTGGACAGGCAAAGCAAATGGAGAAATCACCTCAGACTTACCAGGCAAGGCCACAGGGTCTCTCATGTACACGGCATGACATGTCTCGAACGAGATCTCAATGTGTGATGGCAAAATGGCAAATGGCGCAATGAATGGACGCACCTTCCATGGTGTGAAGTATGGCTTCTTGGCATCCTGACGGCCAAAGAGACCCTTCTGCCATGGAAGTGACACCTGGGCACTGGACTCATTCTCCAAAATGGCGCTCTTGTCAAGCTTGTTGTGGAAGTGCAGTCTGTTGGCCCACTCAGGGTCGTATGGCAACTCCTTGGCATCGGAATCGAGCTTCTTAGACTCGGATCCCTTTCTCAGATCCTCCCAGTGTGTAGTTTGCAATGACGATACAAGCTGCTTCACATCGCTGAAGATCTTCTTCTCGGCTTCTGAGCGGGATGTCTGGGCCTCCTTGTCCAAAGCAGCGGAAACCTGCTTCGACAACTGCTCCTCTGACAAGCCCTTCAAAGTCTCCACACTGAAGTCCTTAGCTGTGGTGACTCTCTGGAACACCTTGAGGGCAGCTTCAGCAGCCTCATTGGAGAAACGCTGGGAGAATGTGGCAACTGTGGCTGTCTCCTCCTTGATTCCCAACTGCAACACGACCTTTAAGGCATTTGTTCTTGTGAATTCCTTCTGCTCCTGAATCATCTTCTTCTCAACTTGCTCGTTGAAGTGTTTGATTCTCTGCTCCAACACCTCCTGCTCAATCTCGTCCAATGGCTTCCCGAGTCTCTGCTTGTTTCTCTGTGCGTCCCATGTGGCCTTTGGGTTCTGCTTGGCCTTGTGCACAAACTCGTTCCACTTGGCAATCTGCACGCTGTCAACCTTCAACGACTGCTGCACGGATGGCTTGGTGGCTCCCAAGGCTTGTAGTACCTTCTCCGGCTTCACATTGAACACATCGCCCTCCTGCAATGAGTAGCCTGGCTGGCGAATCTTGATACCGTTCACTTGCACGTATCCATGGATGATGAACTGACGCGCCTGTCTCACAGAGGAGGCAAACATCGATCTGAAAAGGGCAAAATCAAGTCTTCTCTCAAGAACAGCGTATGTCTGCAGTGGAACAGGTGTGGTGACGTTATTCTCACCACGGAGAGAAGCATCCAAATGTGCGACGGACTCCAGCTTCTGGGAGAAATCCGTTTGGAAACGCTTCTCTGTAAGGTATTCACCATGGTACGCTCTTGTCTCCTGCTTGGCCGTCCATTTCTGTTGATATAAATTCTGACCTTGGAAGTTCACACGACCCTTCTTGTAAAGGTTGAAAAGGTTGTACTTGTTCCACGAGGCACGCACTCTTCCACGAGCGAGGGAGTTGAGCAAAGTTGCCTTTCTGGGCATCTTGAGATTGTGATGGTGTGTGACTTTGGTGGATGCTCCTTCAAATTACCCAGACTCAACTGCAATCAACAAATCAAATGGCCTTTTGTTCCATGAATTTGACGTTCACCAGCCAACGCCCGCTCAGGCTCAAATTTTTCGAGTGAAGGGTGTGCGGATTAGTTATGTAAGCTAAGCCCGTGTGATTATGTAATATTTTTGGCTTCATCTCAATCAAAGCACTGGAAACCACAATTGAATTAAAGCAAAGAGTATACTATTCAGTTGTTCCATTTGAAATTCAGGTGAACTTGGAGAGAATGGTTTGACGAACTTTCCTGAGAGGCGTCACGACAACTTCGTTCAACTTGCCAATGACAGGATACTCAGCTGAGGTGAACCTGGTGGTGTTGATCATATCTGGACGCTCCCTCAAATAGTTAATGGACCTCTTTCTAGTCTCCTTGTTGTGGATCTGTAGAACTGGACCATCAAAGAAGCGATATGGTTCGAAAATGGCCCGCGCCAAGTCCTCAGTGCTGAGGTGGGACTTCAATGGTGCTAATACACCAGCGGCAGACTCCACGACGCTGATGAAAGAGATGCCGGTGGCATTGGTGTCTGTCTTGGATAGACCAATCAAGTCTCCTTTAACGATGTAGTTGGCCCACCTCTGGATCGTACCGTTCTTCATCTCCCCTAGAATCTCCTCGGCTTCTGCGTTCTTGGTCGATACGAAATCCTGTCTTGAGGATGATGTCCAGTCCCAAATCATAAATCCCATCCTACCAGCGGAAAGCCTTGGTGATGAATAATAAGGAGAGACAGTTACCAAAAGCTTAACCCCAAAGGTAAAGGACTCAATGATCTCAAGAAGGTATTGCGAGATCTGGTGTCCAGAAGACAAGTCTCCCATCAACCAAACCACCGAGTGCTCAACGCCTCTTCCAAGAAAAGCTGAGACACCTCGGATGGTAGTTTTCCAAGTTTCAATAGTGGAGGACACAAGAGTTATAGTATTCGAGTTGTTTGGGCCGTTGATTCCTGCTAACCGCTGACAAAAAATAGTTACAATACTTGAATCAACTGTCTCCTTGTTGTACAACAAGGAGATTGCCTCACCAACGCGGCCGGTGGAGCCAAAGACCCAGTTGACTACTCGAACGTGCTGATTACTGTGAGTTTGAATGCTCTTCAACTATGCAATGACTTCGTCGCAAGTGGTTTGGTAACCTGAAGTGGAGTGGGCGTCTGTGCTGTTCTCTTGAACGACAGCAGCAGGAGGTTCAGTCGCAGTAATCGCTGTCAAGTTAACTTGCTCATCAAGATTGGGATTTGTACAAGATTCACCTTGTCCACTCCTGGCCTCAGCCTTCCAGAGTACCAAGGTGACTGGAGAAGCTGAAACAGAAGCTGGAACAGTCTCCGTGTCTGGCACTCGCTCCATTAATGCAGCGACAGGGCAAGCGGTGAGCTGTGGGGCGGTACTCGTGACAACAAAGGCATGGTTCAACTTAGCCTGACTTGATGGTGAAAACATTTTCATGAATTGCTTGGAGAGCTTCTTTGTGGTGGACCTCGTGGTCTTTTCAGGTCTGTGACGCAGTAGAGCGTAGAGCGGAGATTCAGTCGGCGGCTAATTGACGCAGCGAATATCTTGAGGACCAGAGTCTCGCAGAATATAAGAAGCCCGGATTTGAAAGATAACAAAGCCTTTAAATGGATTTATGACTGCGATATCTCTTCGTATCTTTGAAAAGGAGCCGCCAGGGGGGCCCTCATAGACGCTGCCTCTGGGGGGGTCCGCTGCGATTGTCCGCGATCTCGGCTTATAAGAATCTGGATGACTAAGCGAGATCAACCTGTTGGATGAGTCTATTCACAATGGACAGAGCATATTTAGTATTCCTGTTCATAGTCCATTTGCTGATCAAATGACACATTCATTGTGCAGATCTTTTGAGCTTTTTCCAGCTCGATTCGTACCAATTTCTGTTTTGCGGCTTTTGCGTGGTTTTCTGTTCACCAGACGTCGATCATTATGATTATCTGTCTGTAATCTGAAGTCTATAAAAGGCCCAGATTCTTCCCCCGATTCTACAATTCTTTTCCTTCAGACTTTCTCATATTCATTCATCAGCTACATCAAATTCCAATTCCAGCAACTATGAGTAACCCACTTCTGTTCAACGTCACGCAAGCTCTTATCCAGAACGGAGGAAGCGCCATCAAGACCAGCATTGATCTGGTCAAGCAAGGAATTTACGACCCAAACGTACATTATGTCGTCAAGGAGGTTGCCTATAAGACTGGTGGAATTTCTGCGTAGGGTTTGTTTTTACTCGACCTCTTGGGCTTATGGACTGTCACTCGTACAGTAACTTGGCTCACCTGTGCTACGTCGTTCTTTTACTGGATCAGTATGAGATACGGAATCGGATTTCAAGAGTTCTTCAGCAGTTCCATTGGTTGTGCCGTTGGTATCATATCTATAAACTCAGGTGTTATCCTCTCCGTCTTGTCTGGTAGCCCAATTGGTTACAGCTTCACCAGTTACAAGAACGTTGGCGGTGTTGGAGAAGTTTTCAACATCACTAAACTTGATTCAGCGGGTACACAATTCGGATACCTGGGATAGACTCACAACTTGGCCGTTGCTGACAGCATTCTCACCCCAAGAGGATTCAACCACACCTCTGCTGTTGTCTCCTTCAACGACTACGTCTCTAACCAACCAGCTCTCTATGGTGTCGAGGCTACGCACCAGGACGGGTACACTTTACTCTGTCTTGCTGGAACCACCCGTCCAGACATCCTCGTTGAGTCTCTTCTAGCCCTGGAACCAAACCAGGTGGACTCTGGTGAGAATAAGCAATTTGTCTGTTCCAGTTTCGATCCTAACGCTGTCATGAGTGGTGCCCATTATCCAATTAAGCTCACCAAGGAGTTCAGCCTTCCGTTGTTGAAAAAGAAGGAGGTTATTGGGAAGCTGAGAGCTAGTGATGTCAACTCCTCTGATGTTGATTACTCCGATGACACTCTGCTTGATCAGGAGTACGAGAAGTTGTTTGCTCAGTCTGTCGCTGATCTTGAGTCTCTCCCATCTGCCGATGAGGAGCTGACTGCTTCTGGTGTTTCCGGTGCTAGTGTCTTTGGTTCGGCAAAAATCTTCCAAACTGATACTGGTGAAATCAAAACAAGTATTGTTTCTCACTACGTGAACGCGTACGGTCCTCCTGTGGACTTCACCGCCGAGGAGTGAACTCCCATCTGAAAGCCGAAAACTACTCACACTTCTCGCTATTTATATATTTTAACTCAATTTCACACATTTATGCTTACAATGGTGTAGCTTATTGTCTTGTCTGATTTCACACGAATCACTCAGTCTAGGCTTGAACACAGGATTCTGACGTTCGTGTCGAAAGAGCCCCAGGAGTTCAGCCTGTTCTTCTCCAACATTGACGTCCTCAAACAACATCTTCAGCTATGAGCTGTAGCTTTTCTATCATCAATACACTTGCGTATTTTCACTCAAACACTGAGATAAATGATAATTGATCGAAAGATGTACTGTTAAGTTGGATACGTTAAACATCACGCCCTTCGCTGAACAATCTAGTCATTGACAGAGGTTCAGCGGGTCCATTTTGCTGACATTAGGGCACCCTAACATAACTCAGTGTTTCACTGTCTGTTTTCTGTATCTCTCATACTCAGTCACCATAACTCCATATCTAAGGCACATGAAGAGCTTCAGAAAGCCTCGTTGGTATTACTCAGGAGAAAGTCCAGGCTTCCTATTGGCCATTGACTACTTCGCGGCCCATATAAATGGTGATTTACCGTACGCTTTACCTTCTAGCTTACCAAACTGATCTCAAGCACATAAGTGATGTCTTAAGCAGTCCGTGATGAGCTGTAGCATTTCTATCATCAATACACCTGCGTGTTCTCACTCAAACACTGAGATAAATGATAATTGATAGAAAAAAGTACTGTAAGGTTGGGTATGTTAAACATCACGCCCTTCGCTGAACAATCTAGTCATTGACAGAAGTTCAGCGAGTCCATTTTGCTGAGATTTGGGCACCCTAACATAACTCAGTGTTTCACTGTCTGTTTTCTGTATCTCTAATACTCAGTCACCATAACTCCATATCTAAGGCACATGAAGAGCTTCAGAAAGCCTCGTTGGTATTACTCAGGAGAAAGTCCAGGCTTTCTATTGGCCATTGACTACTTCGCGGCCCATATAAATGGTGATTTACCGTACGCTTTACCTTCTAGCTTACCAAACTGATCTCAAGCACATAAGTGATGTCTTAAGCAGTCCGTTAGTAATAATGTATGTGACAAAAGTGAATGGGAATCCCGGTATTCAGTTGATATCGAAGCTGAGCTACACATGCGATACATCCAGCTTGGCAGCAGATAATCAACACGTCAATGGGACCAATGAGATGGTCCTCCCTGCCATCGCCAGATTTTTTATGCTTCTGGAGCTCACCTGGCCAACAAATAAGACCTGCCCAGCTCAGTTTTCATGTATAGCTAAGCAATCTCCCTCATGGCTGAAGACGATGCATTGCCATAGTCAAAGGTCTTATTACGTAAGCAGATTGGCACATCGGCTCGAAGCTCCCGCTTCATCAACACGGGAAAATCCACCGCTCAACAACGCCAACTTCGCCATCAACGCAACACTCGACAGCAAGACAATAACACAGGCTTTGCAGATCCAGTAAGCCAGTGCAAGATGACCGCCACACCGCGCGATGACGAGCTCACAAGGCGCAAAGTGTGGAGTTTGAAAGACCACCCAGACTCCCATGAGGGAACGCCCTTCTACACAGACTACCGTACAGGCATCCCCATCGCCATCGACCTGGGCACTTCGGGCATCAGAGCTGGTCTAGCTCACCACAGCGGTCCGCAGTTGAATATCCCCACCCTGCTGTCAAAGTACAGAGATCGTAAGACGGGCAAAACTATGACATTCGTAGGAAAGGACGTATTCCTCGACCCCAGCATCAAGGCACAGGCACGCTCTCCGTTCGACGGCGCATTCGTCACCAACTGGGACCACATGGAGCAGATCTTCGACTACACTTTTAAGCACCTGGGCGTGTCCTCTTCTGGGTTTGTCGATAATTCAATTGTGCTCACGGAGAAGCCAGGCGCCTCATTGCTACAGAGACGGGGGTTCTATGAACTGTTGTACGAGTCTTATGGCGTCAATAAAGTCGCCCTTGGAGTGGACTCTCTGTTCTCTTACTACCAGAACGGCGGTACGAGTGGGCTTGTTATCGGAACAGGGCACGAGTCCACACATGTTATCCCGGTGTTGAAAGGCACACCTATGATGGCCGAAGCAAAGAGAATCAACTGGGGAGGACACCAGGCTCAGAACTACATGAGTAGTCTTCTCGCTTTGAAATACCCCTACTTCCCAACGAGGATTGGCAACTACCAAGTTGATAATGCAGTACGTGATTTCTGTTATGTCTCCAAGAACTACGAAGAAGAAATCAAGACAGTGTTGGATCTTGACAATCTCGAGGAGAAGGACGTTGTGTTAGAGGCGCCTTTCACAGAGGTGGAAAAGCAGCAGAAATCTGAAGAAGAGCTAGCTCGCCAGGCAGAGAAGAGGAAAGAGTCTGGAAGAAGGCTACAGGAGCAAGCACAGCAAAAGAGACTCGAAAAGCTGATGCAAAAGGAGCAGGAATTCGAGTACTACACTAAATTGAAAGAACGTCTCGTTGCCCTAAACAAGAAGCAACAACTCTCCACCATCAAGGAAGAAGGTTTCGAAGATGAGGCCGATTTGAACAAGTACATCGCCAATCTTGAGAAAGCATTGAAAAGGGCACGTAAGCAGGATGTCGGTGACACCAACAACGATGATGACGCACCACCGGTTTTCTCACTTGTGGACATTGCTGACGAAGAGCTCACAGAAGACCAAATCAAGGAAAAGCGTAAGCAAAAGTTGATGAAGGCAAACTATGATGCTCGTCAGCGTGCCAAGAAAGAAAAACTTGAAGAAGAGGCGCGTTTAGCGGAGGAGGCACGTCAAGATGAGGAGTGGCGCACCAGAGACCTCACAGGTTGGATCCATGACCGCAGAGAGAAGTTGAAATTGCTTATCCAGAGACGTAAGGACAGACAGAAATTGAAAGAACAGCTCAGTGACCGTAAATCGGTCGCTGCACAGATGAGAATGAAGAGCATTGCCTCATTGGCAGCAGATGAAAACACAAGGGGCAGTGGTGCAAAGAGGAAAAGAGCCGGAGCCTCGATCGACAATGACCCAAATGACAGTTTTGGTGCTAATGACGACGATTGGAAGATCTATAGAGACATTGCCAGTGTGGATGATGAGGAACTTATCGAAGAAGAGGAGCAACAACTCTTGAAGCTCGAGCAGGAGTTGCTTGATCACGATCCGAACTTCACAGTGGAGGATACGATGGAGGCACAGTACGATTGGAGAAAGAGCACGCTACATTTGTTCCTTAGAGGTCCAAGACCTTTCAATTCAGAGGATTCACATGAGCAGCATCAGATCCATTTGAACGTCGAGCGTATTCGTGTACCTGAGGTACTCTTCCAGCCGTCAATGGCTGGTATTGACCAAGCCTCCATCTCAGAAATCGGTGAGTCCGTGTTGTTAAGAAGACTACAAGGTGGTGGATTCTCTGGAGACAGTTACGACGTGCTACAGGACATCTTTGCCACTGGTGGACAGGCCTTGTTCCAGAACTTCGAGGAGAGACTGTATTCAGAGTATCGTCAGTTTTTGCCTTACGAGGCTCCTCTCAAGGTGAGAGTTGCCAAGGATCCACTGTTAGATGCCTGGAGAGGTATGGCCAAATGGTCTCAGTCCGATGATTCCAAATCAGGCTTCCTCACGAAGGCTGAGTACGACGAGATGGGACCAGACTACATCAAGGAACATAACCTTGGTAACGTAAACGTTATGTGATTGGATATGCTATGCATTTATGAGTATAATGTACAATTTTTGATTATCGTGCGGCTAAATTCATCCAAAAGCCTCACTTCTTAGCGTTTGGGTTGACACCCTTCTTCTTCATCGATCTCTTCTTACTCTGCTCGATCAACTTCTCATCATCCTGGTCATCGAAGTCGGCGAAGTCACCCTTGATCAATCTCTCCTGCTCCTCCTCGGCTCTGGCAGCGTTCTCCTTCTCCTGAGCACCAGCCTTGGAGACATCGTGTGGGGATGGGGCGATCTTCTTGAACTTAGCAACGTAGAACCCGTCAACGTTGTATGTGTGTGGGTAGTAACGTTTTGTCAATTTGAGCTTTGGGTTGAAAGTCTTACCTCTGAAACTGGTGAAACCATCCTTACCAATCTCCAGACCAGTGTCGACGAGCTTGACGTTAGGACGTTTTCTGAGAGCGTAGTCGACAACGGCCTCGTTCTCCTCCACCATCACGGAACACGTGGAGTACACAATGTAACCACCAGTTGGGGAGTGAGCATCCACGGAGTCGATGGCACTCAAAAGCAGCTGCTTCTGCAAGTGTGGGATCTGGATGAAGTCCTTCTCTGTTCTGGACTGCTTGACGGACTCATCCTTGGCAATAACACCTGTACCGGAACATGGAGCATCCAACAAGATACGGTCGAAGCCTCCAATCACCTTAGGGAACTCACGGGCATCGTAATGGCACACAATAGTATTCGTACATCCAAGTCTGTGGATGTTGGCGATAAGGGACTTAGTTCTGGCCTTGTTGGCATCGTTGGCGAAAACGGTACCAGTGTTCTTCATCAGGGCAGAGAGGTACGTTGTCTTACCACCTGGGGCAGCAGCCATATCCAGCACACGCTCGTTCTCCTGTGGGGCCAGGGCCATCACTGGGAGGAAAGAGGATGCAGCCTGGAGAATGTAGTGACCGGCAAGGTATTCTGGTGTGGCACCGATTGGGACCTGGGAGTCGAAAATCTGGAGACCGACTTTGGTCCATGGGCCGATCGGCTGGAGGTTGACACCTCTGTTGACTAGTGTCTGGGCCAAGTCACGACGTCTTGTCTTGAGTGTGTTTGTTCTGATGGTAATTGGTCTGGCGATCTCGTTGGCCTCGAAGAACTCCATGGCCTCGGATGGGGAGAACAGGTTGAAGAGCTTCTCAGCAAGGAACTTGGAGTAGCCGAAGTAGTCACAGATGTCGTCGAGAAGTCTGTCGACGTACTCGTTTCTGGATCTTCCCTCCTCAGCAAGGTTCTTGAAGTCCTCGAGAACCTTGACGATCTCGATCATTCTGGTACGGATCATGGTCAAGTCCTTTTGACCCTGGGCCTCGAGGGCGAGCTCCTCCTCGGATGGGAGAACAATGGCCTTTGGCTGGGCAATGTTTGTCTGAAGAAGCTCCTCCTCGGCCTCTCTCTCCTCCTCAGCAGCCTCCTGATCAAGCTTAGCGGACAAGGCCTCCATGTTGGCAGCGTTCAACTGCTCGAGATCCTCATCGTCGTCGTCAGAGAACATCGGACGCTCACGCTGGTCCTCATCGGAGTCGTAGAACTCGTCCTCCTCTTCAGCAGCACTTCCATCGAGGTCGAACTCGTCGTTCATGGCCTCCTCGTCCTCATCATCGGAATCATCAAAGAGTGTCTTCTTGTGGGAGGCGATCTCCTCGAGGTCAACCTCTGGCAAGTCCTTCTCAGCCTCGCGCTGCTTCTGCAAAAGCTCCTGCTCCTCATCCACCTTCTTGGACTTCTTCTTTGGTCTTCTCTCCTCCACTGCGGCGGCTCTGCTCACATCCTTCTTCTTGCTCTTTGGCTCCTCTGACGCAGCGCCTTCAGCTCTTCTCTTCTTGTCCTGCTTCTTGTTCTTCTTGTCCTGGAACTCCTCCAACGTTGGTGGAGCACCCTGCTTGTTCTTGAATCTTCTGGAACCCATTCTCGTGCTTCAAATCCGCTTGTCACAAGTCAATCAACCCCAAAAACAGGGCATGAAACTGCACTCGCAGACACAAACTTTTTAATCTGCGCTTGTTAAATTTTTCGCAGGGTGATGAGCTGCTTAGTCATCAACTCCGCTCTGTATTACATAATCAATTTTTAAGGGCGTAAAATTTTCGCGCAACGGCCCCCGATGAGCTCAAGAGATTCAAGGCTTTCATGTTGACCGTTTAGTGCTCAATTAGCGAGGGATTCGAGGATCTGAAGTGCTTTGTACCATCAGCTGAGCACGTACACCATGTCAGAGTTTGTTGCGAGACCAACGAGGGTTGAGTACCACCAGAAGTGCCTCATCAGGCTGCCATCAGAGGGCACGAAGCTGATTGAGATCAGACCAAACGGGATCGTGAAGCTAGGTAAATTCGGAACGTTTGCCGTTGACCAGATCGTTGGATACCCGTTCGGACAGTCGTTCGAGATCCTCGATGCTGTCAACGTGCGTCCGATCTCTGGATCGCTTGTTGACGACATTCCAGAGCCCGTGGAGGCTGAGGGAGGCGTGATGGAGACAGAGGAGGAGGAGACTTCAAGAGAGCCGACTCCACAGCTCAAGACACTCAGTGAAAAGATCGACTACCTCAAGTCGCTCGACGTGAAGAGCTCGGAGACGAACAGAAACTTGCTGGACATCGGTAACTCGACCCAGGAGCTCACACACGACGAGATTGAGACGCTGAAGAAGACGGCTTCGGGAGCCGCAGTTGGTGAGGCCATCATCGATAAGCTCATCAAGTCCCACGTCCACTTCGACCGCAAGACGAAACAGTCGCAGGAGAAGTACCTCAGACGTAAGCAGCAGAAGTTCCTTAGACGCTTCACCGTGGACTACCTGGGGGCAGAACAGCTGTTGCAGTACTACCTCGAGAAGGACGCATCTCGTGTCTTGGACATGAGCGAGGAGTCACTAGCCCTTATGCTTTCTCTGGGTAACGTTCAGCCTGGTGGAAGATACCTTGTTGTTGATGAGACCGGTGGAATCGTAGTATCGGCCATGTTGGAGAGAATGAGAGGACTTGGTGAACTGCTCGTGGTACATGAAAACGAGCATCCAAACCACTCTGCCTTAGCACACTCCAACTTCTCCGAAGATGTGCTCAAGCGCATGGTTAAGACAATCAATCTGCTTCAGTTCTTCGAACCGGAGAGTGAAAGAGTGGTATTCGAAGAACTTCCAGAAGATGAACTTCGTGAGATGAAATCAAGCAAGAAAGCCCACTACTACCGTCGTAAGCAGAACGCTCAGGACATCAATGACGCCATTGATAACTCGTTGAGAGGAAACTTTGACGGTCTCATCATTGCATCAACACTTTACATTCCAACACTATTGAAGAAACTCACACCTTACGTTTCCGGATCTCGCCCTATCATCGTGTATTCGCAGTACAAGGAGACGCTTGTGGAGACTCAAATCCAGGCTATGAATGACAAGAACTTGCTTGTATCAGTGATCCATGAGACAAGATGCAGGCCTTTCCAGACCATTTTGGGAAGACTACACCCAGTTATGTCGATGAGAGGTGGTGGTGGATTCCTCTTCTCCGCTCTCAGAGCTCTGCCGTTGGACTCAGTGCAGGCTGTTGGGAGAGGTTTGGCTAAGAAGAGAAAAGCTGAGGAGCTGAGTGCAGCTAATGAAGAGGAGCCTGCTGAGTCTGTGAAGAAGCAGGACACAGGAGCTGAGACAGATGTTGTTATGACGTGAGAATTCAACGGGAATAGATTTCACAGAGACAAATTCATACGTTTAAATTGACAGTAAAATTGTGTCATTATAACATTAAAAGCATCGTAGTGGCTATTAAGGAGGATATTTTATGAAATATACCAAAATTGTCCAAAAGCCGGGTAACACTCTGAGTTCAGGGCGCAAAAAATAATGGATCCTATGAGATTCGAACTCATGCATCTTACGATACTTGATCTTGAGTCAAGCGCCTTAAACCGCTCGGCCAAAGATCCAATTGTTGAAAATTAGATTTTTACACTTCAGCCCATCAAACGATGCACTGTGAGGCTTGATTACTGCTATTGTTCGGGCAGCTATCTACTGCTGTGTATGAGGAGTACCAGAGACTGAGAGCTCATAGTTTGCTTCATTCTTGACCACACACCTCATTTCACCAGCGAGATACAGTGCAAGAATCACCTGGACCTACACCAGTACCACATCACTACATGCGCTTCAATAACCCGAACACCACCCGGACACCAATCCGGTGTGGATTTGGGTCAATGTGAAGACTTTATTTAGGAATTCAAGAGTAGTTGGCTATATATGGGTTCGTCTCGGTTAGAATCATAAGCCAGGTTACAGCTAGAATGAGAATGTAGTGGGAAAGTAAGATAGGTATATCACATGGCACACTTTTGGACTTTGTTACGATGCAGTTCATCTCGCATGATCAGTTCATCCTTAATTGTGGGTACAAAATATATAAAAACAGATGACGAGCTGTAGAGTACATCGATTTAGGCCAGCCTCTGTCCCAAGATTGGTGCTACGTCTAACACACAACCCTTTTCTCCTCTTCTTCTCCAGCTACCAATTCACAACCTACTGAGGCCCTCAATAGTAAATGGCCAGGCCTCTCTTGACAAATCCGCGAGGATGATTGGCTTTTCCCGAGCGCTCGCGATGGCACCAAATTTATTGCACACAGTTGTATAAGCTCCGGTACACTGTTTGCAAATTGAGGATTTGAATCATTGCAGTGTAAGTCTAACTGAAGACCATACTACGTTCCATACTCCAGAGCTGTAAAATGTCCGAGGAACAGGCCAAGTGTCCCGTTGACCACACTAAGATGGCACATAAGCCAACAACACAGACACCGGCAGCAGCACCACATCCGATCCCAGTTGGTGGAGACGAGGCCAAGTGTCCCGTTGACCACAATGCTAGGGCCAAGTGGGCAGAGTTGAGCAATGCCAAACCAGCAGGTCACCCACAGACGTCGAGCGGTGATGATGCGAAGTGTCCTGTCGACCATGATGCTCGTGCCAAGTGGTCTGAGCTGGGACAGGATTTGCAGAAGCAGAAGAAACCTTCAGTTGTTGATGGAAGTTCCCTGCCTACAGCTATTGAGCACTCAAGCTCAAGCTTGCCAGATGAGCCAGTGTACACAACGGATGTTCCACTGCCTGAGGAGAGAGAGATCTCGTCGATCCCACGTACTGGGGCGCAGCAGAATTGGATCTACCCATCGCAGAAGCAGTTCTTCGAAGCTATGAAGAGAAAGAACTGGGATCCGGACGCAGAGGTGATGAGTGCTGTTGTGCCTATTCACAACGCCGTCAACGAGAGAGCATGGCACCAGATTATGAAGTGGGAGGAAGGAAAGGGCGGTGAGAGTTGTGGAGGGATTCAATTGACGAGTTTCAAGGGTGACTCGAAGAAGCTCACACCTAAGGCCGCTCTGAAATGGGCGCTTCTAGGGTATCAGAAGCCATTCGACAGACACGACTGGGTCATTGACAGATGTGGAACAGAGGTAGAGTACGTGATTGACTTCTACTCAGGAAAAGCCAACCCGCTGGCACCAGGAATGGCCAGTTTCTACCTTGACGTGAGACCTAAGCTGAACAGCTTTGAAGGCATCAAGCTGAGGGTGCAGAGGTTCTTTGGCTTCTGATCCGTCGCTGGAGATATAGACATGATTTATTAAATACACCTGTACATAGACTGGGGAAGGAGGTAGAATACAAGAACGCTAGTAATAGTAAGATCAGTGTAGATATATGTACAAAAGGGCGCAAATAAAGGAACACAAGCCCATCACAGACAGGCCATGGAGCTCAACACATACCCTCCAACAGAGAGCTGTAGGGAGGTGGAGCAGAAAGAGATTAGTGGGGGGCAAGAGTCACTGGGAAGGTTGCTCTTCCCTCATGGTCTACCGGCAAAGGCACCGCTCTGGCCGAGCTTCTGCATGTTCTCACCAACCTTGACGTTGACCTCGAAGTACTTGGTCACACATCTGTCGAGACAAAGAGACTCATTCTTGGAGACATCGCCCTGGGAGTAGGACTTGTCGATACACTTGGAGTGACAGTTGTCGACGAGCTTGTTGAACATCTCTGTGACGAGGTCGAGCTCAGCCTCTGCGGCCTGGATTTTTTGCTCTGAAGAGACCTGTGGGGCACCACCGAGACCGAGGAAGGACATTGCTGGTAGATTTATGGGTGAGTTGTGTATCTGTTCAGCTACTACACCGGCCCACACTGCTTCCTCCACGTCCTCATCCCTCAAGTTTTTTTCCATACTCAGGTCCCCAGGCCCAGACCCAGGGGCCGCGGGCAAGCTCGCCAGACCGGGACTGGGAAAAATTAAAAAAGAAAAAAAAAAGGGGGGCACACACACAAACCCCAAGAGGGACCGGTACGGGCACTACTAAGGGGGAGTGGTCACAGAGTTCTCTGCCTAGATCACTGGAAGATGGGGTAGAGCTCTGTTGCACTGTAGCTGAGTTAGAGATGACTGGATTGCCATGGAGGGCATAGGACATTGCACCCACCCCACACAACTCCCAGACGTCGCAGGCCTTCCCAAAGAGCTGCTGATCCCATTGCTGCGACGGAAGTTGCGAGCCCGGCCCATCTGCAACAACTTCCTCGGGCCTGGAATCTGCAGCAGTGGGAAAAGTCCACGACGCCCCGAAACGAAAACAAAAGAACGTGAACAACTTCCAGCCTTCGCACCGAAGCAACTGAGAAACCACCTCCTCAATTAGCCGCCCACGCAAGTCAACGATGTCAGACTCAGCTCCTAAGAGACACAACAAGACGCAGAGCACTTTTGTAAGTTTTTGGTGAGCTGGAGAGAAGTGGGGCGAGATGGAGCGGTTGGTTTTGGCGAGAGGGCAAATTAGCCGCCAGGTCCAGACGCGTGTTCAGTTTCGTACGGGGGGAATGTCTCTGTGTTGTGGAAGCGGTTTGAGCGCCAGAATAGGGCGGTATAACCGTAGCACACACGGTGGATGTCACTCGATTACAAGCTACGAGTCGTCTGATCTGGTGGCTGGAAAGTGGCCCCATACCGCCCGCTGTGGCGGGGTAGGGGAGCGATGAAGATGAGCTTCCGATCCCGCCCTGATCCCATTCCATCTCGTCGTGCTATCTCAACTACCGCTCAGTAAGTGCTGAACAGTCCCCGCTAACACTCAAATACACAGGCTTTCGACAACACAACCACCTCCGTTGCCGCCTCCCAGATGCGCAATGCCTTGAACAAGTTGGTGGACACCGTCGAGGACAAGGAGGAGAAGGCCAAGTTCGAGAACGAGATGGACACCTTCTTCGCCTTGTTCAGAAGATACTTGACCGACAAGGCCTCAGGTAACACCCTGGACTGGGAGAAGATCAGCTCACCTTCCGCCGATGAAGTGGTTGACTACGCCTCCATCTCCGCTGACAAGGCTCACTCAGACAACTTGTCCAAGTTGGCCGTGCTCAAGTTGAACGGTGGTCTCGGTACCTCGATGGGATGTGTCGGTCCTAAGTCCGTCATCGAGGTGAGAGACGGCAACACCTTCTTGGACTTGTCCGTGCGTCAGATCGAGCACTTGAACAGACAGTACGACTCCGACGTGCCTTTGCTCTTGATGAACTCTTTCAACACTGACTCAGATACACACCAGATCATCAGAAAGTATGGTGGCCACAGAATCAGAATCAGAACTTTCAACCAGTCGAAATACCCAAGAGTGTTGAAGGACTCGCTCATGCCAGTGCCAACATCCGCCGACGACTCTATCAACGCTTGGTACCCACCAGGCCACGGTGACTTGTTCGAGTCCCTCCACGCCTCTGGTGAGTTGGATGCCTTGATTGAGCAGGGTAAGGAGATCTTGTTTGTCTCCAACGGTGACAACTTGGGTGCCACTGTTGATCTCAAGATTTTGAACCACATGATCGACACTGGTGCTGAGTACATCATGGAGTTGACCGACAAGACCAGAGCCGATGTCAAGGGTGGTACTTTGATCAACTACAACGGATCCGTTAGATTGCTTGAGATTGCCCAGGTGCCAAAGGAGCACGTTGAGGAGTTCAAGTCCATCAAGAAGTTCAAGAACTTCAACACAAACAACTTGTGGATCAACTTGAAGGCCGTCAAGAGATTGCTCGAGTCCAACTCCATCCAGGTGGAGATCATTCCAAACGCCAAGTCTATCACCAACAAGCAGGGCCAGGAGGTTAACGTGTTGCAGTTGGAGACCGCAGTCGGTGCTGCCATCAGACACTTCCAGGGCGCTCACGGTGTTGTTGTGCCAAGATCAAGATTCTTGCCTGTGAAGACGTGTTCCGACTTGTTGCTCGTCAAGTCCGACTTGTTCTACTTGGAGCACGGCGCCTTGAAGTTGGACCCATCGAGATTCGGTGCTAACCCATTGATTAAGCTCGGTTCCCACTTCAAGAAGGTCTCAAACTTCAACCAGAGAATCGCACACATCCCAAAGATCTTGGAGTTGGACCACTTGACCATCACAGGTAACGTCAACTTGGGTAAGGGTGTCGTCCTCAAGGGAACTGTCATCATCGTCTGTCAGGATGGTCAGAGAATCGACATTCCTAACGGCTCTGTTCTCGAGAACGTTGTCATCACCGGTAACTTGACCATCTTGGAGCACTGAGTCTTTCGTCATCCAGTTTTGGGGGATATTCATTTGCTCGATATCCAAACATGTATAGTAATGCAAACCTTTTCTTTGGAGAAGCTGGTAGAACTGGTAGATACACTGCTCATCAGCCTTGATGAGTTGAGCCATCGCGCCTGGATGGAAAAGAAGGAGACGAACCTCATCACCCACAACAACGCACTGGCACATCAACAGCGTTCATGAGACTCTGCCCAAATGCCCCGGATCTCTCCACAGATCATTCGAAATGCACACAAGTAGTCCAGACTTCTCCCGTTGATCCTTAAACAGTGTCGAACAGAGGAATCAGCACGGCAAGAGCTCCACTGGATCCAGACCGAGCTGCCACAACAGCTGTGGCACAGCGCCGCCCTCCAACGGTCTCGTGGGGTTCCTCTCCAGTACATTTTGGGCAGCCAGCCATTTGCAGAACTCGAGATCAAGTGCAAACCGAACGTCCTGATTCCTCGTTGGGAAACAGAGGAGTGGAGTGTGAAACTCGCCGTGAAGCTGGAGAAGATGAACATGGAAGGGTTCAGAATAGCAGACGTCTGCACGGGCACGGGATGTGTGGCGCTCTTACTGGCAAGGAGATTGTCCAAGAGCTCAGTGTGTGGACTGGATATCAGCGAGGAGGCACTAGCACTGAGTCTGGAGAACCAGTTGAAGAATGGCGTGACGAATTGTGAGTTCAAGCACGCAGATCTCTTCCACGCAGATGTGCTCCAGGGTCAACACTACAACCTCATAACGGCAAACCCACCGTACATCTCCAACGAGGACTACACAGGCACAGGAATCGAAAAGTCGGTGAGGAGATTCGAGCCGAAGCTGGCACTCGTTGGTGGGAACGAGTTCTACACTGCGCTCATCAACAACGTTGTGCTACCGTCTCAGGCCAGTGGGTTTGTGTTTGAGCTGGGATACGAGGAACAGTTTAAACACACTGGTTCCATCTTGTCTGATGTTTGGAACAGCAAGTTGCTGAGTGACAGCGCTGGGAAGGCCCGGTGCGTAGTGGGCTGGAAACGGGGGTCTGAGATGGAAGCTCTGAAGTCGATATGATTGGTGTCCCTCGACACTACAACGTGCGATTCTGAATGCAAAAGCTGTTGAGATGACTCAGTATCCATACTATATACAAAATGCCATGGACACTCAAAACCAGATGAGCCTTCTTTCTTTATATGTGCAGTGAAAAACCCAATCTGTGCTCTGTAAATCCCCCCAAGTGTGATGAACCAAAAAAAATACCAAAAATAAACCCAAACAATCTCGTCATAAGCCAGATAGATCAAGAGAAGAAGTACTGGGACTTTCTCAACTCTTGCACATCAAAATCACCCTTTGGTGGAATTTCAGGCAGTCTCAATGGTGCCAAAACCTTGATGAAACTTCCGTTGGCACCGTCGTCATCAAGAGCCGCTTCATCTTCTTCTGTGGTCTTCTTACCACGTCTCTTGGTGACCTTTGTAGCAATAATGTCATCCAAATCATCATTCTCTAACAAGCTCACCGTGGTCACTTCCTTCATACCCCTAGCAACTTCAGCAGGGTCACTGCTGTTGAGCCTCTCCTGTCTTCTTCTCTCCAAGTAGATCTCCTGGCCCAAAGTGATGCGCTTACCCAACTGCTCACTCAGCTCCTTTCTTAGACGTAATACCTTCTTAGCGGCTTCAGATTTTCTAGGAATCTTGACAAGTCTCAAGAACCCCTTGTAACGCTCATCAAACTCCTGCTTCACCCTGGAAATCAAATCGACCTCATGCAGCTTGATGAACTCATCTCTCAGGGCAGCATTCATTGTGTTCACGTCACAAGCGTGTGTCCAATAGGAATCATGGACAGCGGCAAATGACAAGCCTTCCTTGGAACAAGCAATGGCAGAGAGAAGCATATGTGTAGCGTCAAGAGAATGGATGAAGTTTGGAGGGAACGCGGCCATCTGCTTTCTAGCATCGACAGGATTCACTGCAAAGGGGTCTTTCAAGTAGACAGTTTGCAAATTCGTGGTGATCTGCTTCTTCTGCACTGAGCGGTAAGGTTGCACAATAGGCAAGTTGAGTGGAGTGGTCCAAATAACACTGGCCATGAACGGTGGCTTCTCACCCAAAGATGTAATCTCCTTAGGGTCCAAATCCAGATCCAATCTCAACGAACTTGAAATCATCTTGGCACAAACCGCAAGCCAATCCTGAATCAAATGAGCACCTTCGAACAACTCTCTGATGCATGCAAACACGTGCTTAGTCAAATACATACTGTACTGGTAAGTGTCTTCACCAGGGAACAGGTCTGTCAACTGCTTGTTGATTTGTGCAGTGGCTCCGATGTAAGTGACACCGTAGACATTGGTCATGACTGTCTGCTTCACCACTTTACGTTTGATCTTGTCCTTCAATAGAATGGCCATCTCGTCACCTTCCTTGGCCAACTGCTCCAATCTTTTCACCAGAATACCGGCGACATGACTGTAAACGTCCTGTGGTCTATCCGAGGGAGTCAGATTCACTTGTCTTGCACCTTCCACATCACCACCGAGGGCAGCATAATGTTGAAGACCGTTACAAGTACCGTCTTGGTGCACAGGTTGATGCGAGATAAACTTGGTTGGGTCTGGAGACCTGAGGGCATCAGCGAGCTCAAAAATAGTAGCAAGTGCCTGCCATGGCTTATCAGCACCCATCCACCACTCTTTGTTACCGAATGGATCATCTGCGGTTTTGAAAACCTTGTCCAAGTTATCCTCGACAAATTGAACACGTTCAGAAAGAGGAGCCTTATCGATACCAAACAGATTGGATAAATGAACCTTGAGCCATGTCAAACCTTCTTCACCCAATGGCTTTCCTTCCCAGAAGATCAACAACCCTCTAGACAAATCATTACCCAAGTGGTTGAAATTTGGGGAAATTGGGTAGGCACGACCTCTGAAATCCATGTTGTGAGGGAAGTACATCTTTTCACCCAAGAATGCTCTGGCAATCTCCAACTTGTAATTGGCATCGCATCTTGTAGATCTGTTATTGTTGAATTCAACTTGCTTTTTAGTCTGTTCGGATCTCCAGGCAAACAATTCACTTGGATCAGAACCTTGAGGTGGCCTTGGTGTGCCCACAAATTTTTCACCAACAAGAGGTGGAATGTCCAAGAAGGCCTCACCGGTGTTCCAGACTTTCGACATGATGTCAAAGATCCTCTCATTGACAGTCCATGCGGTGTTACCTAGGACGTTCAGACCTTCATAAACATTTTCGAGCTTATCACTGGAAGCCTTGATGTATGCAATTTGTTCCGGTGCGTCTTTCGATCTGATAATTGGATTTTGCGAGTAAAGGTATCCTCCACTGTTCCATGATGTCCAAGGACGTGGCTTGATGAGCATTGGAAGATATTGAGGTTGCACAGCACCGGTAAGTGAGTCTGATGATAGAGCAGATGCCAGAGATCTGTGCACTTTGATGATACCAATCTTGATGGACTTGACGTATTGGAAACTGTGATGGAACGCTGGTGCTTCACCATAAACCTTCTGCTTAGTCACAGGGTCAACACCTTCCACTTTAACCTTGGCAACGTGCATGAGCATGGTGATGAGCAGTGAACCGATCTTAGACTTGATATCTGTTGGCCAGTTGATCTTGGAGTCTGAGAGTTTTTCTGATTTGAAACGGGAGAGAGATTTGGCAAACTTCTTAAGATCCTGTGGGTTCTTCACGTCTTTGAACACATGATGTTCGGATTTCTTCAATTGTTCTGATCTGTACTCCAGCTCAAGAGCATTCGATACACCCAACACTGCTCTTCCAACTCTCATACCTTCAGTAACACCTCCAGTGGAGTTGAGTTTGAGAACTTCAAGAATGGTGATAGCAGCCATCTTCTTTGCAGGTAATAGGGTGAAAAATGGGGCGTGTTTTACTCTCTCATTCCATTCAGCCTTCTTTGGGACTTTGAAGTTCGGATCCTTGAGCTTTTTACACATGTTGATCTCCTCTTGAATCAGGGGAACCATCTCCTCGGACCACGTCCAGAGCATGGCGTTCAAGGATTTGGAGAAACTGAGAGCACCTTTATCTTTCTGCTCTTCGAAATCGTGTCTCCATCTCTCCTGTGCAGCAATGACGGCATTGCTCTCGAGCTGTTTCTGTCTTTCCTGGTTGAACTGATCCAATGCTGCATCGAACTTCTTTTGCTCCTCAGCGGGTAGTGACTTATAAATCTTGAAGAAGTTGATGTCGTCATTTTTGTCCTTACCACTGGAGATGAAGTTGAGCTTGTCCTAGAGATCCTGATCCAAGTTTTTCATAAAATCGGCGTCAACTTGTGGAGCCATGCCCAGTAACGTTCTTCTGATGGCCTTCATACCAAAAGTTTCCACAGCCATGAGATTTTCAGCGCCATTTTTGTGAAGTGAGGGTGGGAGGGCGTCGATATCTAGTGAACTGGCATCAGTGATCTCTGCTTCACTGGCATCATTCTCAGAATGCTGTAGTGTGTGCTCCTGTATCAGTGCTCTGTATTCTTCTGGAACATCTTTGATGCTGTACTGGAATGTTTGAATGAGAGTCTTCATGTTTGAGAGCCCGATAGCGTCAATGTGCTTGAACAAGTCCCTTGGTCTTCCACCTTTCATGACGTACTTGTTGATGTATGAAGTCGGGTCCAAATCACCAGTGGAGAGGGCCTTCCCTGTGAGGATTGCGTAAGTTCTTGCGTTCGGTGTGACGTGAAACTTGACTTCCCAAGAAACGATCTTGGCGTCTAATTGTGATAGCGTGGTGGCCTTGGACTCTGCAAGCTTTGTGAGCAGTTTGTTCAGGTCGTCGATCATCGACATCCCGTTGTCTGAGAGCAGCGGGAACAGCGCTTCGAGCACTGTCTGTGCTCTTGTGAAGTCCCTGTCCTCGAGCAAAACATCGAGGAGCGCCCAGAGCCTTGAGATGTCATCGGCATGGCGCTCCCTGACTACGCCATCGGACTTTGTGGAGAAGGTGTCCTGAGCCACCCCGCGCTGTCTGGACAGCGGCGCCTAGTGTGGATCAAGCGTCAGGTTCATCGTCTTGAGCTCATCGATAGAGGACCCCGGGTAGACAGTGTTGGCCGAGGAGCTCAGAGTGGAGTTGAGCCTAGTGGCGAGCACAGGCGATGAGGAGACACCACCGGACCGCAGCGCGGCAAGAGCCCTGGCGGCGCTCTATGATCGCAGCACGCGGTTGTATGTGTGGTTTGAGGCCCTCAGCATGGTGCAAGAGCTTTTCAAGGGTGATTTAATGAGGCGGTGAAGTTGCCGCCGTAATCTCAGTTGACACCTCTGTGATGATAGTGGAAGGCTGGAAAACTTTCGCTACACTGAGAGCGGCTCCACACGAAAATCAAAATAAAAAAAAAAAAAAAAAAAAAAGAAAAAAAAAGTGCGATGAGGACAGGGGACACATAACCATACCAATTTAGGAACGGCGATGTGTGTTTTTTTTTCTTTTTTGTTTTTCTCGCCAGGCTGGTGCGCCACGGGAAATTTACGTCAGAAATTGGAGTGCTGAGTAGTTTGAGATAAACGTTCACTTGAACAGGATAAGGCCCATACAACCTCGTACACGTTCCGGTACTTTCAGTGTGACTGGAAGACTCGTTACTACTTGCACGCACTTGCACAAACTCTCAAAGTCTCACAGTTGCATTCAAGCTTGATGTGGTCCTATCTCTTTGGAAACCAGGCTGCCAGCAAGGACGCCCCTAAGAAGGCCATCGTCGGGCTCAGGGAGCAGATCAACATGCTCACCAAGAAGCAGAACCACCTCTATACACAGATGGACGACCAGGATGCGCTGGCACGCAAGTTCATTGCCACGGACAAGACAAAGGCCAAGAATGCGCTCAAACGCAAGAAACTGCTATCAGGGGAGGCGGACAAGATCTCTGCGCAGATAGAGGCTTTGGAAACACAACTGCGCTCCATTGAGAACGCCAACCTGAACCTGGAGACCATGAATGCCATGAAGGCTGGTGCAAAGGCCATGAAGCAGATACACGGCGGCATCACCGTGGATAAGGTGGACCAGACTATGGATGAAATCCGCGAGCAGGCTGAGCTCAGCGAGGAGATCAGCGAGGCCATTTCGAGATCGTACCCTATTGATAATGTCGATGAGGATGAGTTGGAGGAGGAGCTGGAGGCATTGCAGCAGGAGGAGATCGATGATAAGTTGCTCAACAGCGGCACAAAGAACACTGCCTCCGCTGTCCACGTCAACATGCCGTCCGTACCAAGCACGAGCTTGAAGGCCGACAAGGAGGAGGAGGAAGACGAGGACGAGAAGGCTCTGAGGGAGCTCCAGGCTGAGATGGGCCTGTGAGGTTGGATGCTAGTGTCCTTCATGTTGCTATCTGGTTTATGCTTGTTCAACAGTCTACATCTCTGCGTTTCAATTTTTTTTAGGAGTAACTTCGTGTTTTTATCCATATCTACCTTTACAGATGTTTTAACTTCATTGCAGTATATGTAGTATTGTCGCTGTATGCTGATGCGTCTTACTAGGGGTATCTCTCTTTCTCTGTGTGTGTCTGCGCTCATGAAAGGTGTTCAGTTGACCATAATCCACAGCATGAAGAACATCAAGATAACACCAAAGATCTTCAGATACAGCCATCTGTTATTACTGATAGAGTTGAAGTATTTCAACAGCTCCCTCTGTGCCCCCATAACGTTCATATCGATATCCTGAACGTTTGTGTCGATTCTCTGAATAACCTCGCTCTGCTCATTCACCATAGTCGCCAATTGCTGGAACAGCCCACCAACTTCCTGGATGGTGGACTCAATAGTCTCCACAGCTCTATTACGCTCCTGTAAGTACTCTTGTCCCTGCTCTTCCAGCAATAACATCTGCTGATCCTGCGGGAGTTGTAGCAATGCGGTATTCGAGGAATCCATGGTGGAGTCCATGAGGAAGGGGTTATCCGATGTCGTTTGAGGCATAACCTGCCCAGATGTGGAGTTCTGCAACTGGGAGAAGAACTTCTCCTTTCGAGACTTGGTCTCCAGTTCCACTTTTTGTCTTGTGAGCAGCACGTCTTTGAAGTTCCCACTGACATTCTTCATCTTGGTGTTGAGCAACTGTACAATGTTCTTGGAGTTGGTCTTGAGCTCCTCGTTGGGCATGTTCACACCGGTTTGCAAGTAGGCCTGTAAATTCTTTAGGTTCTTCTCCACTTTGATGATATCTTGCTTGATAATGTACGTGAGTTCAGATATCTCCTGTGGTCTGTCATCGAACATTGGCTTCTTCTTCGCCAGCAGAGCGAGCTTCGCTAGCAGCTCCGACACATGCGAGATCTCCTTGGCCACCTGTGAGGCTCGCAATTGGAACTCAGACTGCTTCACAGGTAATTGCTTCTGTAGTTGGGATTGCTGGCCCCTGTTCACACGTTTGTTGAAAGAACTCACACACTGATGGAACTCGAGCGTGCGGTCTCGGATGTCTGTCGAGGGCTGTTTTGGCGTGTACATTGTGGAGAGTTTGGTTGCAGTGGATATTGGGCTAAGCAGACACTGGCAGATAAACAGAGTATCAAATACACACCCTTGAAGCCTCACAAAATACCATATAAATCAGTGAAATCTCAAGAGTTCTGATACGGGTACGTGGCTTGTCGATCTTACCATTCCGGTACTTCCGAGGGCACTACATTCACGTGACGGGACCTCGGAACTGGCCCGACCACAAATTTTTCTACCGATGCGATGAGGCAGAAGACGACAATCATCAGCTCATTCTTAAGATTAGGCACCCAAAATTGGAGCTATCTTTCTATTTCGATAAGTTATAGCAATGTCCAAGAGATCTGCTGAGGATATCCAGGACTCGCCAAGAAACACCGCCTCTAAGACCACAGATGGCGCTGTGCCAGGTGCCACCGAGCAGGTGATACAGGGTGACGACATCGACATGGGCGAGTTTGAGGACCCATACTCCGACGAGTTCGACTCTGAGGGTGAGATCGTCGAGATTGACTCATCTGGCGAAGGCGATGACGGAGAGGACGAGATGGAGGACGCTCAGGCCGTTGTCGAGCGTGACGAGCAGCAGGAGAAGGAGCAAGAGTCCACACTTTACTTGCCACACAGATCCAAGCCACTGGGACCTGATGAGGTGCTCGAAGCGGACCCTTCCGTGTACGAGATGCTTCACACGGTGAACCTGCCATGGCCCTGCTTAACATTGGACGTGCTGCCTGACCACTTGGGAGACGAGAGAAGATCATTCCCAGCCTCAGTGTACGTCGCTACTGCCACACAGGCACAGAAGAAGAAGGACAACGAGCTTCTTGTGCTGAAGCTCAGTTCGCTGGCTAAGACACTCGTGAAGGACGACGACGAAGAAGATGATGCCGATGACGAGGAGGAGGACGAGTTCGACGGTGACCCAGTGATGGAGTCCGAGACACTGCCGTTGCGTGACACTACAAACAGACTCAGAGTGTCTCCACACTCAGCTACCACGGGCGAGTATCTCACAGCCACATCCAGCGAGAACGGAGAAGTTCTCATCTACGACTTGGCCTCACAGTACAAGTCCTTCGACTCCCCAGGCTACACAATCCCTAAACAGGCCAAGAAGCCGCTTCACACCGTGAGAAACCACGGCAACGTTGAAGGATACGGCCTCGACTGGTCCCCTCTTATCAACACGGGCTCTCTCTTGTCCGGTGACTGCACAGGAAGAGTCTTCCTCACCAACAGAACCGCCTCAGGTTGGACCACAGACAAGACCCCTTTCACAGTCGACAACAACCAGTCCATCGAGGACATCCAGTGGTCCAAGGCCGAGCAGACCGTGTTTGCCACATGTGGAACCGACGGACACATCCGTATCTGGGACACCAGATCCAAGAAGCACAGACCTGCTCTCTCCGTGGTCGGTTCTAACACAGACATCAACGTCATCTCGTGGTGTGACAAGATCAACTACTTGCTCGCCTCTGGTGATGACGATGGTAAATGGGGTATCTGGGACTTGCGTCACTTCAAGCCAGGTGCCCAGCCTTCGCCTGTTGCCCAGTACGACTTCCACAAGTCCGCCATCACATCCATTTCGTTCAACCCACTCGATGAGTCTATCATTGCTGTGTCATCTGAGGACAACACTGTCACTCTCTGGGATTTATCTGTGGAAGCTGATGACGAGGAAGTCAAGCAGCAGAAGTCCGAGGCCCGCGAGTTGGAGGAGATCCCTCCACAGTTGCTCTTTGTGCATTGGCAGAAGGAGGTTAAGGATGTCCAGTGGCACAAACAGATCCCAGGTGCCTTGGTCAGTACCGGTACCGATGGTCTCAACATCTGGAAAACCATTTCTGTTTGATGAGCGAGTAAGGTTTATGTACAGCATCTTCAAACACCATTTAATGCATCTTTATAACGTGAAACACGTGATAAATAAGTGTAGAGCGAACGTTTTAGGTTAAGTTATGGGACATACATATATACACATTATGCGGTTACAAAAATTCAAGCCATACCCTGAGCACCGTATCTAGCAACGAGTTCCTGGATCTTCTCGTTCAAGATTGGATCCTGCTTGACTCTCAACTGAACCTTGGAAGCCTCGGCAAAAGAGGTAGCCTGGAGCTTCTCCTCCAAGTTTCTTGAAAGAGCAGAAGCCTCCTCGAACAACTTGATGGCCTCTTCAACCTTGTTCTCTTGCAACTTCAACTGAGCCAATGTGATCTTGGCCAACTCAGCCTTTGGATCGGTGTCAACGGCCTTCTCAAGCAACTCAACGGCAGTGGCCAAGTTCTCTGGAGAAGGCTCTCTAGCAAGCATAGCAGCCTTGTTGATCAATGGGATAACACCAATGGAGATCTTTGGCAAGGCCTCCTGCAACTTGGCAGAGACATCAAACTGCTTGATGGCACCCTCCTTGTCACCCTTGTCACCCAAAATTTCACCGTAGTAGTTTGGAATCTCTGGGGAAGTTGGGAATTTCATCTTGGCGTCGTGGAAGGCCTCCTCAGCAGCGGCGTAATCACCGTTTCTGTAAAGAATACAGGCCAACTGGATGTATGCGTAAACGTTCTCTGGGTTCAACTCGTGAGCCTTCTCAAAGTTTTCCTTAGCCTTGACGAGGTCGTTTGTCAAGTAGTACATCTGGGCCTTGTGGTAGTAAGCCTCAGCGGCGTCTGGTGAGGCCTCAATGGCCTTGTTGAAAGTCTCCTCGGCGTTGGTGAAGTCCTGCTTGTCAGCGTAGATCAAGGCCTGGAACACATAGGCTCTGGATCTTGGGTGCAATTCCAAGGCGCTCTCAATGTCCTTGAGGGCCTCCAATGGGTCAGCCTTGAGGAACTTGAAAGAACCGGAATACTCGTAGGCAATGGCCAACTTACGCTTCAAGGACTCATCCTCAGAAGAGGCCTCGTACTCCTTCTTGTAAGCGGAAAGAGCCTGCTGGATGTAAACGTCAGCCTTCTCGTAGCTCTCGTATGATCTTGTAGAGAGCTCCTTGAAGGCACTGATCAGGAAGAAGTCGCCAGTCTGTGGCTCCAACTCCTCTGGGTTCTCTGGGAGACCCTCCACGGTTGTCTCGTCGTCAAAGGCACCGAAGAAGGAGGATGTGGAGGAGGCAGATGGGAGCTCTGGAACTCTGTCACGGATGGTCTGTTCCACCACCTTGTAGGACTGCTTCTTCAAGACACGGTCCAAGGCGGCCTCGTTGGACTTGGCGTTGAAACCACCAAAGATGGTGACAGCGGTGAGGTCGAACATAGCCTCCTCGTACTTCTCGAGCATCTCGTAAGCAGCAGCTCTGCGCACCAGGCACTTGGAGTAGTCTGGCTTCAACTTGAGCGCCAATGTGGTGTCCTCGATGACCTTGTCGTAGTCCTCGAGGCCGATGTAACAGGCGGATCTGTTGGAGTAGAAGACAGGGTCCTCCTTCACGGCGAGAGCCGCGGTATAGAACTTGGCAGCGTCCTCGAACTTCTTCTCCTTGAAGAACTCGTTACCGTCCTCTTTCAAGGCGAGCGAGTACTTCTCCAGATCCTCAGCAGAGAGCCCGGCAATGAAGTCCTCGCTGAGCGCAGGGAAGCCCTGGGCATCGGTAGGGTAGATCTTCTCGCTCACCGCCTTAGAGGCGCCACTGGACGAACCAGAGCTAGGCTCAGGCGACTTGGCCTTGGCCTTGGACTTGGATTTCTTCTTCTTCTTCTTGGAGGCAGACGACGAGTCACCGTCAGCAGAGGTGGCGCTGTCCGGCTGCTGGGAGAGCACGTAGTATGCGGCAGCAGCGGAGGCAACGACACCCACAGTGGCTGCAATGGCCACCTTGTTCTTGGCGAAGAAGGACGAAACGTTGGACTGGTCAGACATTGCGCTTCCCAGGGAAAAATATCTTGTGCTGTGTCTTTTAACTCTGCAAAACCAGCTGAATTCTGTCCGAATTGAAGAAATCGTCATCGACTTTTCACCGTTTGCTGCCGCTTCGTGGAGACCGGATCTTTTTCGGTGCGGGCACGACTCCATAGGGCCAGAGGCCGGGTAACTGAGTGGTGTGTGAATGCTTCGTCCAGAGAGTTGGGGCCCATCTTCAGTGCTAAGAGCGGGTCTACAACGGTTGAGGGCATAGACTACACAGAGGTGAGGATTTTGAAGGCTGTTTGCGGGTACGGCAGAGCCCCGAGCCCAGGAGGAAGGATGTTCAATGGGGGGTAGATACAGAGAGGGAATGTAAAAGGGCACAAAAGACAATGAATAACCAGGAAATGAAGAAACGATAAAGTATAAGGCCATCAGATGCACACACTACACATGTGTTGCAAGTTAAAAGCGGGGCAGATAGGTCCCGTAATTGCCCCTAGCTGAGACTAAAGTACAACACTTGCAAATCAACCCCCACCAATGCGAGTGAGAGAAGGGAAACCTGTGGCACCATCAGGGTGAAAAGAATGAAAAAGACAGAAGCAGTGGCTCTGTGGTACAACAGAAAGAGTTGATGTGTTTGAAACGGCATGTGGATTTAGAGTTCGTTCCAGCTGAGCGAGATGAAGGCTAGAACTTTGTAGAGAAGAAACAACAGTGTGTTATCAGCACTTGAGACACGACAGGACATTATATGCAAAGACATGGCCAAAGAGAAGGACGAAAAAAGAAAGCCAAGAAAAACAGAGGCACTTTGTAGTTGTATGTATGTAACGACATGGCACGTTCAGAAGAGCCCCAACGCCACATGCGTGTGAGAGTGAAGGAGAGAATTAGTGTACAAAGATAACCTGCCGTGGCTAAATTGGATGTAGTTTTGGAGTGAAGGTATAGTTATTATGCGTATGTGAGAACGGGTGTGTTTGTGTATGTTGATGTTTCAGAACAACAAGGATGCCACTGCAGCTAAGATTGCTGACGTAGCCAACATCTTGGTAGTCAAGAGTGCACCAGAGTTCTCCTCCTCCTGAGGCATAGTGGAGTTTGTGCCAGTAATGTTCGTTGCGGCTGTAGAGTTGGATGGGGCCATGACACCTGTCTCTGTGGATGTTGAGTTCTTCATTGGAGCGTCCGCATCGTCATCAATCATGGAGGGAGTGTCCTCGGTCTCAGCGTAATTCTCGGAGGGGGAGGGGACGAGGTCTGTCTCTGTGTCGTATGCGGTCTGTGCAATGGCAGACGTGGCAATTGCGGCGAAGATTAAAGGCTTAAAGTGCATCCTGAACTGCTCGTTGGATAGTCTTGTTTTCGCTTTCAGTCTGCTTGAGAAGAGGATAGAAGGGAGAAGAGAAAAGAGGAGGGAACTGGGAGCAGAAGATGGGTGTGTGGGAGTGTAAGGAAAGGATGATCTGGGGTTTTATAGGATCCTGATTCACTCAGAGAAACTTGAGCATGAAACTTGACACAAAGCACTAGTTAATCCTGAAGGCTGGATGCCGCAAAGACGGGGTTGGTTTACCACCAGCACACCTGACGCGGCAGCCCAGACCTGAAAGGTCACTGTTTTCACAATGATGAGGACGTCCATATATCTGGAAGCTGGAATCAATTTGGGACCTGAATGGTCATTAGGAGCTGGGTCTTCACAACCTCAAAGCTGTAGTTTCGGCGAGTATGCCCCCTCCCTTATTGTCGGTGGGCCTCAAAGACCGGTGCTAGACACCCCGTCACCACAAATGGCTCTAACATTCTACTGATTGGCAGTACTACAAGCACCCATTCGACCTTTCAATACAGGTGGTTCATTATGGCTCATTATCAAAGCTCTCGCCCGAAGACTGTGGCTGTGTGTGGGGAGGTGCCACACTTCCGATAAGCTCCTGCGATTGCGCAATACCTTAACCCGGAGCCGGCCCGCTGCCCGAAGCTGAGCCCGAAGCGGAACTTAGTCCGGGGGGTTTCCTGCCTCCGGGGACGCCACACTTTCGTGAGTCAGAGCTCAGAGCTCCCGATAACGTTGAAAAAATACTACTCGTCGCTTAATCTTCTCTCCATCTCATCACTCTGCCGTAGCTCCTCACTGATAATAGCTGTAATCCAACTAAGATGGCCAACAAAGTCTCTCTAAACACACTCGTTGTGTCCTCCGCCAATGGGGACCAGTACAACGCCTCTGTGGCACCGCTGTACCAAACCACAACTTTCAAGCAGAAGGATCTCTCCGACATGGGCGAGTACGACTACACCAGATCAGGCAACCCAACGAGAACTCTGTTGCAGGATCAGCTTGCTCGTATCATGAGCGCCGAGAAGGCGTATGCAGTGACGAGTGGAATGGGCTGCCTGGATGTCATCACAAGGCTCTTGGGGCCTGGCGACGAGGTTATTGCTGGTGATGATCTCTATGGAGGTACACACAGACTGCTCACGTTCCTCAACAAGAAAGGCTCGATCAAGCTGACACACATCGACACCACCAACACCGAGCTGGTCAAGAAGACTTTGACCAAGAAGACCAAGATGATCTTCTTGGAGTCCCCAACGAACCCGTTGATCAAGGTGGTCGACCTGCCATCCATCTCCAAGTACATCAGAGCCAACTACCCAGACTGTATCATTGTCTTTGACAACACCATGATGACTCCGCTGTTGCTCACCCCGCTCGACTACTGTGACATCCAGTACGAGTCTGCCACGAAGTACTTGAACGGACACCACGATATCATGGCTGGTGTTATGGCCGTGAGAGACAAGAAGCTCGCCGATGACTTGTACTTCGTAATCAACTCCACTGGCTGTGGACTCGCCCCATTCGACTGCTGGCTGCTGCTGAGAGGTTTGAAGACCTTGTCCATCAGATTTGAGAGACAGCAGCAGAACGCTGAGAAGATTGCTGCGTGGTTGGAGTCCACGGGATTGAAAGTGAGATATCCTGGACTCAAATCGCATCCTCAGCACGAGTTGCACAAGTCGTTCAACAAGGGCTTCGGAGCCGTTCTGTCATTTGAGACTGGATCCATCAAGCAGTCTGCCGCTATCACCGAGGGAACAAAGATCTACGGTGTTACTGTGTCATTTGGTTGTGTCAATTCCCTCATTTCCATGCCTTGCTTGATGTCCCATGCCTCCATCGACGCTAAGACCAGAGCCGAGAGACAGTTCCCAGAGGACCTGATCAGATTGTGTGTTGGTATCGAAGACGTTGATGACTTGATTGCTGACTTGAAGCAGGCCCTGCTGAAGAGTGGCTGTGTTCAGGAAGTTGACGGCAAGGTTGTCAAGGTCGTCAAGGCCAAGCTCTGAGGGGGTTTGGGTTTAGCATATCCTGCTTATACGTATTTTCACTTCTTTCTTACTTCACTTCTCATCCTCCGCATTTGAGTCACTGACTGGTTCACTGGTTTCAACATACCTACCACCACCGTTTCTTCACCAAGTTTCCAACAACTTTTATACCATCATCTCTTGTCTTTTCTATTTATACAACCCCCATTTCCCCACCAGTTGTCGATTCCAACATCACAATCTGGAAGCATGATCCTTCGATATTCCGCATCTACATGGACCAACTCCAACTTTGATCCATTCCACTAATACAATAATTACACACATGTAATGTTTAAAATCATTAGACATCAGTATTATCGTAGGCTTCTTCGTATACACATCAAGCGTTCTTCGCCAGAGCCTCGTATGCTGGCGACACACTGTCATAACGCTTGAGGAACAGATTCTTCTTGTGGTAGTCCAGGTGCTGCAGAAGCAGCTCCAGCTGGTCTTTGAGTATCCCTACGCTCTGCTGGTCCATAGTTGTGTGAGCCACCAGAGCAGGAAGCGAAACCATAAGCCTCAACAGATGCTCAGCTCCGTATATGGCACTGGGTTGTGCGTTCCTCAAGCGGGGGTGTGATGTGATGTCGAGGAACTGTTTACGCTCGAACCTGTAGAGTAGAATGTTGCCCAAACATCTATTGAAGTAGGTCTTGAGCCCCGATATGAACTCAAGACCGATCTCCAGATCCGTGGACCTAGGACACGACTTCTTCAGGCTCGTGTTCTGGTACTTCTCGAGGATGTCATCTACGCTCGGCTTTGCCGGGAGCGAGACCAAATGGTGGTCCTTGGTGACCATCTCCCAGTCGTCCACAAGGAGAGACTTGAGCGAGTCCGGGATCAGGAGGTTGATCTCTGGCTTCCTGAGGTACACGCTCTCGGGCTCCAGGTCCAGCGCGTCTCGCTGCTGGTCCGCTTTCTAAGAGAAACCCCCAGTAGTGGCAGACTTGGACACATCGAGACTCCTTCTCCCCGTCACTGAAACGCTCGAGGTGGCGTTGAGCGCAGCCCTCTTCAGCTCCTTCTGCAGGCGCAGGTTCTCCACGGTGAACTCCCTGAGGCGACGGATGTCGACCCACTCGTCCCACGACGACTTCCACCCTTTGTAATGAATGTAGTAGAGCTTCTCGTTCCTGATCTCCTCCGGGATCTCCTCCAGCTTGACAGGCTCGTCACCTTCCTTTGTCTGTGCCGTGGACTTCCCAGCCTCCTTGAGCTTCAGCACTTTGGCTTCATAGAGCAGCGGGCCGTGGTACGCGAGGCACTTGCTGTTGAGTGCGATAGACATCTTCTGCAACAATTTGTCAGCTCAGACTGTGAAGATGACACTCCAACACCACACGAGCCAGAACACCGGCTCATTCAGAAAGCTTTAAGTGGTTTGAATTGCGAGAGACACAACGCGTTCCCTAACATCCAGACACCTCTCCACTTGCGGCCGGGTAACACCCTTAACTACTGGTGCTGTCCGCATCGGGCGAAATGTGGGCCCAGCCAGCACAGAAGTCGTCGTCAGTACAAAAATGGCTGACACCACAACAAAGCGGAGGAAACTGGGAAGGTTTTGGAGAGAAGCCACAGCCAGGATACTGGGACACTCAGATACACACCGGTAAGGTACAGAGACAGCACACCAGCGCACTTCTCTGATCGTTTTCCCCATACAAAGACCGGTCTCCTCAGCGTCGTCGTTCCTCATTCTTCCTGAGAGACAATTCCCTGCGACTCTTTGATCCCACAGTTTGACATCCAGTCGCAGATCTAAGTCGGCAGACGGAGTTTGGAAGCTAACCAAAACACACACACAACATCGTGTGATAAGACACTCCCATCCGTGCACCCTTCCATTCCTGGCCTGATCTCTGCTTTACCCTTATCAACCTCAGATCTTCACCAACATTCCCAAACACCGAGACACTCAGACTCACCCTCCCACACATACACACACACACATACCTTCAGATGTCATCAGGATCACACTCGGAGAGTGCCAACGTCATCGGCATCCACTACCGTGTGGGCAAGAAGATTGGCGAGGGATCCTTCGGTATCATCTTTGAAGGTGTCAACCTCCTCAACAGTCAGCAGGTTGCTATCAAGTTTGAGCCCAGACGCAGCGAGACACCGCAGCTCAGAGACGAGTACAGGGCGTACAGGATCCTCTCAGGCTCGTTCGGTGTCCCGCGGGCGTACTACTTCGGACAGGAGGGACTGCACAACATCTTGGTGATTGACTTGCTTGGGCCCTCGTTGGAGGATCTCTTTGACTGGTGTGGCCGCAAGTTCACCGTGAAGACAGTGGTGCAGGTGGCCAAGCAGATGATCACTCGCGTGCAGACGATCCACGAGAAGGACATGATCTTTAGAGACATCAAGCCGGACAACTTCCTCATTGGGCGCCCAAACACACCGCACGCAAACACAGTACACATCATCGACTTCGGCATGGCCAAGTACTACAGAGACCCAAAGACCAAGCAGCACATCCCGTACAGAGAACGGAAGTCCCTCAGTGGTACTGCGAGATACATGTCCATCAACACGCACCTTGGCAGAGAGCAATCAAGAAGAGACGATTTGGAGTCATTGGGGCATGTGTTCATGTACTTCCTCAGAGGCTCGCTCCCATGGCAGGGACTCAAGGCCCCCTCCAACAAGCAAAAGTACGAGAAGATTGGCGAGAAGAAGCAGTCTACGCCCATCCCGGAGTTGGTCCAGGGACTGCCATCGCAGTTTGGTGATTACCTCGCGTACGTGAGGGCATTGAAGTTCGACGAAGAGCCAGACTACGACTATCTAAGGTCCTTGATGGACCAGGCCCTCGAAGCCGTGGGCGAGGCAGAGGATGGGTACTACGACTGGATGTCCTTGAACGGTGGCAGAGGCTGGGACTCTCAAATCAACAAGAAGCCGTACTTGCATGGGTACGGGAACCCGACTCCAAGAAACAATGCTCCACACAACAGCTCTCCACAGTTTGCCCCGGGCTCAGCTAACGCACAGTTGAAGCAGACGGTTCATTCGCTCAACAATACTAGGACAAAGACTCCAAAAATGGGTCAGGGCCATGGAAACTACATGTTCCAGTCCTCGCACAAGATTAACGACCCGCAGCAGAACCTGATCTCCAATCAGAATGACCTGACATCGGAGAACTCTGAGAGAGGTTTCTGGGGTAAGCTATGCTGTTGTGGTTGATGCCAGCTGCGTAGCCTCTTTATCATATTTTATCTATAATCTACAGGCACTTGTTATCTTTTATAGTCATCCACAGTTACTGTTGATTGTATAATAAGTCTATCATTAATTCATTACTAATTATGGCTATCTCAGATAACCATACTGTGGTAAACCGGTGCAGACACTGGTGCAGACACTGGTGCAGACAATGCCGCTATTGGTGGATCTCTCGTCTTGAGACCCAATGGGGCAATCTTCTCGTACGTGAACTTAGCCACGTTGTGCTCCTGATCATCCCCATTGAGAGTTTCACCAGAAGTGCGTCTCTCAACCATCTTGTGTGGCAACACTGGTTCCACAAGGGTATTAATCGAGTTATCACTCGTGTTCTGGAAATTTGTGATGCTCTTTTGTCTTGAGTGTCCCGCACTGGAGTCGATAGAGCTGTGATCCAGCGAGTCCTGATCGAATATCGATTCATCGGAATCACTCACCAACACTTCACCGTTTGAGTTGTACTCTGGTAGTTCATTGAGCATTTCATCCATGATAAATGCGGACGTGCCTTCATCAACAACAAAGGAGTCTAAGCCTCTCTTACCGTGGACACCTAGGAACGAGGAGGAGTCAATAGTCAGCAACTTGGTGCCCATGCTGGTCATATCCACAATTGAGGTCTTGGCTGCTGGAATGAGAGTTCCACACTGTCTCTTTTTCACCGTTGCGTAGATGTCAGTTTCATCAGTGAGGAACTTGTCACCCATGTACTTGATGGAGTCCAACCCTTCACTCAAACAACACTCACTCAAGTCCTCTGCAAAGTTCAACTCCCAGTGGATGACACTTCCATCACTTCCACCTGTGTACAAATCACTTGAACTCTCCTCAGACCATTCAATGGCAGTCACTAGGTTGTTATGACCTTCCAACTTGCCCATGGAGTTTTGTGCCCTGATATCCCAAAGTCTCACTGTTCCGTCCAAATGCGAGGCTGCGAGGATGTTGTCATCATAAGGAGCCCACTTGACGTTGTTGGCAGATCCAATAGATGCAGACCCCTGTGGTGTGAAGATTGAAGGTGTGTTAGCGGGAGCCCTAAGGTCGTTTAATGCAATACCAAACTCACCAGCCAATGCTAAAATACCGGACTTGGAAGGTGAGCAGTCGAAATCCCACAACCCCAAATTTTGATTCTTGAAGATAGGGATATCTGATCTGTGGTTGACGTCCCACATGAATACGTTCTCGTTACAGAGCGAGAGGAATGTGTTGGTGTTGCTGGAAGAGGACCCCCACTGTGGGGTGAGAAGCTTCTTGACGGACAAGTTTTTGAATCTTCTGGATGTGAAGTGTTTCTTGTGGTTGTATCTCTTGACAATTCTAGCGCTCTCCGAAGAGGAGGACTCAGGGATGGAGACTAAGTGCACTGTACCGTTTTTGTGACCCGTGAGCAGCGTGCTCTCACAAGCGTCATAGCCCATCCAGCGCATGCTTTGGATGAAGGGAAGTGAAATTGTCTGCTGGTGTGTCAGGGCCATGGCGTCTTGGTCCATATCGTAGATAAATAGGTTGGAGTCACGCTTCCCGCTGGCGATGGCGATCTGGTCGGTGTTCTCGCTGTTGACAGCCACAGACGTGAGGTAGAGGTCATCATCGGGGACTCTCCAGTAGTTTGATGCGATTCTCACCTTGTCAGCGGAGAATGTCTTGTTAAGGATCTCGTTGGCCTTATCCTCTTTGAAAAGCCAGCTTTCGTTGGAGAACTTTCTCGTCGTTGTGTGGTGCTGTGGGAGGCTGGCGGCTAATTCAGGGGTTGACCGCGTCTTCTTCATAGCGTTCTGGCGGAAGATGGTTGAAGGGGTGTAGTAGTCCATTGTGTGTGCAATTGTGTAAAATATGAGGTACAAATATGAAGCGCTCCACAGCAGCAAACGTAGTCCACCATTGAGGGCGGCCCGCCGTGGCTTTATATAACTTGTCTGTCAATGAGAGACAGCTTCGCCCTGGCTGGTTTGTTGACACTTTCGACCACAGCGCCCGATCTCAAGCACAGGCGCATGAACGATGGGCGGTAACCCGATCAGCTGAGGGTTTCAGTGTGTCAGATCGATGCAATCTGACGCCTGACCGACCAATAAAAGGACAACCTAATCGCAGGCTCCTGTAGAGATGGGCAAGTCGACAGCGGAGATGGCAGGTTTGTTTACGCTGATGTGCGGGCGTGGCTGGTGCACTGGTGCAGATAAATTCGCGGACAGCTGGCGGATTTGTGTGTGTGTGTGTGTTACGGAGCCCTGGTGGTGTGTGGCTGGCTTGGTTGATGATGACATAATTTAGCCTGTAGTAGTTATAGCCGCTTTGTCTGCTCATGTATGGCAAATAACTGTGTAATATGGGTATGTCACAGACACTTTAAGCTATTGTGTGTGGAAGCTAGTTTGTAGGGGCGAATTGGGATTATGGATGTTTACTGGAAGAAAGCCTCTTCCAGCGTGATTGCACCGATGTACTGGCCGAGCATATGATTCAAGCTCCACCGTTCGAAGCACGTACCACCCCAAGTAATTGAGATGCTGGTAGTACGCAGCAAAGATGAACAAAGAGTGAGATCATTCTTTGGTGGCCTTCTGCTTTGTAGAAAGATTGGCCACACAGGTCTGTGCGTCAAATCATCAGGCCGGTGAGGAGAAGCTCCACAATCCTACTGACATACCTTTTGTCACCAGGCCAACACCCACTGGCAATCGGACCATAGTTGCTACTTTGTTCGGCCTAGTGCCATAAATCGTTTACTGGTTCTGATGATGTTCTCAAGCAAGGCATGGATTATGACCCCAAGCCGCTTCAAGAGGTGCTGTCAGCAATCGTCTATGTTTATCCTGACCGGGGCTCACATCTCCATCTGCACTGAATGAATGCTATCATGGGGTAGTGCAATGCCTTGGGGCACAGCTGTACGCTATAAGACTATGTCTGATCCTTTCTCTCTACAGATGATAAATTTCAACACTCCATGTATGTATATTTCGATCGTTACACCTAGCCTCTAATCTCATCAAACCAGTTGTTTGACAGTGCCTCCGTGGCACTGATTCTTCTATTAGGATTGAACAGCAAAAAGTGTTCCAAGAAGTTGAGAATATGGATGTCCTGAGCATTGGCCAATGTTTTGAAGATTCTAGACAGTGGGATCTTCTTGATCACAGGGAACTTATGGTCGATGTAGTTGTTGTTCATCGACATAATATCCTCTGCTGTAGGTGTGCCCAGAATTTTGATAATCTCTACCAGTTGGTCAATACCAGATTCACCAGGGAACAGCGGCTGTCCAATCAACAGCTCAGCAAACACACATCCAGTGGACCAGACGTCAATCTTGGTGGTGTAATTCGTAGCACCAAAGATCAACTCTGGTGCTCTGTAGTAACGTGAACAGATGTACGACACATTTTGCTCGGAGGGAGAGAGGATCTTGGCTGAACCAAAGTCGCAAATCTTGGCCACTCCTCGTTGGTGGTCCACCAGAATGTTTTGCGGTTTGATGTCTCTATGGCATATCGAGCGTTCGTGGAGGTACTCCAGCGCCTTGAGAATGTGGTAGAGGTACGTTCTTACCTCCGTTAGTGGCATGTTGAGCTTCTTCATGGCGAAGAACTGGTTGCGTTTGTATAGCGTGGTAGGCAGGAACTCCATGATCAAGTTTAGGTACAAGTTGTTATTTGAGTTCGTTGCCGAATCACTCTCGTACGAGTAATAGAACAGCTTAGTGATGTAGTCACACTCAAGAGACTTCATGATTTGCAATTCACGGTTCTTGAAGCGCTTATCCTGAAGCACTTTCTTGATGGCGATGGTTTTCTGTGCTGGGGCTGAAAGCTCACATCTAGTGACGGTACCGAAGGAGCCGTGGCCGACGTTTTGGACGATACTGTAAGTGATCTCCACCTGGTTATCTGCTCTGTCGTTGACAACGGCTGTGATTGGCTCTTGCTAAACGGGGTGCTCTGCGCTCATGATCGGTGTATGTGTGTATGTTTGTAGGTGTTTTGGTGGGTGAGTATTCAACAGCTGTAAACTCCGGGGGATTTGGGTCAATGGATGAGCTATAGATGTGCAATTCTGTCTGGGAACTGTAGTTGAAACAAAGTAACAATCTGTGGGCTACCAATGGCGACGATATGGCTGTTGATGATTATCGCAGCAATAAAGAAAGAATTGGAGACTGGACAAAGGGCTCGCACAGAACAAATGCAGAGAGAGGCTCTTGTGGGGAGGGACTTTTGATGTTGCTCAGTTGGATATCTAATGCACTGATTTATGGAACACCAAGCAAAATACCTTACCAATCACTTCGAAACCCTTACAGTCAGAACAAAAGGTCAATGTGTGTTTTGAAGGGTTCAGCTTTTTGGCGGGTTCCCGCTTCCCCTCGCCACGTCGTGAGATTTTTCGCGAAATGTGGATTTGTCGATGTGCAAGCCATCATGCGCGAAGGCGGGGGAATTGGGACATCTCCGGCATATGTGCGGGTGTTATGTGTCGAAAAGGGAGAGCTATATGTAATTGGGGACTTTTGTCTTGTGCACCAGTCCCTTTGTTATATCTCTGAAATGGGGCTGGACAATTGAGTAGTTGTCATTGAAGATAATTGGAACAGTGGGCTCGTTAAGCAACAAATCAGCTGTCAACTGACCGTCACTTCCACTCGGCCGTCACCAGTGTCAGTTTTCCTGCAGAGCTTGCAGCGGCTTTGAGTCAAAGTGGGTGTTGTTCTGGTGCCGTGTGAACAGTAGCCTCTCTCCTTGGGACTCCTGAGTCACACTGCACTGACCGCTACTGTTGAGCAGAACCTTAAACAGAACGGCAAGCTACAAAGGAAACTCCATAAGTGCAGAATTATGATAAGTATTTTATAACAAACCTCACAACTTAGCTTTGACTTTAGTGACAAAGGTAACACCCTTTGCGATGTTCTTCTCCAGGGTCTTCACAGCAACGTCGAATAGCTTCACTTCGTTAGCATCCAATTGGTCCAGGATCTGGTACTCAATGGCCTCAGCACCATGTGTACCCAATCTGATGGGCAAAGATAAGTACTCAACCTTGTTAGCAGTCTTATCACGAGCCTGCTGGGCACCGTTAATAGCAGAGTCTAGGTACACAAACGAATCCTCTACAATTCCTTGTTCCCCCTTCAATGCCCTCAACAGGGCCTCTGCGAATGTGTAGCCTGAGTAGGCCATACTCAAAGTAGCCGAACCAGCACCGTTCTTGGCCTTCACAACCTCGTCACCGCCAAACTGGACTCTATTGACCAAGGCGTCTTTCTGCTCCTTGGAGAGCTTGTTGTAGATGTTTTTCCCCTTGGATGTGGAGAAAACAGGAACAATAGTCTCACCTGAGTGACCACCGATCACACTCACTTTGATATCCTCCACGCCTTGGAAATGGCCGTCATACGACTTTAGGAAAGTGTTGGCCCTCACAATGTCAAGCGTTGTGACTCCGAACAGCTTCTTTGGGTTGAAAACCCCAAAGGCCTTGAACGTCTCTGCAACGATTGGGACAGTGGAGTTGACAGGGTTAGAGATGACCAGCACGAATGCGTTTGGAGCGTTTTGTGCTATAGCAGTGGCGAGTGATTTGATGATTCCGGCATTGATGTTGAACAGGTCGTCTCTTGTCATTCCTGGTTTTCTTGGAACACCCGCTGGGATGATGACAACATCCGTGTTGGCCAATGCCTTTGCAATAGCACTCTGGTCTTCTTTGGAGGATGGTTCGAAACCCGACACTTTCACCTTCGAGTTGATGTGTGACAGGTCAGTGGCAACGCCGTGCGCAAGTCTGATATCGTACAGGGAGAGCTCATCGACGTATGGGGACAGCTTGAGGAGGAGGGAGAGCGGCTGGCCAATACCACCTGCAGCACCGAGCACTGTTACTTTTGTCATCTTTTGGTGATAATTATACAGAGAGTACTCGTACCAAGGACAATCAGAGTCCCAACAGCAAATGTGGAGAAGTCATCTACTTTATACCACTGGGGCAGAAGACGGGACCGGCTCATATGATTTTCGCGAATCCATAGCGGGAGCCCCGGGGAAACACGGATCAGCGGCACTGTGGCAAGCTGTTGCTGTTGCGATGGCTTATACGGACCCGAATGTTACCGCTCGTTCTGTGTATCTATGGAGTGTTAGGTAGCTGAGTAGCTCCGGGTCTTCTGACAATTCATAGGTGCTGTGAGAGGATTGACACCCATTTTTTTGAGGCGTAATATGTAGATTGGTGGTTCTACTAAGTTAATGTCACTACCCGGGATTCACCGCGAAGGTGTACCACTACTATGACTTAAAGGCTGTGAAGTGATTTGACTCATCTGCTCGTGGAATGATGTCAACATCGACGTGTAATGTTCAGATACTTTTTCAGAGATTGAAACCCCTCGTGATTGGTGAGCGACTGAGTCGAATTTGGTGGATGGACTCCCACAAGATCAAGAGTCATGAGTCATGTATGCACTCTCTGTGTTGGGTCTCAGATGACATTTGACACACCCCTCTGATTAGGTTAGTGGTCCAGCAGAAATAGTACTACCTCCTGTTCAACTTCTAGGAGAAGTCCAGTCATCCTCTCAGTAGCCAGTCGGGAGCCTGCTCGGGGTCAACACTTATTGTCTTTTTGTCAAATGCCTCGATAAGCAACTCCACTAAAATTCTTCCACCTCTAGAGCCGGTGAATCTTCTATACTCCTCCGACACACTTGCCTGGTTCCAGCCTTGCAACTTCCTTAGACATCCAATAACTGTTCCGGTTCTGTGTCTTCCCATACCACAGCACACCAGCAGTGGGTAGTTATCCTTATTTACAATCAAGTTCAGCGCCTGCACGATACTGTTCTCAGTGAGCCCGTCCCACGGGTTGTTATCACCACCGTCTGGATTGATCCCCGCAAAGTAGAGGTTGATCTTTTCCAAATCAACAAACTCCATGAACTCATCGATCGGGTCCTCGGAGGCCAACCACACGATCGTCTTCAGTTTCAGCTCTTTCAGGAACTCGAAGTTGATTTTGGAGGGCTGGCCACTTCGATACAGGTCCCTCTCCACGGGGCAAAAGTTCAGAGGTGGAACAATCTTCATCCTCGGTGGTTGTGATATCGTGACCATAGAGGTTTGTTGAGCTGTGGCCTTGGTGTAGTGTTCCTGGTCGAGCTCTGCCACGGCGTAGTCAATGGCGTCTTCGAGCTCCTCTTCGGGCAGCGGATCCTGGTTGTGTAGTGACATTGGAGCTATGTGATGATGCAAGAAGAATCTCCGTCTTAATTGGCTGCTTGATTGAATCTAAACAGTTGAGCTAAGTGTTGGAAGTTGGCCTACGTTATGACGGGCCTTAGAAGTGTTCTCGAAAATTTCCCCTTTGGGCATAGAGGGTCTAGAGCCCGCGGGACTGCGGGACTAGAAGTCCATCATGTGTCAAATTGGGCATCAATTGAAGGCAAATTCGCCACCCATTGAGAGGAAAGTCCTCAGATGCCCACCGGCTACACGCTTTCTGGAGTTCTCAGCTTGCCCAAATGTCAGCAGAAGAAGCACACCTGTTTGTCTTGGTCCATGGGTAAGTCATCCGTCTTCCATCTCCCCTGTACTTCATATCTAACTCCTCTTAAGACTCTGGGGTGGTGCCAACCATCTCCAATCCATCGACGACATGATCCATCTTAACGTTACTGACTCGCCTGAGCAGATCATTACACTGCGTCCACGCTCGTCGTCGCTGTTCAAGACGTACGACGGCATCGAGATCATTGCTCAGCGAATGCTGTTGGAGATCCTGGAGGAGATTAACAGATTACACAGAGAGGACAGGATGCGCGTCACTAAGATCAGCTTTGTCGGTTATTCGCTTGGTGGACTGGTTTCACGATACATCATTGGACAGTTAGAGAAGATGAAAGTGTTTGAGACAGTGCAGCCCGTGTTCTTCGCTACGTTTGCTACGCCACACTTGGGAGTCAAGTTCTTCAAGAAGAAGTTTCGGCTGCTTAACTTTCTCATGGCTAACCTGATCGGTCGTGCTGGTGCTGAACTAGCTTTCAAAGATCCGGAGAGGATGCTTGTGAAGTTGACCGAGGATGAGTGCCTTGATGGGTTGAAGAGGTTCAAAGAGAGGTTCCTGTTTGCCAATATCCGTCATGACCGCACAGTCAACTTCTACACAGCTTTCATCACCGATAAGAACCCATTTGATGCTCATTGGGACAACTTGGACTTGAGTTTTGAGTTTGAAGAAGATCTCATCTCGTCATACAAAGTACGTGGGTTAACAATCTCACCGAAAATTGTGAACTTTGAGAAGTCTACATTCAAGACTGATTCAGACAAGAAGCACGCGGTGCCAATCAGGAAAAAGCTTAGGTACGTTGGTATTATCATGCTAATGGCATTGATTTTACCCATCTGGATCCCTGTGGTGTTCACTGCCAGTTCAATCAGCTCCCTGGTCAGCTTCCTCGTTGTGAGGACGTTCAAAAGACGCACACCGGATGAGTTGATACAACTACTTCACCTGGACCCTCAAGAGTCTTCGGAGGAGAGCGTGAGGAAGTCTCAGCGACGTGGGAGTGACGCGTCTTCAATCAGAGAAAGACTGGATGAAGCTACTAGCGAGGCACTGGAGAACGTGATTAACATACCACAGTATGACACCGATACTGAGTCTGCCAGAGATGCCGGCAAAAGGAGAAATGATTACAGTCAAATTGTAACCATCAAGGAATCCAAGATGAAGAATCTCCTGGATAACTCAGATGTGTTTCAAAACCCTGACGTGGCCAAGAGTGAGATATACCAGGGCACACCTCGACTACCATTGGATCATGATCGCCAGGTAGTCATGGAGAGACTCAATTCACTGAAGTGGCACAAGTTTGCAGTCTATGTCAATGTCCTAAATGCCCATGATGGAATTGTGGCTCGGAAGGGGTTGAAGAGAAGCACTGCAAAGGGCATCGCAGTGGTGTCCTTCTTCACAGAGCTGGTGAACGAGTTTGTGAAGCGGGGCTGAGCTGACTCTGTAAAAAGACAACGGGAAGTTGCAGCTCACAATAATGACGTTGTATATAATGTAAGTGATGGTAGTTCCGTTTTCGGCCCAGACCGGGCTCTGCTAATGGGGAGAAGCTAAAAAAAAAAAAAAAAATCTTATCGATTTTCCGTCTTCGACTGCTAAAATAGCAGTTCTTGGCTCCACTAATCGTACACACTCGGAGGATAACTGTTCATTAGACTCTCCAGTATGTCCTCTAAGAGTGTTAGTCCAACACCTGAGACTCATGAGATTCCATCATCTCCACAACCACTACAGTCACAGTTTGCACTATAGCGGTCCCGATTGAGCCATTTCTACAATGCCACACTACTGCCCAACATCGGGCTTGTGTTTATCGTGCTGTCACAGTTCTTCAATTCCATCATGGTCATGACCACCAAGTTGCTTGAGACCGACCCTGAGTTCTCTGAGCCGATTCACCCATTGCAGATCCTATTTGTCCGTATGAGTATCACGTTTCTTGGTTGCTACGTCTACTTGAAGCACATCAAGCACGAGACCGAGATGTTTGGTCCACCAGAGTTGAGATGGTGGCTGGTGGCACGTGGACTCACAGGGTTTATTGGTGTGTTTACGATGTACTACTCACTGATGTATCTCAGTGTGAGTGATGCCACTGTGATCACGTTCCTCATACCTTCTATGACTGGGTTCCTGGCATGGTGTTTCCTCAGAGAGAGCTGGTCACTGATGGAGGCTGGTGGAGCACTAGTGTCATTGTTTGGTGTTGTGTTGATTGCAAGACCTGCCTTCCTGTTTGGTGTTCCTGATGAAGGCTCTGGTGGTAACGGCGCAGAGAGTAAAGACCCAGCAGAGAGAGTCATGGCTACGTTCATGGCGTTGTTTGGCGTACTAGGTGCCAGTGGAGTGTATATTGTGATTCGGTTCATTGGCAAACGCGTGCACTCTCTGGTGATGGTTGAGTATTTCGCTGGGCTGACGTGTGTTGTCTCATTGTTGGGTATCACTGTTGTACCCGGGCTCTCGTTCAGAGTCCCTGAGACAGGAAAACAGTGGTTTTTGTTCATCACACTCGGAGTTAGTGGCTTCTGCATGCAGTTCCTGCTCACTGAGGGTATTCAACGTGAAAAGGCGTCCCGTGCATCCATGATGCTCTATTCGCAGATGGTGTATGCGCTCATTTGGGAGATAACCATCTGGCACCACATCCCAAGCTTCTGGAGTTGGCTCGGCATCACAATCATCCTCAGTACCGCATGGTACGTACTGACACACAAGCCTAAGGAGCCAGTCTTGTTATCTGCGCAGGACACCGAGAGCGGTGTTAACGGTGGTACACTAATGGCTTACTCGGACAGCAGAGAGGACATCTTCGCAGATGACGACGAGCCCGGCGAAGTGGACATGCTGGACTTGCCAAGTCCCAGCAGAAGTGTTATATAAGTGTCTACCAAGAGACTAAAAGAACAATTATACCCAAATCCAAAGCAATTAATGTCAATGTAGCTCCGCAACAAGAGTCGATGACGTCAGCAGAATTCACGCGATTACATAAGCAATTACATAAGACCCTTCACCAATTCCACATGACCACCAGGGTGCTTTTCTTCTCTTCCTTCCAACTTATTCGTTTCCATCTGGAGGCCATCGAAAGTGGATGGTTGTTATTTGTTTGGTCAGTGGTACGAAATATCGCTCCGATCTTCCCTGGACTTATAGCAGTTTCTCCTTCTTTCCTCCTCAGCTTTTCTGTGTCAATCAGCCTTCAGGACACAATAATTTAACACAATCTCTCCTCCATACCAAGGATGATACCCACTCCGCAAAGTCCTCTGGATTGGTAGGCCATGGACCCGCAGTCACAATCACAAAGCTCACAGCTGGAGTCCCGATACAAGTCTCCCCTGAGTCGAAATAGCTCCCCCGACAGCTCATCTAACACCCCAATGACCACCAGCTCCATGGACCTATCGATCCCAAACAACGGGCTAATTCATGGCCACGTGCACAACTTTGACCACTTCACCTATGTCCACGGCCACATCCACACCAACGACCCACTGGTGGACACACATGCTCATCATCACCGCCACCTGAACGATTTGCACTCGACACAGTTCACCGACTGTCAGCACTTCGAGTTTCTCAACTGCCATGACCAGCAACAAAAGCCCGCCTTGAAGGCAGATGACACGCTGACGTGCCCTGAGGATGCCAACTGCAAGCCTAAGATTCTCGAGATATGTTGTGAGAACGTACACGGTGGCGGAGACCCCAACCCGTTTGTCTTACCGGCAGACACAGACTGTAATATCAAGACAGAGCATCAACACCTGGGCCCGCTAGTACCGCACAGTTCGCAGCTTCAGGACGAAAAGACCTTTGAGCATTGTAACTTCGACGACTGTATCGATGTCAAATGCGACCTGGACACGTGTGACATTGATGAGCTGCTGTGTAAGTACTGCGATGACCTGGACGACTTCCCCTACCTCCAGGCACCGGCACAGAACAAGAAGATGAAACTGGAGCCGGTGTAGGCACTGCAACACGTACACCACGAGTCGGTGAATGTTGCCACGGACTTGCTTTCCCTGAAGCGTCCAAGAGAAGAGGGTGGGTCACCAGAGCCCGAGGTGCGCCACCATTTGCACCATCACGCACACCACCAACACCCTGAGAACCACCACCATCACCACATCCAGATCCATGAGCACCACAACGATAAGTCCACCAAGCAGGGCGAGTCTATGATCAACTTCGAGTGGAACTTTGCTAACGAGAAGGCTAAGTGTGAGTGGGGGTCGTGCGATCTTCAGTTCGACAACACCCTGCTTCTGCAAACACACATTGTCGAGGGACACCTAGTCTCGCAGGCTGCTGACTTGGATACTACGACCGAGGTTGAGTGTGCTTGGAACCAGTGCGAGTTCCATGGTGTGGGTATGCCGGTGCTGCTGTCGCACATCAACGAGAAGCACAGTGGATACACAACCAAGAAGGCAGAGGAGACCACATGCAAATGGGTAGTGGATGGTCAACTGTGCTCGCAGAGATTCAGCAATGCAGAGGAACTGACAACACATATACAGACTACGCACATTGGCTCAGGACTGCCCACGTATCAGTGTATGTGGTCCCAGTGTGATCGACATGGACAGCTCTTCACTCAGCGACAGAAGATCCTCAGACATCTACATACACACACACAGTACAAACCGTTGAAATGCCCCTTGTGCCCTCGCAGATTTGCAGTGGAGTCGATGCTTAAGCAGCACATGCGTACGCATTCAGGCGAGAAGCCCTACAAGTGTGCCCAGTGCCCCAAGAGCTTCGCCACGTCGAGCTCGTTGTCGGTGCACATGAGAACACACACGGGTGAGCGACCATTAGTTTGCAAGTATCCTGGCTGTGGTAAACGATTCAGCGAGAGCTCGAATCTGAACAAGCACATGAAGACACATGAAAAGGAGTTCCAATGCGAGTGGTGCGACAAGAGGTTTGCTACGCAGAGACAACTGGTGGCCCACACGGGGAAGTATCATCCTCACTAGGCCTGAGCGATTCATTCTATGTACACGTAATGCTTATTTAAAGTACTTCTCCATGAGCTCCTGGCACGGCACATGCGCACCGAGCCTTGTGCACAGGAGGAAAACACCACTGAACTTGCGGTGGAGCGAGTATGTTTCCTCTGGCGGTGGCGTGAGCCTCTCTCTGAGCATTAGCCCCATCTTGGCCTTGACTCTCGTGGTGACGTCCTGCTTGCTGAAGTCGTAGAGCTTCTCAGAGTTGGAGCTGAAGGGCTCTGCAAGAGTAAGAATCGACTCAACGTGTGCATCTACCATCTCCTGCGACTCCATACCCGTGAGGTATCCAAGCTTCTGGGAATAATGAGCAACTTGGGCGGTGTCATGGACGACACCGGCGCGCAGACAACTCACGTAGTTCTGGATGAACTCATCTCCGTAGGCTCTGGAGGCACCGAAGTCAAGCAGCTCAATCTTACCGGTCTCCTTGTTAAACAGGAAGTTTGCCCAGTTAGGGTCTGTCTGCATGAACTTGAATTGCGCAATCTCCTGCAGACACAGTCTCATCACATGTGTTGCGAGCATGTCCCTTGTGCTCTGGTCCCACTCACCACGCACAATCTCGGTACCGTGAAGCCAGTCCATCGTGATGACATTCTCGGTAGTAAACTCGTCGTATACCTTTGGAACAACAAACACAGGGTCATCTTGGAGTAGCTTGCCAAACTTCTTGATGCTCTTGGCCTCTCTGAGAAAATCACACTCCCATTTCAGCTCTGTACGGGCGTTCCCAATGGAGCTCTCAGCGAACATTCCCTTGGGCAGAAGCATAGAGGCACTCATGATGGTCAGCAAGGTGTCCATGTCGGAGTCGATTGAGTCCTTGACTCCCGGGTATTGCACCTTAACAGCAACCTCTGTCCCATCTAGTAAAACGGCCCTGTGCACTTGCGAAATGGACGCAGAGGCCACGGGGACCTCGTCAAACGACTTGAAACGGGACTTCCAGTCCTCACCCAAGTTCTGTCGCATAATGCGGTGTAGTTGTCTCGGAGGCATGAAGTAACCTTGGCTCTGGACGCTCTTCAGGATCTCAGAGAGTTCCTTAGGGAGGAAAGACTCATCCTGTATGGAGAGCATCTGCCCCACTTTCAGCGCAGCACCCCTCATCTTTCTCAGCTTGTCACCCAACAGGGAGACGTTACGCTGGGACAGAGCAGCGCTGCGTAAGTTGGGCTTCTTACCGGAAGCAACAGCTTTCAACCCATCGGAGGCGGCGTTGATGCCCATCGACGTGGCCAAGTGGCCATAGTGGAACAGGCGCTGTAGCTTCGAGGAGGGGATCTCTGCGTACCTGTCCTCTGGATTCATCTAATTCGAATCCACGAGCTCTGCAGTCTTCTTACCCTTTGTAGAGGTGGAGTACTCTCTTCTTCCTTGGACAGTGGTCTGTCTCGTAACTGAGGGTCTCTTCTCCTGGAACCCTACAGAGGCACTGGACTCCTGGTGAGTCGAAGTGGCAATGCTCTGGTGATACTCGGCCTCTCTCAGCTCCCGAGCCTTCGACTGCAAGTCAGCATACATCTCATCGTGCACTCGCAAGGGCTTTGTAAGTCCGGAGGTGTTGTAAAACTCGCATAGCTGTGACTGGAGCAGGGAGGCGGACCCCACGGCAACACGCGACGCAGATCTCGCCACCGTTAAGAGCTCAAATACGACTTCGCGTGACATATCGATGCTCTTTGCAGTGCTCAATGGCTGGGTCTTTTGAGCCCAGCATCAGGTGGCCCGTGGCTTCAGACTCCTTTGTTGGATCTTCAGTCTTTAGTCCACGTGCGCCCAATGGGGCAATTTTCGCGACACATGACGAGGACATCAGTGCACCACCTAACTGAACGAAACAGCGCACAGAGAAAGGCAGCCATTGGAGGTATTTGATAACGGAATTTGGTGGCTGATTGTGTTCAATTTGCAGTTTTAACCCGTCTATCAACACGAGAAGAAGACAGCTGGATTGTCTTTGGTACCTTGAATTGATACAGATAGCTTGTTGACCGATAGCACTCACTGGCAGACACCCAGGTATTTACTCCACGTCTCACGCAAACCAAAATGGAGGGACTATTCTTCAACATTGACAAGTAAGTGCGAGCTCTCTGTGTGTGTGTTGCTCCTTTTCGCCCTCTCTGGCGATCTGGGTAAGACTGTAAAGGTATACAACGTACTAACTCCAACTCCTCCAGCGGCTACATCGAAGGTGTCGTTCGTGGCTACAGAAACGGCCTGCTCACCTCCAACCAGTACATCAACCTCACGCAGTGCGAGACTTTGGACGACCTCAAGCTCCAGCTCTCCTCCACAGAGTACGGAAACTTCCTTTCTAACGTCCCCTCCCCGCTAGCCACCTCCATCATCCAGGAGAAGGCATCCGAGAAGCTCTACGCTGAGTTCCAGTACATCAGAGACCAGGCCGTCCAGCCATTGGCACAGTTCATGGACTACATCACCTACGGCTACATGATCGACAACGTGGCCCTCATGATCACAGGCACAGTCCACGACAGAGACAAGGCAGAGATTCTGGACAGATGCCACCCGCTCGGATGGTTCGAGACCCTGCCAACCTTGTCCGTCGCCACTGACATGGAGTCCCTGTACCAGACCGTGCTGGTTGACACCCCATTGGCGCCATACGTTGAGGGGTGCTTGACCGCCGAGGACTTGGACGACTTGAACATCGAGATCATCAGAAACAAGCTCTATAAGGCTTATCTGGAGGACTTCTACTCCTTCTGTCTCAAGCAGCCAGAGCCGGCATCCACAATCATGAAGACTCTGTTGGAGTTTGAGGCTGACAGACGTTCCATCAACATCTCCCTCAACTCATTCGGCTCAGGACTCTCCACACAGGAGAGAAAGACTCTGATCCCAAGCTTTGGTAAGCTGGCCCCATTCGGCGACTTGCTCTCTAAGGCTGAGGACGTTGAACAGATCAGATCTGTGGTGGAGAACGTGTACGAGTACAAGTCCTTCTTCGATAACGTAGGCGGAAAGACATTGGAGGATCATTTCTACAAGCTGGAGATGGAGTTGTGTAGAGATGCATTCACACAGCAGTTCTCAGTTTCTACAATCTGGGCATGGATCAAGTCCAGGGAGCAAGAGGTGAGAAACATCACATGGATCGCCGAGTGTATTGCTCAGAGTCAAAAGGACCGTATCAACAACTACATCTCTGTGTACTGATATTCTCACTCCATACTCATTATCTTTCTAATCTACAATCTGACAATTTCATACATCATAAATTCGTTACATTAATAATCACATGCAAAATATAAATAAAATCCTCTCCTCTCAAATGACAATCTCAACAATGTTTCCATGGGCAGTACTGACAAATGCAGATCTCGAGTTCGGTCTTGGCTTGATGGCAACGGCGGGGCCGTTATCACGGTAGTAATGAGCATTACGACACTGTGAAATGTCCAAGTATCTCAATGACATAGAGTTGGAAAGTAAAGCGTCAACACCTGCTCTCGTAACTCTGACACATCCCTTAATAGTCAAGGACCGCAGATTGCGCAAATGGATAGAGATGGCCAATAGTGTAGAGTCAGAGATGGCAGAGCCACAGAATGACAAATCCAGGTGTGTCAAGTTTGGGCACCCCAAACAAATGACTTCAATGGAGACATCAGTGAGGGCACAACAGAATGACAAGTCCAGCTCTTCCAAAAATTGTGCAGAACTGGCAATGGCAATGAGTGACTTGTCAGATAGGAAGGTACAGTCGGTCATCTTCAAACGTTTCAAATTCGGGAAAGGCTGATAAGCCCAGTAGGCAAACCCAGCATCAGTGATGGTAGTACATCTCGTAATGTCCAATGACTCCAAACGATCATTGGCATGAAGTGCAATGTGATACATCGAACGATCAGTCAAATGCTTACAATATCCCAAATTCAACACTTTCAAGTTTGGACAGCCGGCACTGGCATCATTCGTGGCAATGCCATCGAAATCCTCCATTCCAGGAATAGGTTCGAACCCATCACCGTGATAATTCGTACTGGCATTTGGTACATTGACAACACTGCGTCTCTTTCTCCATCCAATAATTCTCTCGATAACATCATCACGAACTTTACGACAGTTGGAGAAATCCAACTCCTCAATGTTTCGACCAACACTAGGGACAGCAACATCCATGATGGCCATAGCACTGACCTCCCATACAGATCCCATCTTGATGACTTGGATTGATCCGCTCATACCAATCTCGTTCACCATATAGCAGAATCCGACATCAGTGATATGGAAACACTTTGAGATATCGATAACTTTTGGTCTTGAACCAACGAAATCAGTGATTTGTATCAATGCCTAATCATCAATCGAGGTGTTGTACGGGGTCAAGTCCAAGTGTTCGAAGAATCCAGGCGCAACGTAGAGCAATTGTCTCCAACGACGACAAATGATTCTCAACTTCATCAGCTCGGGTAAAGATAACATTGAAAAGACACGTAGTAGCAATCTATCAGGTAGAACGCCAGTACTCAACACCGAGGAGCGGCGACGGCCCGAAATGCTGGCTAAACGTAGTCTCTTAGCATGGTTCATGTACTGGAATGGTGGCTGTTGAATGAGTCTCTGAGCGGAGGGGAAGGAGTCTGTTGGTGGTAGTACCGGATTCATTGGTGGTGGATCCAACGTCAAAGGGCCACAGGAGTCCAACGATGAGCGCTGCTGATTAGTTGCCGATGGTGGTGGTCCAGTCGGCGAAACAGACTTGAAGTGACGTTTTCTCTTTGCTTGTGAGAAACTGGAGTCATCAAAGTGGAAAGTACCTGTGCTTGAAATAGAATTGAAGTTTGACGGCGCATGGGCACTAGAAAGGATAGTCGATGGTTGATCTGATTGATCCGAACTTGGTGAGTCTTCTCTGGTTGGAAGTGATACTGGATGTGTAGGGACTGGCTGATGCAACTTGAAACCTTCGTTGAATTGTGAGGACCCTGAAAAGCCTCTCCATTTACTGAATGGGGAGTCCTCAGTAATCGTAGGCTCAACTTGGTCCTTGTTCTTGTTGCTTCTCTTCGTTGCAGTCTCTCTCATCTCATCACATATTCTTGGGTATCTGGAGTACAAGTTCTCTAATTGGTCACCAGTGACAATCAAGACGTCCACTGTGGAAACCGTTCTGATGTCTGCACTTCTCTCAATCACAGCATTTGAGTCGGAGAGCGACTGTAAGAACGCCATCTCACCGAAGTATTGACCAGGTCCCAGCCTGCCTAACACCCTGTCCACCTTCCTATCCTTATCACCTTCAGATGTGGACAGTGAGATTCTCTTGGGGTCCAAGACTTCAACTTCTCCACTCACAATGAAGAAGATGTCTCTACCCAGTTCACCTTTCTTCACGATGTATTCAAAGGGATCGAATCTCATTGGTTCAACACCCAAGACGAGTTCATGGATCATGGCTGATGGCAATAGGGTAAACATTGGCATACTTCTCAAAAAGTCACGTGTTGGGATGGAGTGATCAACGTTATCATGGATCTGTGGTAGAGACTACTATGTAGTCTCTGCTGGAGATACGGGACGTGTGTCAACGTACTTTGGCGAGAATCTCCCGAACCCATCATGCTGCAGAATATATGGTGGAGATGGGGATCTTACTTTTGGTGGAACAGATGGCCCAGGTAGTGTTGAGACAGCAGCAGCAACTGCTGACGCTCTTGTGTCGATGTCACTTTTATCCATGATGGGCAAGTTGCTTGAGTTAGAAAGGATGTTGGTGACACCGTTTCTCTTTCTCTTATCCTGCATGGAGAGTCTCTCTTGTGCCTCATCACGAATCATTCTCTCCACTGCTGGGAAGTCTGGAAGTACAGCGTTGAAGGAGTCCGCCGTTAGGACACCTAGAAGTACCTTGGTACGAGCAATGACGGTTGCAGTTCTTGGTCTGTTGAACAGAATACCAATCTCACCGAAAAACTGGCCAGCAACCAACTCAGCGTGTACGGCCTCACCATCGGGCGACGTTACGGCGACAGAGCCTCTGAGGATCCAGTACATGGCCTTGGCTGGTTCGCCAAATTTCACAATGTACTCCTGTGCGTGCACTGTCATAAGTTGGAGTCTGGCAGCGATGGCCTTGTGGAAAGCTGGTGGGGCATTCTTGAAGAGTGAGAATCTGCTCAGTTTCTCAAGGAGCTGTGGTGGCATCTGGTGGGATCTGGGGTACTCGTCCTCGTCTTCGTCTTCGTCTTCAACACCATCTTCTTCTGCATCTGATGACGACTACACCGTCTCTTCTGGGGCTGGTCGGTTCACTGCGTTTGTGGATGGCTCGGGTGTGCTGGGCGTTGTTGCTGTGGGTGTCGATAAGCCTCCTATCGAGCATTCTTTCGGCCCCACTGTAGCGCCATCGAGGTGCAACAGTGGCTCGTTTGTGCGGCTTGCCTGTGGGATGTCCTTGGGTGTCTCCTTGAGCTCGAACTCTCGATGTAGTGGCGACGCAGGGAGCGCTGTCCGGCTCTCAGGTGCTGTGGGCCGGCGGCTAATGACTGGTTGTGCCTGGGACGATGAGCCTTCGTCTGAGCGAGCCGCTAGGGGCGATGGCCGCTGTGGTCTTGTGTGGCGGTTTGCTGCTCTCATACGGAGATCCAGTAACTTAGTTTATGTCTGGGTGGCGGTCGGTTGGCGGTGTGAGAGTACTGAAAGGGCTGGCGGCTAATGCCTTGTGCTAACGGTGTGGTAAGTTTGCTTCCGCGGCGATGAGTGAGTGCGGCGGGTATGCGAGTAGACTTTGTGGTGTGTAATGTGTGCCTTTGGTTGTGTATACGACTAAGGCAGTGTGTTGTATGCAGAAATATATGGAGGGATCTTGTGGAGTTGAGTGCTGACAGTGTAGCCGCCCAAACCTTACCACGTTCCCAGCCTTTTTGAAGGTTGATGTTTTCACGAATTTCGCCCGCTGCGGCCAGTGTGGTCATGGGGCACGCGCGGGAATTTTCCCTGTGTGGGCCGAAGTTCTGGAGCCCGCTGCTGCACGCTGGGATACGCTGGGGGCAGTGGGCGCGCAGAAACTGGTAGAGACACTGGCGGGACCAATACTCTTGCAAAGTCTGCTCACACGATGGTGGGACATGTGAGACATTTGAACAGATGGCCAGCATAGTGGGGGGAGATGGCGCCTTACCCAATCGCCGCAGTGGATCGTTAGCTATGGAGTTAGCACTTTAGCTTGAACTTACGAACACGATGTGCGGAGATCCCCGATTTCATGAGTTGACATTACACACCGCGCGTAGTTTATGCGCTTTTCTAGAACTATCGTACCGCAATCCAGGAACCCCCGCAACGATCGAGAGAACCTGTCAAGGCGGGAAGGCAAGCACGCCGCGCCACTGATGGGCCTAAGATAGTCTTGCGGGATTTACGGGAAAAGGTGGGGGAGGATTAGATTTGGCGAACGCCACCTTGGAGTGACGTTTCTGGAGTAGCTCAAGCTCCGGAAAGCCAATGATTAATCTTAGTAATCGACAGGGATAACCTTGTCTACACACACAGGCGTTTAGCCCTATCAGAAGATGCGAAGTTCGCAGTTTGGCGAAGATGAAATTTCCGCAAGGTCTTTGGGGAGGTCCCGCATTGAGGCGCATGCAGCGAAGCCTGTATAACTACATGAAGCGCAAGATTGCGAGATCTCCCAGCATTCTATTTTTTATAACAGATTGAATTTGCGATGCGATTGCGGAACACAAAAGGTACATTAGAAGGACTACTTGAGATCATATGGTATATAGGTTGCTAATATGACGGTCGTATAGACATACTCTCGCTCATATGTCGCAATTTGATTTAATCGACATCCCGTACATATGGCGCAGGAATTGGGGCCATGACGTATCGGGGATGTGACCAGATACAGCCGAACAATTCATCGTATCATGCCATATATCATATGCCGTGACATACCGCATAATCACAAATACCGATGACATATCGTTCGGTGTTTGAGTACCATAGCGTAAATGTGTTTGTAGTTGATATGGTTGATGCAATGTGACCAACGTACGATGCGTACATCACCGAGAGACACACAGCCCGCAGATGACCACTAGCGCATAAGTGGCTCAGTTATCTGTGCCCTGTGTTAGAAATGTGGTGAGAAACATCCCACCAAGAACTATTGAATAGTCTACCCCCAAAACACTGTATGTTCTCCGGTATATCAACGAACTCGTGGGTGTTCACTGGAGAAAAATTCTTTATCCTCTCTGGACTGTAATGAAGTATTGAAGGTTTTCTGGTGTCTCACTCTCCGACAGTCGTAGCTTGTGGAGCTTCACTAAGGGGGGGCCAATACCAGCAGCATTATTCTCTGCGAAGGTGTAGCAAGAAGTGGGAGATTTAACCCGTGCTCTGAACCATTGCTGGAGATCATTCAAAGTCTTTCTAAGAAAACATCTGCTTTTTCAAAGTCGCAACGGTATAGCTGAGAGGGCACCCCTAGTGGCTGCTCCGTTGCATGTTCAGGCTATATACACTAAAACAATTTTGGTTTAGATTTCTTCAAGCTAATCCCAAGTCTCTGTATTCATTTAGCCTGTTAAACACCTATGAAAAGAGAAGCACACGATGGCTTGTGACGTGTGAGAATGCAGGCATCTTGACATGAACAGTTATATGAGTATTGCCCGCATTACCAGAAGCTCTGTGACCAGCTTCCACTAACTTAAGGTGAGCAGTAAGAATAGGATGCAACGTTAATTTATGAGGTCTCTGTATATACCGAAGCTTAGAACTTGTAATCACTGAAGAAGCTGTACTTCTCCAACTCATCTCCCTTCACAGCGTGAACAGTTCTCACGTAGGTCTTGGATGTCAGCACCAACTCGTTGTACAAGAGGAACTCTGGGCTTGTAGGCAGCACAGTGGATGGGTGCACTAACACATCCTGGCCATCCACGGTTCTGTAACCCTTACCGCACTTAATAGCCACTTGCATGAAGAATCCACACAACAAAGCACGTGTGATGTTCTTGTAGAACTTCTTGTCTTCCATCGGCGTGGTGTTGATTGGGATATCGTATGTCTCCATGAGTCTGGCGAGCTGCTTTCTGATATTGAGGGACTGGTTCAAAGTTCTGTAAGAGACGTAGTTGTCACGACACCACTGTTGCAATCCACCTTGCTCCTTAGCTTGCAAAAACTCGTTAAACACGTTAAGCAGTGTGACAAAATCACCACTCTGGTCTGCAAATGCCAACTTGGCCTCATCGGCATACTTTCTGGCACTGGCTGGTCTCACAAACACATTAGGAACGTTGAGCAAGGAGATGATGGTTAGCATCTCCTCAGAGACCTTGTAATCAGCGGAGCCAATAAGCATAACAGCGAGCAGTGGGTCCAATGGGAAGTTGGAAGCCAATCTACCCAAAGCGGTCAACTCACCTTCATCATCCAACACGGCCAGGTAGTTCAACTCCTCCAATGCTCTCATCATGGTCTCTGGCGCTGGTGGGTCCATGAAATCGAAATGGACCAAGTCATCAACACCCACCTTCTTCAAAAGCAACACCACTGAGGACAAGTTACATCTCAAGATTTCAGGGTATGTTGTCTCGATCAACTCCTTCTTGTAAGCCTCCTCAGTGTAGAGTCTGAAACACTTACCAGGTCTGGTACGACCGGCACGACCAGCTCTCTGCTGAGCACTGGCCTTGGAGATAGGGGAAACAAGCAAAGACTCTACTCTGATACGTGGGTTGTACACTTTCTGCTTCGAGAAACCTGGGTCAACCACGTACACGATACCGTCAATAGTCAACGATGTCTCGGCAATGTTTGTAGAGATGATGACCTTTCTACCAGGGCGGCCGTTGTATGGCTCTGGAGCTGGCTCAAAGATTCTTTGCTGCTGGTTTGGTGGGAGGGAACCATAGAGTGGGTATACGGCCAACGGACCACAACCTTGTTCTCTTGTAAGCTGGTCAGCCTCGAGGGAGATCTTCCTGCAAGCGTCTTCAATCTCTTCTTCACCGGTGAGGAACAGGAGAATGTCACCTTCCGGTTCTGTGGCGTGGATCTGTAACACTGTTCTCATGGCGGAGTCGACGTAGTCCTTCTGGTACTCTGGTGTGTAGTAGATCTCGACTGGGTGAGTTCTACCTGGGACGGCGAGCAATGGCGCGTCGTTGAAGTAGCTCTGGAACTTCTCGGCATCCAAAGTGGCAGACATGATAATGATCTTCAAGTCTGGTCTTCTCTGTGTGATTTGCTTCAAGAGACCCATGAGGATATCAGTGGCGAGTGTACGCTCGTGCGCCTCATCGAGGATGATGACGGAGTAGCGCTTCAGGTCGTGGTCCTCCATGGCCTCTCTCAGGAGCATACCGTCGGTCATGTACTTGAGGATGGTCTTGTTGGAGGTCTTGTTGTCGAATCTGATGTTGTAACCAACCTCCTCACCCAAGGTGACGTCCAACTCGTCAGCAACTCTCGCAGCAACGGACATGGCGGCGACACGACGAGGCTGGGTACACACCACCTGTGTGTTCTTGAGGTGTGGGAGGTCGTCGTAGAGCACAAACTGTGGGATCTGCGTGGTCTTACCGGAACCAGTCTCACCCACGAACACCATGATCTGGGTGGACTGGAAGATCCTCAGGAACTCGTCTCTCTGCGAGTGGACAGGCAGGTCACGGCGCACTCTGAGGATGTCGCAGTATTTCTTGGTGAACTTCTCGCCCGTGAAGGGGTTCACCTCTCCGGACTCGAGGGCCTCCGCCTGCTTAGCAGTGGTCTTACCTGGGATCATCCCGGCAAACTCGCCACCGTTGTGGAACTCCAGTGGCTCCTCGTGCACTGGGTGAGGATGCATCTTCAGCTCCTCCTCAGCGCGCTCGGCAACCTTCTCCGCGGCGGACGTGTCGACAATTCTCATCTTTTTGCTGGCTTTCTTCTCCTCGGAGGATCTTTTGTGCTTCTTCTCGGAGCCCATTGTTCTTCACGGTGTGTGCAATACAGCTTTGACGGCCTGATTGATCACCCTTTCGGTACTATGTTATCTCAGGCGATGAGTTTGTAAAATTTTAGATTGCCCGTGCCCGGAATGGCAGACCGCCGGGGCCCATTGCCCGCGAACTCGTTTGGTGGCTGCGGCCCGTGGAGGCCAGGCTGGTTACTTGGGATGACTGGAGTTCTCTGTTTGGGGGATGTTTTGGGGGATGGTTTGGTAGATTAGAGCTTTGGAACAGTAGCAAATGACGTCCGTCAGTGTACCAGAGATGGACGTATCGGCGCTGGACGGTCTGCTCCAGGAACTCGTGGGCGGGCTCCCTCCGCACGTGTCCCACCTCTTGAAGGATGAACAACTGCACTCTGAGATACTGCAGTTTCTCCACGATGTGAGCTCCATTGACTCTACAGACTACTTGTCGTCTGCACCTCCCAACCCTGGAATGGACGTCAAAGAAGAGAGAACATTGGTGCAAGATATCGCAGAGCTAGAGGCCGCCCAGAGGGCTGTGGACACGAAGCTCAAGAACGTCATTGTCAACTCGCAGCAGCTGATCATCAACAGCAAGACAGAGCTCGCCCGTTCGGTTGACATATTCCAGGGTGACTTCATGAGCAACCTGAACCAGCTGTGGAGAACCTTCAACGACGATGATCTGGAGCGAATGAACGACGCAGCCCACGACCTGGACCTACAAGAGCTCGAGGCTGATCTTGCACCAAGCGACACAGATAAGTCACTCCGTTCCATTGTGTCAAGTATAAAGAAACTGGAGGAGTCTGAGAAGCACCAAAACAAGAACTTATCAACGGTTCTGGAAAGCATGGACCAGGTTGTGAGTATCTTGGAGCTACCCTCGCTGACAGCAACGTGCATCAAGGCCGGATATTACTCTGAAGCTCTCGAGATCAGTTCGTACACCAGAAGACTCGCAATCAGATTCCCTCATAGTGACTTGGTTAAGCAAGTTGAGCAGGGGGTCAGAGAGGAGATGTCGCAGATGCTCATTGGGCTGATCCGTTTGCTGAGAACGAATTTGAAACAGTCATCCATCATTAAGATTGTTTCATATCTCAGAAGAATCCAGCCTTTCAGTCAGGCTGATAACCCGGACGACCAGCTGAAGAGAATTTTGCTTCATGCACGGTTCCAATTCATTGTGTATGAACTAGATGCACTGGCGCCATTGCGGGAGAGCTCGCTACATGAGAAGCACATCAAGAGAAGTATTGAGGTTATAAGAGAGCATGGATTCGGATCCATCATGGCTTACAAAAACATCTTCCCCGAAACGGATGAATTTGAAATGAGAGCAGTGGATATTACAATGGAGCCTGACATGGAGCAATCTGATGAGACGAAAGATGCCGAGAAAGATGTGGAAGATGAAGCTGGAGAGGTTACAGAGGAGGCTTCGGAAGAAGTTGAGGTTGCTGATGAAAAAGCAAATACCATGCCTGATGCAGAGAAGGAGACTTCAGGTGCTGAGCAAATTGGGGAATCTGAGGTTATGAAAGACATAAAGGAAACAGGGGACACGAAGGAAGATCACACCGACCTGGAAACAGAAGTCACTGATAGAAAAGTACAGGAAGCTGACCATACAGAGATGTCAGAGGCCTCACCGGAACCACTGACTGAAGAGAAAACAGCCTCTGCACCTAAGTTCAGTTTCATCAGACCAGCGAGTGAGAGGGCACCATCAAACATCCTCCTATTCGACTTCGTCAAGCACATCATTCAGGAGCTCACCACCTCCATCTCCACATCGTTGCAGAGCATCCAGGAATCATCGGTACGTGATGGTATCTTCCTTCAGCTAATCTACTGTTCTCACTCGTTGGGCCGCATTGACCCTAACTTCAGCGACCTGATGACATCTGTACTTCTCAATTGCAAAACAGAGGATCAATTATTTGTGGTTGACCGAGAGATGTGGAGAGCTGCGGTTGAGAGACAACGGGAGCTCTCGAAATCATTGGCTAGCAGGTCATAAGTATATTGCATGTGGGTATATAGCCTGATAACGAATTTAACAATCCATATAGCGAACGTGTGTCATATTTCACATGACTTCTATAGCACATTTTATATAACATCAGGTAATATGGAAACTCCACATCGATCGATTATGACCTGTCCATAAGCCGGTCCTACCCATCGTACTTATGTGCAAATCCGCGTGCGGTTCCCCGGGTAACGCGAAGAATTTCAGTTCGGGCAGCATCGCTTGTTGCTGCTGCTCTCCAAGGCACCAAGCCTCCAGAAGGGAACAAAACACCGCCCATCCCACTGAACAACACACCAAGTCACACTCGTACAACTCTCGAACAAAAGCAGGAAGCACTTCACTCGCTAAGGAAACATTATTCCAATTGTTTGCTATGACTGTACGTATTGTTTGTCCGTGCATGGGCATTGTGTTCGCTCACTTGGTGTTGTTGTCGTGACACCTCCACTTGGGCCCACACTTTCTCAAAGCAACCATCAGGCATCATCGCTCACAGACACTAACCACCACAATTAATACAGGCTCCTAGTGAAAAAGTGCCCGCTGACTCCCAGGTGCATGGCACAGGGAGTGCAATTGGCCATGGTGCAGTAGCCTCGAATGGTACCACCGAGACCAAGGGCATTGCTAATGACAAGGCTACAAAGCCTAAGCGTGAACGGTTCCCATGGGAAGCTGTTGGTGCCTTCAACGAGGGCAAGAAGTTCGACAAGTCCTTCATTGTGACATCGAACGCCATCAAAACGTTTGTCCAGGAGACTTTCCACGGCGACTATTACTGGAACACGGGTATCATCATTGGTATCTGCTTCTTCTCGTGGCTCGTTGCCAAGTGGAGATATGGTATCTTTGGCCTGATCTTTGTTCTCTTGTCCGCGTCATCCGTGTACAGAGCCGAGTACCGTCGTTTTGAGAGAAACGTTAGAGATGATATCCAGAGAATTGTCTCCGCTGAGAGACTCGAGGACAACTTCGAGTCGATGGAGTGGCTCAACTCTTTCCTTGCCAAGTTCTGGGTCATCTACATGCCTGCTCTTTCTGAGACTGTGCTGACCATTGCCAACGAAACGCTAAAAGACTTGGCCCCAGGTTTCGGTATCGATGCCCTGTCACTCGACGAGTTCACGCTCGGTACCAAGTCTCCTAGAATCGACTCTGTTAAGTCCTACACCAAGAAGGGCAAGGACATTGTTGAGTGGGACTGGGAGTTCTCTTTCACACCTAACGACACCTCGGATATGACCAAGAGGGAGATCGACAAGAAGATCGACCCTAAGGTTGCCCTCGGTGTCAGAGTCGGTAAGGCCATGGTGTCCAAGAACCTGCCTATCCTGGTTGAGGACATGTCCGTTTCCGGTAGAATGAAGGTCACTTTGAACCTCTCGCTTAACTTCCCACACATCAAGATTGTCTCGCTCTCCTTGTTGGAGCCACCTAAGATTGACTTCTCTTTGAAGCCAGTGGGTGGTGACACATTCGGTCTCGACATCATGTCGCTCGTTCCAGGTTTGTCCACTCTTATCACAACCATCATCAACTCCAATGTTGGCCCAATGCTCTACGCCCCAAACCACCTCGACATTGACGTTGAGGAGATCATGGCTGCACAGTCTAATGATGCTATTGGTGTTGTTGCTGTGACCTTGAAGGGTGCCGACAACCTCAAGGAGAATGTCAACGCCTACGTCCAGGTCCACACGGACTCTGATCCTTCAATGAGCGTGCGCACTGAGGTGAAGGCTAAGACCAAGAGCCCACGCTGGAACGACACCAAGTACATCTTGTTGTCTAACTTGCAGCAGAAGATCCATTTCGACTTGTACGACTTCAACGTCTCGAAGAAGAAGGGTGTGCTGTTCGGCTCCTCCACTTTTGATCTGGAGGACCTGATGCAGAACGACTCCCAAAACGACATCAACACCTCACTGGAGATCGCCGGTAAGAAGAAGGGTCTGCTCAACTATGACATTCGCTGGTTCCCAGTGATGCAGCCGGAGACGGGCTCCACTGAGTCCGATTCGAAGGAGGTTGACATGCCGGACTCAGAGGTTGGTATCTTCAAGTTCACCGTTCACCAAGCCAAGAAGCTGGATATTACCAGCTCTATCACCGGACAGTTGAACCCATACGCCGAGTTGTACATCGACGACAAGCTCGTCAAGACCTACAGAACCCTCAAGCGTGCCAATGAGCCAGCTTGGGAGGAGTCTGTTGAGCTCCTTGTGAGTGAGAAGTCGTTCAGCAAGGTGAAGCTCGTGATCAAGGACACCAGCACCAAGGAGGGCAAAGTCATCGCCACTATTGCCGAGTCGCTCGACACTTTGGTGTTCAACACCTCTGATGGTAATGACGTGTTTGCCCTCGACCCTGTTGGTGAGATCCGTCTCTCTGCCGTTTGGAAGCCTGTGTCGCTCTCTGGTGTCTCTGCCTCTGCCAATTACGTTCAGCCAATTGGTGTGGCCAGACTGCACATTAGAAACGCTAAGGATCTGCTGAACTTGGAGACTGTTGGTAAGGTCGACCCATACGTTAAGGTTCTGCTCAACAACAGACTCAAGTACCAGACAGGCTTCCACCCAGACACATGTGACCCTGAGTTCAACGAGGTTATTTACTTGCCAATCATCTCGCAGAGTCAGCACATCTCTCTCGAGGTGATGGACGACCAGAACCTTGGTAAGGACCGTCCATTGGGTGTTTGCAACATCTCCATCGCTGACTTCGTTAAGAAGAACAACGACGGTGCGTACATGTTCCTCAATGGCGACAGCAAGATCCTCTCCTCGTCTCTCCAGATCAAAAACAAGAGACCAAAGGGATCCATCTACTACTCCGTCTCCTTCATCCCAGCCATCCCAGTGTACTCTGTGACTGAGCTCGAGGAGTTGAAGAACAAGGAGGAAAAGCTCGCCGTGAAGAAGGTCACCCAGGCTCAGGAGCTCGAGGAGTGGGAGGCTCTTTACAAAAAGAACGCTAAGGACTACGAATGGGTTGAAGTGGAGGACAATGACGACTTGGGCATCTCGAAGAAGGAGAAGATGCCATTGGAGCAGCTTCTCACACACAGATCCGGAACCATTGGAGTTCACATCGTTAGTGGTAAAGTCTCCAAGGCCGACACTTACATCCAGATGCTCGTTGATGATTTGGCCTCTCCATCTTACGTGTCTGGTAGAACTAGTGGCCGTGTTGTGAACCCAGAAGTTGGTGATGCCTTCATCCGTGACTTGCCAAACTCCAAGATTATTTTCAGACACACCAAGAAGCAACAGGTGAAGGACGCTGACCAGATCTTGCATGAGTCTTCATACAAGACCATCGACTTGTTGCAAAAGTGTTTCACTGATCCTCAAGTTGTGAACATTGGGGGAGGCACTCAGATCAAGATCAGATTGGAGTACGTCCCTTCGGCCATCAAGCTTCCACCTTCCGAGACCATTTTGGACACCGGAAGAGCCAAGGTTGAGCTTATTGGTGCCGAGGGAGTTGCTGCTGCTGACCGCAGTGGTAAGTCTGACCCATACGCCGTGTTGGCTCTTGGAGATTTGCAGCTCTTCAAGACTAAGACCGTGAAGAAGACGCTTGATCCAGTCTGGAACGAAACCACCACGATTCCAATCACCTCTAGATCCAGATCAAACATTAAGTTGCAAGTTTGGGACTGGGACAGAGCCGGTAAGAACGAGATCATCGGTGAGACTGTGTTTGACATCTCCCACATCAAGGCCGAGTCATTGGAGGAAGTTGAGTTCCAGTTGCAGCCACAGGGTATTGTTAAGGCCAGAGTCACATTTATGCCAGAGTACATCCGCCCACCTGTTGGTGAGAAGGAGTTCGGCTTGGGCTTGGCCTCGCTGGCTGGTGCTCCATTGAAGGGTGTTGAAGGTGTTGCCAATCTCGCCACAGGCGGTGTTGGTGCAGTTGCCGGTGGTGTTGGACATGTCGGTAAGGGTGGTGCCTCCCTGATCAAGTCCGTGCTCGGTGGAAAGAAGAGTAAGAAGTCTATGGACACTTCAAGACCATCTATGGATCAGAGTGTTTCCACCAGACCTTCCACTGACAACTTGAACGGTGACGCCCGCTCAGTCAGATCGAACGGGACCTCGAAGCAGTCATCCAAGGACGGTAACGGAGGTGGTGCTATCGGTGCCGCTATGCAGCACCAGAGATCCTCCTCTCAGATGTCCACGTTCACCACTGCTGCCAGGGGTAAGAAGACCACTGAGGGCCAATTGATCATCCACAGCGGAACCAACCTCGGCAAGGAGGCCCAGCTCAGAGTCTCGCTCGCCATCAACGGTAAGCTCAAGGAGATCCACCACACCAAGAACGTCAAGGCCAGTAACGGCGCCATCAGATGGGACGAGGAGGTTGTTTTCGATGCCCCTAAGGAGGCTGAGGTAGTCTTTGGTGGTGTTGTTCACCACACCTTCTCCAAGGACCAGGAGCTTGGAACTGCTAAGATCAAACTCTACGAGGTTATCGACAGTCCACGTGAGATCACTCTCAACTTGGGCCAGGGTACCATTATTGTGAGCTTCAGATACAGCCCAGAAGTTGAGTCCTCTACTGAGACCCCTCCTCCTCCAGGCTGGTGAATGGTGGCTAGTACGCATTGTATAATAGAAATCGGAATCAATTGACGTTAAATTGTATAAGTTCATAGTGCCGTAGTGAATCTCTAGCAGATCTGGCACGGGTTTACGCTATTTGAGCCCCGCACGGCCCCCCTTGAAATGTGTCAAGAGAGATCGGCCGTTGATAAGGAGAGGTATTAGGAGCCCAAAACCCGGACACCAGACGTGACTGTTGTTTTTTGAGTGCGCGCTTGGTGCGTGCTTGGTGCGTGCGTCCCCAACCACTTTTGAGTACAAAACATACGCCTACTCGCCGCTTTTTCGCTGGCACCACAGCGTAACTCTCAGAACCCGAGTTTTCCACCACACCCGCACACCACAGACTCGGCCCAGCGACCGCGACGATTCACTACAACTCGACAGACGGAACAGCACCAGGGCTAAGAACAAGTGTGTTTAAATAAGGATCACCAAATCACATCAAAATGAGCGCTCAATTGGTACGTTCGAATTACTGAGAGCACAAAGTACCAGAGGTTGAAATCCAGGAGTCTTCACGTCCATTTGCGCCCAAGATATCGCCACGTCAACCGCCACAGTGAAAAGTTTCAAGACGATGCTGGGAAAACACACAGCACATACCGCCCACTTGCCAGCACAGCGCAGAACAGAGTACTGAATCCATGTTAACGAGTGCGGAGATTGCCATGTCGATCAGGTTCAACTTTTCATGAATTGCTGTTCAGCAGCTATGTGCTAGGGCCCTCCATGCGGCTCCTATAGTTAAGGGCTCTCCCATACACCAAAGAAGTAGCAGGGCACATCTGGATGGCTGGCGACTCAACCAAGACTGGACGGCAACCTCAATATGGATACTTGCTAAAGCTTTCAACACTAGTTGTTTATACCGAATACTAACACACCCCAACCAGGCTCCAAAGTGGTACCCAGCTGAGGACCTCCCAGTTGCTAAGCAGACCAGAAAGACCCAGCGTCCACAGAAGCTTAGAGCTTCTTTGGTTCCAGGTACTGTCTTGATCTTGTTGGCTGGTCGTTTCAGAGGTAAGAGAGTCGTCTACCTCAAGAACCTCGAGGACAACACTCTTTTGGTTTCCGGTCCATTCAAGGTCAACGGTGTCCCACTCAGAAGAGTCAACGCCAGATACGTCATCGCCACCTCCACCAAGGTTGACGTTGCCTCTGTCGATGTCTCCAAGTTCGACGTTGCTTACTTTGCCCGTGAGAAGTCCGCTAAGAAGTCCAAGTCCGAGGCTGAGTTCTTCGGTGAGGAGCAGCCAAAGAAGGAGGTCAAGGCCGAGCGTGTCGCTGACCAGAAGACCGTCGACGCTGCTTTGCTCACACAGATCAAGGAGACCCCACTCCTCAAGCAGTACTTGGCTTCCACCTTCTCCCTCAAGTCTGGTGACAGACCACACCTCTTGAAGTTCTAAATCTGATGATTAATGATTGTTATATTGTCGTTTTTGTCACTTCATCCATCCTCACACTTGTATAATTTTGTTCGGGTAATGAAGAATGAAGCTATTCGTTTGTTATTTGAATACAGTTGCAGTAAAACTATCCACTTATCTAATGATGTAGCACAGGTAGGAAATACGAGCCATCTCTGGTGGCAAATGGTTTGCATGAGCTGGTGCCCGGGTATTTGCACAGCTATTCCGCAAGAAGGGAAGGATAAAAACGTTTAAATCTTAGATGAGTCTAAGCACGTATTGATTCACCTAGCAACACCTTCCAATGCCTCAAATTGAACAGATAACCACCCATTAATCAAACTTAACTCCAACAGCCCCCTCGGCGTTGCCCCGGCAGCGCAGCTCATCGCCCTGTCCGAAAGCAGCAAAACCAAAAGAAATGTTCTCAGAAAATTTTAAGGCCTACAAAAAGGTGGGCTCCCGCACTTTACTACTACCAACCCCCTTGGAAACGTTTCAAAGCCCTATACATTCCCACAAATACACATACAATGTCTGGTCTCTTGCCATTGGCTTCCTACAACTTGGCTGTTGAGCCATACGTTCCAACCCAGGCCATCGAGTCTGACTTGCCAATGACGATCCGCATCACCATGGCCGCCATCGACCCAGAGTCCATGGATGACGATGAGCAGCCATCCACATTGAGAATCCTCAAGTCTTCTCCTCTCAGCAGATTGAACGACTCTGACGATGAGGACTTCTCTTCTGACGAGGAGCACGACCACGACCACGACCACGACCATGACCACGACCACTCCGATGAGGAGGAGGATGAGGAGTCCGAGGAGGATGAGGAGAAGGAGAGCGGTGATGAGGAGGAGGAGAGCGATGACGACGAGGATGACAACGAGGACGACGTTGAGGAGTACGTCGTGTGTACCTTGTCCCCAAAGACACAGTTCCAGCAGACCTTGGACATCACAATCTCTCCAGAGGAGGAGATCTTCTTCGTCGTTACTGGTTCCTACGCCGTCCACTTGTCTGGTAACTACGTTGAGCACCCATTCGACAACGAGGAGGATGACTTTGACTCTGAGGATGACTCCGAGGACGACGAGGAGTTCGACTCTGACGAGTACGACTTGACCCCAGATGAGGATGAGATTGTTGACATCAACGACTTTGAGGATGAGGAGGACATTGAGGGTAAGATTGAGGAGCTCGTTGAGGAGGACGAGAAGAAGCAGAGCAAGAAGGAGAGCAAGAAGGACAACAAGAAGGAGGAGAAGAAGGACAACAAGAAGCGTCAGGCTGAGGAGCCTGTTGAGGCCAAGCCAGAGGTCAAGGAGACCAAGAAGCAGAAAAAGGCCAAGGAGCAGGAGGAGAAGAAGTCCGTTCAGTTCAGCAAGGAGCTCGAGCAGGACCCAACCAAGACTGAGGAGAAGAAGAAGCCAGCCGTCAAGACTCTTGCCGGTGGTGTCACAATTGAGGACCGTACCGTTGGTAAGGGTCCACAGGCCAAGAACGGTAACAAGGTTGGTGTTAGATACGTCGGAAAGTTGAAGAACGGTTCCGTGTTTGACAAGAACACCTCTGGTAAGCCATTCGTCTTTGCCCTCGGTAAGGGTGAGGTCATCAAGGGTTGGGACATCGGTGTTGCTGGTATGGCCGTTGGTGGTGAGCGTCGTATCGTCATCCCAGCTCCATTCGCTTACGGTAAGAAGAAGCTTCCTGGTATTCCAGCTAACTCTGAGTTGACCTTCGATGTCAAGTTGGTCACCTTGAAGTGATTTTACCCGCAACATTCAGATCTACCTCATTTTTCATGACCTTTAATTTTACTGTTACTGTACGTAAAAGACTTTAATGTTTATACTTTTCGCTGTTTTAACTGGATATAATTGTAGGCTGTGTGTTATTATATGAAACCCGTATCCCCAACTGCACTGAAAAGCCCCACATCATCAGTTGTGTTAATGGACTCAATAGTATGGACTAAATAGAAGATGGTGAGCCCATCTCATCGCCAAACCTAGACCCCCTCTGCCAGTCCCCATTCTCCAGTCCCTTCAAGTTTTCTAGGATATAGTCCCAATCGTATAGACTTGTGGTCTAGACCCTCGTTCCGCTGGCGCCCGTTGTCAATTTTTTGAGCGCGCGATCGCATCGTCAACATTCATACGCGTACATAGTAGTAAGGTTGCACCAAGGATCACAGAACTGCAAAGGCCTGAACTCCTCCCTTCTGCGATCTGTGTAGCGTTGGAAATCCATCACTTGTCATCACTGTGACTCCACACACACGCGCCCTTCTTTTCCAAAACTCCCGCTCGCTCAAACGGCTCCAATTCGCATCGTGTTTTAAGCCTCACCTGAGTCCATCTCCTTCATCTCCCTGAACTCTCCTTACTCCTTTCCCTCACACCAGGCCCTCTCAATCACACCCATAGCCATACCGCACACTATGTCGTCCCTACTGCAAGCTCCATTCAAGGGCATTGCGACAGTGCTGGCGCTCGTTGGTAAGGTGTCTGCCCGCCATCCTATCCACACGCTCGTCGTCACATCGCTAGCTGCTGCCATCTGTTATCTCAACATTGTTCAGCTGTACTATATCTCTGAGGGATTCAGTTACGACGATGACAAGACTGCAGCAACCTATTACTACCACGCTCCAGGCGCTTCCGATGACGTCTGGATCCAGCTCGATGACTTGTCAAAAATTCCAGTTGACTCTGAGCATTACGACGTTTTCCCATTCGAGTTCGCCAGAGCTGGTGAACACGAAGTCCCAACCATTGAGGATGCCATCTCCCAGCCTGAAAACGACCTCGTTAAGTTTGTTGTCTCCCCAGAGGGCGTTAAGGCTAACATTTTGTCCACCATCAAGCAACTCGAGTCAGCTGATGGCTCCGTTTGGCAGTACAGAAACTTCCACGCCAAGTTGGGTAAGTACTCTGACATCGTTGTTAGAGGCTATGAGAAGCTCATCAAGTTGATCCAAGGTGCTGAAACCTTCGACATTGCCCTTGTTACTTTGGCTTACATCGCCATGCACTACACTTTCATTTCATTGTTTGTGAAAATGAAGAGCATTGGCTCAAAGTTCTGGCTAGCATTCTCTGCATTGATCTCATCCGTCATCGCATTCATCTTCGCATTGCACACCACAATCAAGTTCTTGGGCCTGCCAATCTCCTTGCTCAGTTTGTCTGAGGGCATTCCATTCTTCGTCGCTACCATTGGCTTCAACCACAAGATCCTCTTGACTGAGAAGGTTCTATGCAAGTATGCCGATGAGGAATTCACCAAACACGGCTCCTCTCACGTCCTCTACCACGCTTTGAAGGACCAAGGTGTTCCCCTTCTCCGTGATCACCTCCTTGTTCTCACTGCCTTCTTGGGTTGTGCTATCTATGCATCCCACCTCGAGGGTCTCAAGAACTTCTGCATCCTTGCTGCTCTCATCTTGGCATTCGACTTGCTCACCACTGCCACTTTCTACTCTGGCATTTTGGCTTTGAAGCTTGAGATCAACCGAATTCACAGATCAACTTTGTTGAAACAGGCTTTGGAAGAGGATGGTTTGACAAAGGCCACTGTTGACGAAGTCTTGAAGTCCTCAAGCACATCCAACACATACCATGACTCCTCATCCAGCCACTTGATCACCGGATTTAAGGTGTTGACTATTGCTCTCTTTGCTGGCTTGCAGTTGTTCGGTATGGGTTCTGCTTGGTACTCTGAAGTCACCCAGTCCGGTTTCAGTGAGTCTGCTGTCTTCTACAATACCATTGCCAAGAACGTTCCATTGAGTCCAAAGGGTACCTTGGTCACGCTCCATGCATCAAAGTTCTTCTTGCCAGAGAAACTCACCATCCAGGTTGAGAATGTTATCTTGGCCACTATTTCCCACATCAGCGTTGCTATCCGTGACAAGTACATCTCCAAGGTTGTCTTGTTTGCTTTCGCCATCTCTGTTACCATCAATGTCTACCTATTGAATGCAGCTCGTATTCACTCTTCCTCCATCGAGAAAGACTTGAAGCAGAAGAAGCCATCCTTGAAGAAGGAGAAGACCACCAAGATTGCATCCGTTGTTAAATCTGTTGACACTGAAAAGGGCCAGGACATCACCAAGTCCTCTGAAATCTTGCAGTCCGACAGCGAGACCGAGCAGCCACCACGTCCAATTGAAGAGATCACCGAGATCATGAAGGAGGGCAATGTCAAGACACTACAGAATGAGGAAGTTGTTTCACTTGTGACCGCTGGTAAGTTGCCACTGTACGCTTTGGAGAAGCAGTTGGGTGACACTACCCGTGCTGTTGCTGTTCGTCGTAAAGCCATTGCTCATCTTGCTAATGCTCCTGTTCTTAACTCCAACAAGTTGCCATACCTTCATTACGACTATGACCGTGTCTTTGGTGCCTGTTGTGAGAACGTTGTCGGTTACACCCCTATCCCAGTTGGTATTGCTGGTCCATTGATCATTGACTCTAAACCATACCACATCCCTATGGCTACTACTGAGGGTTGTTTGGTTGCCTCCGCTATGCGTGGTTGTAAGGCTATCAACTTGGGCGGTGGTGTTACTACTGTGTTGACCAAGGATGGTATGACCCGTGGTCCATGTGTTAGATTCCCATCATTGGCAAGAGCTGGTGCTTGTAAGATCTGGTTAGATTCCGATGAAGGTCAGGAGACCATGAAGAGAGCTTTCAACTCCACTTCTAGATTTGCTCGTCTTCAGCACATCCAGACCGCTATGGCTGGTGATTTGCTCTTTATCCGTTTCAGAACCACCACAGGTGATGCTATGGGTATGAACATGATCTCCAAGGGTGTTGAGTTCTCATTGAAGCAGATGGTTGAAGAGTTCGGATGGGAAGATATGTCTATTATCTCTGTCTCCGGTAACTACTGTACTGACAAAAAGCCAGCTGCTATCAACTGGATCGAAGGTCGTGGTAAGAGTGTTGTTGCCGAGGCTACCATTCCAAAGGATGCTGTTGCTAAGGTTTTGAAGACCAATGTGAAGTCATTGGTTGAGCTCAACATCAACAAGAACTTGATTGGCTCAGCTATGGCCGGTTCTGTTGGTGGTTTCAACGCCCAGGCTTCTAACTTGTTGACAGCTGTGTACTTGGCCACTGGTCAGGATCCAGCCCAGAACGTTGAGTCTTCTAACTGTATTACATTGATGAGAGAGGACGAAAACGGTGACTTGATCATCTCCGTGTCTATGCCATCCATTGAAGTTGGTACCATCGGAGGTGGTACCATTCTAGACCCACAGGGAGCCATGTTGGAGCTTTTGGGAATTCGTGGCCCTGCTTCTATTCCTGGTGAGAATGCTCGTCAGCTCGCTAAGATCATCGCATCTATCGTACTTGCCGGTGAGCTCTCACTGTGCTCTGCCTTGGCCGCAGGTCACTTGGTTCAGAGTCATATGCAGCACAACAGAGCTGCTCCTGCTAAAAAGTGAAGTGATCAATCGTCACTTCCAGTCAAAACATTCATCTGATCTAAACGCATATTCATTTCTCCATCTGTGTTGAGTCACTCCAAGAAAAAGTTCGAACGTGTACAATTAGCTGTATTACTCAAATCTAATATCCTATTTATGAAGCCCATGGGAACAACGTAGATGTTGTGAAATTGGAAACAGCTGGTTAATGAGATTTAATGTCGGTAACCTTCTTGATTCGCTGCCGATCCGCTTACGTAAGTATTGGTCAGCCGCAGATTTTTCGGGCCGACGCAATTAACGCCAACCCATCACGCCAACCAGTAGAACAGCCAAGGGAGTCCAAGGGGTTGTGAGATCACTGTATTGGTAGAGTTGTACTGTATCGTTCTGGTGTTTGCTATTGATAATCCAGACGTTTATCTCCTTCCACTGCGTCATCCCACACCGTTTTAATTGCCGCTCACTGGTTGTTGTTGCCGCCTCCACTCTTCCATCCCACACCTTTAAGAGTCACGTTTTGGATCAACAGACTTCACAACCGCTGAGAATCAGAAAGCGGGTATAAATATGGCTGCTCAGAAGTACGAGAGTGGTTCAGTGAGCCAGTACTCCGAGGGAACTACGGAGGAGTCCAACAAGAGAACCAAAAGAAGAGCTGTTGCGTGCAAGGCCTGCCATTCCCTCAAGGTAAAGTGCATCCCTTCGAACCCTGACGTCCCTACATCGTCGTGTGTCAGATGCTTAAAGTCGCAAAAGCCATGTGAAATCGAGCTTCCTCAGTCGAAGAGGAAGAAGAAGCCTCAGGACCGCGTGGCAGAGCTCGAACTCCGTCTCCAGGAACTCCAGTCCCAGATACGCCAGGGAAGCTCACCTGGTTCCCAGTCCAGCGACAGTCCAATTACCCGCGGATCACCAAGAACAGCATTCATGTCTCATTTCAACCCAATCCATAGTGCCTCCCCTAGTGCTGCTGTCTCTACTCCCCGCTCCTCGTCAGTGAGAAGAGGACCCCTCCAGCAACAGCATCCTACAACAGCACATAGAGCACCAACGCCACCATCTGTGGCGTCCTCACACAGTAGAGTACCAGAACAGCATCGTGCACCAACACCGAGCGAGTACATCAGCGAAAGTGAGACTACGGAGCAGCACCAAAGGCGTCGTCTTGCCAAAGCTCGTCTGATTGAAGAGAAGTTTGGTCCCAAGAAGCTTCACGACATCTCAAGCGCAGTGACCGCGGCCAATCAGATCCGCGTGGCTTCGCTGGCCATGGAGACTATCGACATCATCGATCACGGATACATCACCGAGGAAGAGGCAAGATTCCGCTTCCACCAGTACCAGTCTTAGGTGTTTGAGCAGTACCCGTTCGTTGCCATCGCGGATGACTTTGACACTGTGAGAAAGGAACAGGGTGTGTTGTTTATCACACTTATGGCCATCATGGGCACACTGAGACCGGCCAATGCATCTGTTGGCATGGAGGAGAATCTGGCGATCTTGAATTTTGCTCAGCGTTTGATCCTGAACGAGGTGATGTTTATCGGTAATAAGAGCATGGAGCTTCTTAAATCGTTAATGTTGTACACAGTGTGGTACAACGCCCCCGAGATGTTCCATCATCGTCGTTATCACATCTTCAGTAATTTGTGCATCACGATGGTGCACGATCTGGGACTCACGGGGAGACCCTACTTCGTGGTCAGTAAAAATGACGGAGCTTTCCGTCGGTCCACTATACTGGACGAGGCCTAGAAGGAAGAGTACAGATCACTTGTATTGACAGTCTACTGTCTATCCACGGGTTATATGCTGTTTTTGAGAAGAAAATTGCCAGTAACGTGGTCTCCATACTTGGAAGAGTGTTCACAACTATTGAGACAGTCTAAGGAAGCCCGTTTCAGAACTATTGGTGTTATGGCGAAGATGACAGCACTGATGGAAAAAATTGACATGTTCATTGGACCTCAAGACCAAGAGAATCACCCTTTGATCAGACATTTTGCCATGGAGATAGACTCGCTTCGTACTGAGTCAACAAGTTTGAGCAGCAACGTGTTAAAGGCATTCTCTGCTTCCATCGAAGCGTTCCTGTACTCCAAATTCACATCCAAGGTACTCTTGCTCAAATGTTTGCAGGCCACAATGGAATGTATTGAAAATTTTTCCTCCATGGAACCAGAGGAAATCAACAGGGTGCCGTTGCTAATCTTCGGAAGGTTGATGTTCTGCTTTGCTCTGTTCCTGAAAACGTGTAACAGTTTGAAGTATGACTTTGATTTGGTGTTTATTGAAAAGCTGCTGGACAAGATGAAAGTTTGTTGTGAAACGTACACAAACAACCATATTGTTTTGAAAATCAGACTGTTGTTGCATTTCTACCTCACGACTTTTGCCAAAAACGAGGACATTTTCAATTCCCTGAACGAGGAGTCCTCGACGTATGGCCTTGCCAAATCCCTCCAATCATCTCAGAACCTTTCATCGACCCAGGCATGTGCTGATATACAGCGTTCGCTGTTACATCCATCCAACTCTGTGCCCAATCTGGCATCGATGGTCGACCATAGCAATACCTCCAGGCCACACGCTGAAGCCTTGCAACACTCCATGTCGACTTCCTTGGAGAAGAATCTTGATGAATCCATTAGCTTATTCTCCTCTGCCCATCCATCAGCGTCGACCAATAGGAGCCATCCAGCTCATAATGGCGAGGCTCGAGCTCCAGCCCAGCATCTTGACTCTTTTGGAAGCTCAAACACCATGCCCTTGAACCAGACCGCTAATGTCTTGAACGGTGGAATTCACGATTTCCACGCCCTGGCTGAGCCTTGTCCAAAACTGGACATGTTGAGCGATGCGACGATGAAGGGATTTATGGATGTTCCTAATGATTTTTTGGCATCGCAGGATGAGTTCTGGAAGTTGTTTGACTACAAGCAGGATGATCAGTTCTATCTGTAATCTCGTGGTCTGATCCTATACACCTTATTACACACAAATTTTTTGGAACAGGACTCGCCGCTGAGACATTCGCCAGGAAGGGAAAAAAGTTGGGTGAGGATAGACGTGAGTTTCGTACTGACTGCGCAGGTCTGTGTCTGAAGTGCAGGTGTGAATCTCACGCCTGTGAAGTCTGGAACCTGAACTGTAAATATTGTAGTCCCAAGGCGGACATATATTAACTGATGAAATGTCTGATCGATAGACCATATGCAAGGACGTATTTGGTGTTTCTTAATGCTAGGCAATATTGCTGGGTTCATATTGTAGTATGCTATATGGTTGACGTCGAAAGTCATATGACAGTATGTTGCATGTGATGCCCGATGTAAACCAGGATTCTGGGTATATAGGTCGGATTTCAAAGGGGCTGTGCCCCCTCCCGGGAATACATGTCTAGTGTATATGTATTTGGCTGGAGCAAGCAAGAAATTACGATCGGTGTGAGCGGAGCCGCCATCCTAATAGGTCGTAGCCGTCGAAAGTTGTGTGAAGGTAAACAAAACACTTACGAGACCACGATGGTTAGGATCACATGCCATTGTACTCTGCAGCGTACAATAATTTGATGATGTTGGTAGTCTAAAGTTTAGCTTCTCCTTATACAATCCCATCGGACTCCCCCCAGAAGGCAACTAGCCGCTCCTGCAGCCATCTGGGAGATCCAACACCAAACGCAGGACGGTACCTCTCTCTGGAGATATTCCGGAAAAATTCAAGCTGTGTATATCTGCAGTGTGTTATCCTAGTTTTGGGCCGCCTCGTTTGCTCTCCAAGCTCAGCTGTGGTGTATGAGGGATACCAACAGGCTGCAAATTTCAGTTGCTCAGAACTCAGCAGAAAAAAGGATCTGCAAGATGCATTAGCGCTGCATGTGACCCGACATCATGCCAGGGGGGCCACAAGTACAGCAAGCGCCCAAGAGTCATTGGTGTATGGGTGTCCGAGGCGTCTCGTGTCCAGTAGCCAGAGCTATCCATTTCGCGATGTTTAGCTTGTGTTTAGCGCTTGTGGCCGGAACATGTCATAAGAAGGATGCTAAGGTCTGATTAACAGCGCATATGTCAGATCTGGCTGCTAAGAGTATGGCTGATCTGGGCGTAAGCGAGATCTCTCTATGAAACGGAATGGGCGAGGAGGATCTGGCGATCTGGCGAGTCGGGCGCGTGGAACCGTGTAGATCAATTGCCAGGCGCATCATGTTGTGAGCTGCTGAAAGCTGCATATCTCTTAGCGTATGTGCGCACGGCTTAGCAACATACCCACAACCTAGACATGTTGTGTTTGAGTCAAGACTGCGATTAACTCAGAATTGTCTGGCATTCACATGGACTTTAAGGATGAGACACTGGCAAGTTGAGCGGCGTTACGCACATTTCGAGTTTACAGCTGAGTAAAGAGTGCTATTGTGCATACTTTCGAGGTCTAAGTAGGGGGCGAAGAGTACTCAAGCCCGGGTAAAAGTTTCTCCACCTCGTGCCCGGCAACGATGCACGGTTGCTCAAAGGCTGCTGACAAACTCAAGGATTTTAAGATTGCGTCTTCAACAATTGGGAGTCAGGAGAGGTGGGGTGCGATACCTGGGCTGTAGAGATCCGAGAGAGCAAGCACCGCTCCATATCTCATAAACTCTAAACCGCGCAGGGGCTGCAAGCTGCCACCAGTTGTAGACTATATGATGATCGTCGACTTTGAAGAGAAGTGTTTCACTCGGTACAGCATTTCTCAATCGTGAACAGTACCGTTCGATACCATTTTTGATCACTCTGAAAATGTATCGGCCTTGGGACCCTAATACCATTCACACTCGTGATGTATCAGCGAAAAGTTAGCACCTCACCTCATAATCTGTGACTTGACGCAGGATCTTAGTGGCATTGCGGATGTGTGTGGCCATATCAGATCGAGGTACTGATCTCTGCAGCTGCTCGACACTCCGGGATACGCTTTGTGGACATGGACCATGAGCTAAGCCATAAAGTTATATGGAAATAAACGGGGTCGCAACGGAATGGTATACAGTGTGACAAGCAGTACTCACAAAGTTTTGGAGCTTGTGATATCACAGAAATGCAGCTTCAGTGACAACATTACCTCTCAACACAAGCCGCAATGTTTAAACTTTCCCAGCTTTCGTTGGAAGGCGCTAAAATTAGTGCGTGCCAAACTGTGACTTCATAGTACATCCGGTTACGTCACTGCGTGCGCAAGTGAGTCGGGGCTTCATCCGATATATAAGACACGGACAAATCCGCCTTCCAGTCATATGAACAGGTAATATATGTCTTCACAGGAGGCCTGTAATGCCACAAGACTTATACCCGAATACCATGACTGACGTTATGACATATCACGAGCCCAAAATTAAGCTGCCCTCCATCAGCGAGCTCACGAGCCAGTTGCCACACCAACAGGCGCTGCTCCAGCCACAGCAGCAGCTACATCAACAGCAGCAACAGCAACAGCAGCACACGCGGAGACTTCCGTCCATCACTACGCCGCCACAGATTTCGCAGGAGGTGTCACAGCGTCAACTCGCAGTACCTTTGCCCTCGTTGGTGCCGAGCCATGGCGGTTCAGTGTCCTCTGAGTCCACTGCGTCCCGTCACCCATCCGTCTCGTCCTCGGCGCCATTCATCGCATCCACTCAGGCCGTTACTCCTGCAACGATACCTGCCACGGAGCCATTCCCCTCTGTTGCCACACATTACGTTCCTGCCTCGCACGTTCCGTCTCACGGTGTGATCCTCGTTGCACAGCCAGGCTCTGCGCCTCCGCCTTCCACGCAGCCGGTGATGATGCCGCAGCAGTACCTCTCGTACCAGCAGCAGCTCCACCAGCAGCACTTGTATCAGCAGCAGCTCCACCACCACCAACAGCAGCAACAGCATCAACGACCACTACACCATCACCAACCGGTGTACCAGGCACACATGACACCTCAGCACATGATGCCGTATAGCATTACCGAGCTGCCACCACAGCAGAGGAAGAAGCGTCCAAGACGTAAGGCGAATGAAATGGTGCGTCTGTATGCGTGCAATTACAAAGGATGCCGCAACAGCTATGGAACACTCAATCACCTTAATGCACACATCACATTCAAGCGACACGGGCCGAAGAGAAGACCGGAAGAGTTCAAGCAGATCAGGGATCTGTACAAGTTGCAAAAGAATCTCAGCGAGAAGAAGAAGAATGCAGAGGAGAATGGGGACGCTCAGACCCAGGAAAGTATCAAATTGTTGGCACATTTGAGTGAGAAGCTAATAGACAGTGATAAGGCTGAGCTTCCCGTGTTTCATGAACAAAGGGGTTATAATGGATATGGCAGAATGGACCATACAGTGAAGAAGGATGAGCTGGCAGAGAAGCTGCCGGAAGTGATTGGTAAAGCTCTTTGACTAGGGAGGGTTTTGGTTTACAGGAAAATGGGTTTTTAATGAAAAGGTTTTTATGTATGAATATGAACTTAAGTAGAGACACTACAAGATGGGAAACCGTCAATGTGTTTGCCATCAGAGTGTGCTATGGTGAGTTTGTACAGGTGGTAATCAATGCAGGCTTAGTTTATCAAAAGTACTGGGTATTTAACATAGAGCTACTGGTACACCACTACCCGTACGTGTTGCAAGACTGTGTAGTTTGCATAATCGTTGATTCGTAGGATGAACTTGATGACATGTTTATTGCTACTGGCCTGGAGACATCCGAGCAATTCAACTACATCAGTGACGTATGCTGAAACATGTGTATAATATCTAACAACTGCAATTAGTAGACAAATCTGAAGTCTAATCTCTTATTGCCAATATCCTTAGACTCTTTCATGTAGGTGATTCTTTGGTCATCGTCCAATGAATCCCAAACCTTGGACTTTTGACCATTTCTGTACTTGTAGTAGACAATGGCAAGAAGGCAAGCAGCAAGACAACCAAAGTTGATACCAATCAACTGTGTGTTGCCCCTCTTGTATAGTGGCTTGTCATCCTCTCTGTAAATATTAGCTCCAATTATAGCTGCGGCTTGAGAGAACATGTTCACAAGAGCAGCACTCACAGCTCTCGATCTCACCGAATTAGAATTTGAAGAACACCAACTGACAGTTATGGCCCATGAAGGACACTCACCAAGAAGCAGTGTGATGATAGCATAAGTTGGCCAAGGCTAAACTTGTGACCCTGACCAGAACCTCAGCGGGAAGAACAGAGCCAAACAGTAAACCGTGGACAACGCAATAACAATGGAGCGAGCGTTGAATCTTTCAGCAACAAAGGACGCCAAAGGAAGCTAGATGATACAGAGAACGCTGTTTGGAATAGCCAGCAAGTTCGTGTGGAATGTGGAGAATCCCAGCTGTCTCAGGAGCAAAGTAAGGTAACTCTTAACAGGGGCGACTCGCATGTCAGCGAGTATTCTGATAATGTACACTGGCCACATATCGTAGTCAAGGAAGGAGATAATCAGCTCTTTCACTGTCACAGGGTCTCTGTTGTTCATATCTCCCTTAGTAGGATCGTCTCTCAGAACACGGTTCACAGCAATCTTCTCCTCATGATCACTGAACCATCCTTTGGGACGGAACCACGTCTTTGTTGCAACGACACTAGCTGGCATCAGGAAAAAACTTGCAACACCAACAAAACAGGTCAATGCACCTTCAATTAGGAAAACCCATTGCCAACCGTGCGGAAGAGGGCCGGTCTTGATTTGAAGAAGACCGGCACCAAGCAGAGCACTGAGGATATCAGTCAGTGGATTTGCGATGTAAAACATAGCCACCCGAAGAGACATTTCTTTGGCAGTATAGAAATATGACATCCAAAGAATTGTATCACAGATAAACCCTCCTTGAAACAATCCTATAAGGGCTCTTGTCACGTAAAACCCGGCCTTGTTGGTGATGGCAGCCTGACACAGCGAGACAGCACTCCATATGGTCAACTGCATAGGGATCCATCTCTCCACTCCAATTTTCTTTGCAATAAGTTGAGAAGGAAGCTCGGAGGCTAAAAAGCAACACAAATAGATCGTCTGGCCCGTGTTGTAGTCATCTGTGGTGAGGTTCAAGTCGGTAAGCATGGTGTCGCTGATAGCCTGACGAATATTGGCTCTGTCAAAGTCTAGCGCAACGAACATGATGAAGGCCCACAGCGCAACTTTGAAGTCACACCTCCACAGCAGACTCTTCTCCTCCTTTGCTGTCCAAGTGTACTCTGGATCAAACTATGTACGGCACTCGTAGTTTGTTTTCTCGTAGAGCTCTGCGTAGTATGCTGCGATTTTGGGGTCTTGGAAGATATGTCCATCATTGTCGGAGCCAGAAGACTCAACATCTTCAGTGTGATGAGTGTTGACAACCTTCTCGTCTGAGAAGTCGGATACCTTAGTCGTTGCAGAACTCATGATTTAGAGGTACCGATACTTTCAAGGTTTACAGATATGACTGAGGCAGGATAGGATTCTTCCTCCTTTTATATACGATCTCAGATCAGAGTCTTCTTCACCATCCTGTGGGAAGAACACTCAAGCACAGGTTACCGAGAAGTTTACACAGTTCTAACCACAGTCCCCGATAGTATCTAATGGTTTCTTGCGTAATTAGCAGCGCTTTATCCTGAAAGGAGGCCCCACACTAGCCACATTCGTGGCACCGTTCTGAGTGGCCAATCACATAAATGGAAAGAATAAGCTCCTTATTTCCGAGCTAAAGCCACGGTTTGCAACATGATTGCTGTTGTATGGTGCTGATATCTTCCAAGAACCGAATTATGTGGCGGAAGTATGGTGTTTGCCAGTGCGCATACCGAGAGACTGGCGTGCGCCACGAGCCACAGCACAGCGCAATGAAGTGTAAACCACCGCCATCGTTTGAGATCAAGCCACTGACAGTCTGCTTTCGAATCACGAGTGAGGCAAAGTGTGTGGAGTAAGACTCATATCTGGGGTCAAGCTGTGGCACCTTTTGTTCAATGTCTTTCGAGCCGCAACTGTGGGGTGGCTCAAAAGCAAGCCACGGAGCAAGTATATGGTATGGCACAGACTTTGCACACGTAGTTTGTTACAGTGACCAATATTGTAGGATGAACACGAATTCTTGCGTAATTTGATAAGCAATCACTGACGTCAATAATGAGTTGAGTTTAAGTGGAAAGAAGTGAAAAGGGTGGGCCCATGAATCGTCTATATAAGCACATGTCGGTGTATCCTTTGATTTACGACCCTTTCGTTAAATCTCTAATATCAGCACAACATAGAAAGACAACCAGAACGAAATGGTCACCAGCACCTCCACTTTCACCGAGCAAAAGCTTTCTGAGCTTCACCTTGAGGTCTCTTCCCCAAAGCCAGCTGAGGTTTAGAAGCCAATCCACATCAGTAGCCAATCGGCCATTCACTTCAGAAAGGATCTTGACAGAGATGATGGCGATGGTATCCACAGAGTAAGCCACAAGGACTACGAGCACTCCAAGTACCCTGAGTGGTTGCCAACGTGGGATACCAACGAGAAGTACGAGCCATATTCTGAGGATCTCAACAAGTCACACGTTGACAGGGGCCATTTTGCTGACAAGAATCTTAAGAACCTGTTCCCATCTGAGACCAGTGAGACGACCAATCTCAAAAAGCTATCCCCAAAGCTTGGTACTGAAGTTCGTGGTATTCAGCTTTCCCAACTATCCGATGCTGCTAAGGATGATCTCGCTCTGTTCGTTGCCCAACGTGGTGTAGTCATTTTCAGGGACCAGGATTTCAAAGACAAGGGCCTTGAGTTCAACAAGAAGTTTGGCGAATACTTTGGACCACTGCACGTTCATCCATCCAGTGGTGCACCAGAAGGATACAGTCAGTTCCACGTTGTCTACAGCAGAAACAACCCGGATGAGTACAAGACCACTTTCTCCAAGAACCTCTCCTCGCGTGGATGGCACAGTGACGTAACATATGAGAAGTATACCCCAGGTACGACTTTCTTCACGATCCTGGACGGCCCAGAGACCGGTGGAGACACTTTGTTTGCTGACACAGTTGAGGCCTATAACAGGCTTTCACCAACGTTCCAAAAGATGATCTCAGGTCTGAAGGCTGTTCACTCTTCTGAGGAGCAGGCAGCTCAGTCGAGACTGGGTGGTGGTATTGAGAGAAGACCCCCTTCCACCAACTTGCACCCATTGGTGCGTATCCACCCTGTCACCAAGGAGAAATCCCTATTTGTTCCAAATTTCATTGAAGAGATCGATGGATTGAAGTAGGAGGAGTCTGAAGCCATCTTGAAGCTACTGTTCGATCATGTCAACAACTCTCACGACATGCAGATTAGGGCTTCGTATGAACCTGGTACTGTCGTCATTTGGGATAACAGGGTTGTGATGCACACTGCTACTTTTGATTGGGACTCAGGTTCTGCTCGTCACTGTTACAGAATCACTCCGCTGGCAGAACGCCCAGTTGAGCACGAGGAGGACTTAGAAGAGGCCAACCGTTAATTACTCGACGATTCGCAGAACAACCAGTACAAATACACCACGATTGGGCTGCCTACCGAAGCTTATATTGTAGGCCCGTTATCTTGACTGAGTGGAACTTGTTGTTGTCTTTGGATGGTGCAATGGTATGAACCAGCCCAGTTGGGTTGTTGGGTCAGGATGAATTGATTCGCTAAGCTAGAATACTGCACACCAGCATCGCCTAGCTCACGCTGTTGCTGTAGCTAATTGAGCTAACACTCTGTGTTCTGCGGCGTCAAAATTATCAGCAACCATCTGATTCTCCAGCACCTTTCTGGCGTTGTAATAAGCGTTTGCAAAATCGTTATTCTACTGCAAAAACTCTGACAATGTGGTGCTTATAGCTTCAACCTTCTCCCGATGCGCTAATGGTACCTACTCTCGGGACAATTGAAGACGTCTGTCGAGTTGAACTTCAGGATCTAGTGAGTAGATCTCGGAATAAACAGCATCTTCATCATCATCATCAGGGATGTACCATCCTGTGCGATGCCACAGTCGACCATACACAGTAAATGTGTAGGCGCCTCCAGATGAGTCACCTATGTGAACACTGCCGATACTGGACATAGATAGGACGCTGTTCATGGATCTGGAATAGCAAGTATTTGTATATCTCCTATGTGGCGGAGGCCGCTTGAAAACCGGACGATTTTGCCATTCGTGCAACAGAAACCTGATGATCCACCATGAAATAGGCGAGCATCTCAATGTGGACAGAGTCTATCCATTGGACCGACCGTAGGCTTCTCCAATACATCGTTAACTTCAACAAATGATTCTTGAGCAGCAGGATTTTCAATTGGTGGAGAGGATGGTGGTAAAGCACCAGGACTTGTGTCAAGTTCAGAGGTTGGTATGTAGTTAGCTTCAGAAACCGAAACTGTAAAGTCAGCATCAGAGGAAGCAGATATATTCCATACTGTTCGGGGAGTATATTGACCTTGTGCGGTTCTCTCAATTTCCTGATCATGGATCTCTTCATGTTCGTCCTGCTGTTCTTCATCTTCATGAACCTGGCTCTCCTGGTTCAGTGCAGAGATATGAGACTCAGAAAGAAGACTGCTGGCAGCCAAAGCATCTCTAGCCTCGACAGCGCTATTGCGGGGGATTCGACGTTGGCGAGCCTCAGCCGCTGATGGTAAATGTGGGTGATCATCTTTATGAATCACCGTAGACTCAGCCTCAGGACCACGGCGAAGTGACCCTCTGGGTCTTCCCCTAGGTCTACCAGTCGAAGGCAGTTGTCCTCGTCCTCTGCCTCTTGGGCGACCTCTTGGTTGGGGCATGAGTAGAATAGTCACATGAATTCAGCAGGATCTACTGGTAGTGATCTTACCTCATGGATTGCTGAGTAGAGGAGCAGGAATGCAAAAGTCGGATGTCAGAGGAGTTCAGCAGGAGATGAGGTAAGCGATAGTCGGAAGTTGTTGGAGTAGCACGTGATGTAGTAATTCGCGAGGGTTAGATAGGAATTGTATTTAATTACGTCTTTTAGCTCCCACAGTGCCACAACAGCACATGACAGAAAAAATTGAAGTGCTGATAAGATCAAAACAAACATTCAAATAAAATAACAGTACTTTTTGCTATGCATAATCATCTGTGGTGATTGAGTAAAGGAAGAAAAGGACGTTAAAAAGCAGAAGATGAGCCCTCGGAATTTACCTCTTTAGGTAATGGTACGGGGCACAATCGCTCAAAACCGCAGGTAAAACCGCTTAAAGTATCGTTCAGGGGTTAAAAGACCTATAATCAACATTCTCTTACAATAGAACCAAACATCATAAGCGAGCACTAATATGCCTTGTACACGCATGGGTGCGGACCGTTCAGAAAGAGTCCAAAATCGAATTTTAGGAGCGACTTAAAAATATAGGGTACTTTAGAATAGAATAGAATATAATTAGAATGAGAAACTTACCTGGATGATGGTCCAATGGCTCAGTATACCCGCTTTCTTATGTTCACGGGAACTCTCACGGAACACACGCTCTTATAGCCTTTGAACCTGAAATCCACTTCAATCAGATATAGTCTCGAAAGCAAACATGTCTGGAAACTTGGAACCAGAGTGTACTGCACCCGATCTGGGAACTCCAGCTGAGCAGTCACCTGGCAATTCCAGGCCCCCTCTCCGCCTTGCTCCCATTTGGTACTCTGCCACATCTCTTGGGGTTTGTTGAAGACATAAACTGCATTCTCCTCCACTTCCAAGTTCTTGACAGTCTTGATATCCTCCTCCATAGAGGCATCAATGTACTTCCTTAGGTCCGTGGGTTTTAGTTTGAGCTCCTCGTACTGTGCCTTGAGCTCGTTAACAGTGGCTTCAAGCTTAGTAAACTCCTGTTGCACTTGACTGATCCCCTTCACATTCTCACAACGCTTCAGGAAAAGCTCAGCAGACAGCTTAAGAGGTATAGAAGAAGTGGAGTTAACGTTAACAACAATGAGTTTGCTTGTGGCAATGCTCACCTCTGGTGGTGCGGTGTGCCTCTGAGCAGCAAGATCAGATGGTGAGAATGACAAGTCAAAGCTCAAATGCACTGCATTTCCCTCTTGATGAAGCCCATCAGAGCATGAGACTGGATTAGCCCTGTTCATTAGTGGAACAGTAGCATAAGGTAATGTTGCCTTCGGTAACTGTGCGATAATACCAACAACACCACTGTTCTCAGACGAAACGCCGCTATGCCCAAAGAAGGATTTTTTCGGCGGTGGTGTCAAGGGGAACGAGTATGCAAACTCCCTGTGATTTTTCGAAGTGGATCTCTTTGGAAGTGGTGTATGGTATGGTGTTGAGATTGGTGTTGATAGAGGGTACTGTAACTGCTCATTCTTGACTCGTTGATCCTCTTCCTTGATCTTCTCTGCTCCTGACTCCAACTGCTCAAAAAGTCCTCTCCATCCCGCCCTAATACACCCTCTCACCACACTCTCGAAGGTTTCGCCACTGGATGATAACGGCGAGAAGTCAATGCCATATGGTATTAGTCGAATAGCGTAATCGGCGTCCTTTAGGATGACAGGTGTTGGCACCCTCTCCGTAGACCTCGGATCCAGCCCTACCAACACAGCATTGACGTAGTAGCTGATGCTTCTTCTCACATCAGACAAATCACGAGTCAAAACTGGCGAACCCTTGTGGCTCAATCTTCCGTAGCCATAAACTTCATCGATTTCAATGTCACTGTACTTCCCATCTTTGAACACTATGTTCAGCCCCATGGATGGAGGAAGCACTGTGTGGAGTTCGCTACCATGTCTACACGAATCTGCCAGCAGATTGTGTGGCAACTTGAACGTGAAGAACTTCTTGTGCTTGTCTCCGGCTTTGATCACACGGTTGGGTGGTAGTCCCAAGATAGTGCCGTCGTAGTCCAGGTCTCCAAATTTGTAATGCAAGTTAGTTGAAGGTGAAACACAAGCTGAAGACCAGGATGCGTTGATGTCAATCATATGAAGAAAATGACGCTTGTACATCTTCTTTCTATTCTTATCCAGGATGGCCACTTCTCCTTCAAGTGTGACGAAGAACCGCTCGAAAGGAACATCACGTTTGGAGTCGTTGTGGACTATGACGTATCCGTGTACAAAGTCGCCAGAACTGTACTCCTTAAGAACACCCTGTAGTTCAGCCTTCTCACCAATCACGGGCACACGTTTCGTGACGTGGATATCAATAGTGAGATTTGGTTCATAGTGAATTCTCCTTAACTTGCTGGTGTTCGAAGGGTCCTGTGTGGAGTCGACGTCTGGTAATCCAGCAATAGCGATGGGTGCGCCTGTGGAGCTCACTGTAGCAGGGAAAGACAGCGGTGTAGCAACAGTGCTCAGCGACAACGACGGTGCTGTTGATGACGTGCCATCCTGGATGGATCTGGAGTGCTCTGAGGATAGCGTCTACGTCTCTGCGTCGATGGTGTAGTTTGGCGGCTCCTCTTTAGGCATTCCGTCGATGATGCTGGTGCGGTGCAATGAGCGGTACATCTCGTACGAGGGCAAAACGTCGAAATGGACCTCGTTGCTCATCTCTTTTCCAAGCGCTCTGTACTCCGCAGCTTTCACACATCCGCTGTGTATTGAGTCCGGTCCATTGCGGTGCTGGTGGTTGATGAAGTCCTGGGAGGTTGAGCTTCTTCTAAGCTCCCGCCTAATGGCCGCCGAGTAGTCAACGCCATCATCGTCCTATACCTCGGTTGGTATGTCGAAGTATCCGTGCTCTTCTTCTTGCATTGTGATGGATGGCTGGATGAGTTAGTATTAGTTGTAGTGGCTTGCCTGAGCTGTCATAGAAGCCTCGCTACTCTCTTATATACTGAGCGAGATCAGTCATCATCACCAGCCAAATAATAATTTATAATGGCTGCCAGACCCTCGGCCCTAAAACGATAACAAAGGAACGCCACCGAAGTAAATTATGCAGTACTGAAGAGTAAAAGGCCGCCGAAATAATACTGCTGTACTATGACCGCAGCCGGTGGAGGTTTCAGGTCTCACAGTCTGTGATAAGTGACCTAGGCCTTAGGCTACACGGGAGTGACTCAATTGAGAGTCTCCGCTCAGAGAACTTTCTAGACTCTCAGTAAAATACCACTCTTAGTGAGTATCTCGGTTATAGAAGGCCCGAGATCTTACTAGGGGGCTCAAGGATGACGTTTTAACAGCTTTCAGTTGGTATTGGGAGCGTATGTGCAATGATGCCAGATCGGTCACAGAGCCCGGGGTCCCGATGAGTCAGTGCGGAGTGCGGAAAAGCACACCTTAGCAACTAGCTCTTGCACGCTCCATCAACAGATCATCAACAGATGGGGCACTCAATGGACTTCGAAGTGAACCATTGCCAGTGTTCAACCTCTGGCGTAGAGCTTGTGGGTTGACAAGTGTTAAATCTTTTATGTACCCCCATTATGTAGCTGATACAGATTGAAGCGCCTACGCGCTTTTGGTGTAGTTGATATCAGCAGATTTTATCACAAAACTGATCGCAACAATGCCATTCCATGTTTTCCAACTACACCTCTAATTGTCGGCATGCTTCTAGATTCATATGTGAAAAGATTCCATCCACTCAATTTGTTGTGTTGCTGCGTGAGAAGCTATTGCTAAAACATTGTCACGACTTTGAAAAACGTCTGGTGTCCAGGTGGTTTCAAAGGTGTAGAGGTGTTGTAAGGATTTGGCACTGATGTTGTAAGCACCCCAGCTCAGCCAAGGAACGAGTGACACTAACGAGTGATCTTGTCTCACATATCGAACACGTCCAACGTTTGTTGAAGCTCAACAAGCTCATAAAATACCTTACCCCACACTTCCTACCTTCAAATCTCGAGCTTTAGAGCAATGCGTGTATGATGGCCTGCTGATAACGACGCGTCCCGCACTCCTAGATCTGGGCCTCTTTCCGGATTAGGTAAAGTAATTGAGCGCGACTGTTTACATTTCCCCGTCGCCATGGTTACCGGCATTGTTTGTGCTTGCTGGGATCCTTGTTTATCATTGGCAAGAGTCTCAGACAATAGCAAACAAACGAATATTGAGTTCCTGAAGGAGACAGCAAGCTCTTCATCCAACAGTTGCCAACTTCCAGGTAACTGCCTTGCAATTTAGCCCCGTGCAAGACCTAAAATTCTCACCGCTGGGGCTGTTCGGCGGCTCAGGAAGCGAAACCCAGAAAAAAGCGAAGATCAAACTTACCGCAGTCCACGTTCCCACCTCCACGTCAGCGCCGCTTATAAAACCACCAGCCGCCACATTGGAAACCGCACCTAACAACTCACAATTCGAGCAGTGTGCACTCCTTGTCCCGTCTCGTCTTCTCCCTTGCATTTTCTTTTCTACCGCCCGCCCCAATCCGTGCTAGCCAATCTTGCATTCCAACCGGGCATTCTCCACTATCCCTGCATCGCAATCCCTGAAAGCTTGCCAGATCACAACAACAACTTCTCCTCAACTCCCAGATCACGGTGAGAGAAGAGCTTCATAGTCCCCTCAGACCACTAGTACCCCCAGTTCATCCCACTCACATCACTATGCTGTTCAGGTCCACGCTCTTGACAGCATTGGCGTCGTCCGCCCTGGCGCTCATGCCAACAAGCGACGACAGATTCATCAGCTCCAAATCGGTCAAAGTCTCCAGCATCCATCCGCCTCCAGCTGACTTCAAGGAGCATCTCAAGTCACTTGAATCAACTTCCAAAAGCGTCGGAGCATACACAATCAAACCATCGCAGGTCAATCAAACCGCCCAAGCTACAGTGCTCAATTTGCGCCCTGGCATTTCACTGCTCGACACCGACGTCAACAACGAGTGCTACTTCGTCAACACAACCATCGGCCAGGACGTTTTCCAGCTCATCATTGACACAGGCTCAGCTTATCTGTGGGTCTACGGCGGCAATTGCACCGACGAGGCCTGTGAGGACGAACCTCTCTACACACCAACATCCAACGAAACGGCTACGTCCACATTCGCCCTTGCATATGTTACTGGAACTGCCAGTGGTGATGTTACAGAAGACAACATCATCGTCAACAAGCTTGCTACCACCCAGAAGTTCAAGTTTGGTGTCGCCAACACTGTCCCAGAGTTCTTTGATAGATACCCAGTATCTGGTATATTTGGTCTTCCATCAAACGACTCTTCATCCATCGCCAGCATCATCTCGGCTCTCTACGAGTCCCATGCCATTGCCTCCAAGAGATTCTCCATTTCTTTGGGCCACATTGGCTCCAACAGCTCCAAGTACTCCAATGCCGGTGTCTTCGCCATTGGAGAGCCTGTGGAACAGTTGTACACAGGAGACATTCACTACACTCCACTGATGGCTACAGACTCGTTATACTGGCAGATCGTCATTGATAGCGTCTCTATTGACTCCTATGGTGTTGTATTCAACCAGTCAGTGGTTGTTGACGACAACAACTCCACCGTCAAGAGAACGGCCATTGTTGACTCAGGTACCACGGTTCTGGCCCTGCCTCAATAGGACGCCTTAGACTTGCACGCCTTCTTCGAGAACTCCATAACAGATGGAACAAACTTTGCCATCTACTGCAACTCCACTCTGTCAGTTAGCTTGAGCCTGAACGGCGCCAACTTCTCCATTGGACCAGAAGAGTACTTGGGCGACGCCTACGCTGAGGACTCTGCATACGGTGGATACTGTGTCTCTAACATCCAAGGTGTTGACTCTGATACAATTGATAGCTGGATCCTTGGTGCTGTGTTCCTGAAGACTGTGTATGCAGACTTTGATGTTGAGAATCAACAGATTGGGTTCGCTTCAAGAAACGACGACATTGTTATCACATCTACTACGACAGTGGCGCCAGTTGCTTCTTCTACAGCATTAATTTCTACCACGCTCTCCACTAGTGCTATGGCGACTCACAACTCTTCAAACTCCTCAACATCTTACAAGGATGCTGGTGTTTCCAACGCCGCTGGTATCTCTATGTTCACCATTGTGGTTTCTGCATTTATTGCCCTGGTTCTATGATACCAACTAATGATCATTCTTTCTTCTTATTCGGTTTACTCTTTTTTGTCGGTTCATACTTTCGTTTCTTCCTTTGGTTTCCTCTTTGCATTTCCGTTCCTCTCACAGTATATTGTCGCTCCACACACATACATCAACACATCCTATAGACGTTGCTCTTTATACCTTTGATTTCAATATGACATACAATGTGAACAGTGTGAATAGTGAACATGTAGTAATCTATGCGTTGTTTGTGACTGTTATATACCCATTCATCACGTTGACTTCTTCTTTCTAGCTTCAGCAGTTTTCTGGCGTCTTTTCTTGCGTTCCTTTCTTGCAATCTCTTGAAGATCATCTTCACTCGGTTCATAAATATGCCAAACGGTGTAATGCGGCAGACCACCAACACGGAATCCCATTTTCTTCGCCATTTTTCCAAATGCTTCCGTCTCTGCGTGGTTGAGGAATGTGAATCCAGGGAAGTGAACACCTTGTCTGAAGATCTTTGCTTTGGCCAAAATCGAAACACCACCAACACCATCCAAGTTAACAACTTCTTCAGGGTTACCCTTAGTGTTTCTGATGTATCCCAAATGTACTCTCCACGTTGGGAACTGTTCATACCCTTCCACAATGACCTCGTCCTCATCGAGAGATTTGGCAAGTGCAAGCCCCTGTTCCGATTCCATCCACGAGTTCAAATCGTACGCCTGCTCATTACCCAAAAACTCTGGTAATGGTCTCCAAACGTTCGGAACAAGGACATCGTAGTTGAACTTCATCATGAACTGAATAATGTCACCAGGCATTAGCTCAATATCCACGTCTCTCCAATAGACCCAGGAGTGGTATGGTTTGAGCGCGTTCGCCGTGAGCCAGTTTCTGGCTCTGCCCATCAACTTACGTCTGATACCCTGGACTTTGACATCATGTCTGTCTGAGAAGCCTTGGCCAATCACCTGTCCGAAATCTTTCTTGAAGATCTGTATTGATCTGAATGGCTTGTTATAGTCCTTGTGGTATGGAGGTGAGAAGGCCTTATCACGCCTGTCGATGTAGTCTGGGTCCATGTAGTTCAAATGGAGCTCTGTGGTGCCCTTGACTCCCTTGTTAGAGGTCTCGATTTCGTCGAGAAGCTTGGACAGGTTACCGTGCTGGAGAGCCCTGGAGTACTCGAACACAGCCTCCAAAGTACGGTCCTCTGGGGAGCAGTCCGACACGAGGAAGGCAATGTCAATGAGCTCATGCGGGTAGGTCAGGTTCATCATGTGCTTGAACATGAGCGGCAGCACAGCTTCGGCATTTCTCAACGGAACAAGGAGGAGCACGAGGTCGCCGTTGTTGGCTCCGTCTGGTGAGCCTTCAAAGTCGTTGAGGTCGTAGTAGTCTACCGTGGAGTGGTAGAGGTCGTCCATCTGCTGCTGGAGTTCCTTGAATTCCGGTGACTCCCTCACGATTCCCTCGTGGTCAATTAGGTACTTCTCTACCCCTTCGTCGAACTTCTCGAGGCTCTCGAGGTCTATGCTCTTGGTGTTGGTATACTGACGGTACTCCTCCTCGTCCCGATTGGCCGTGCTGTCTCCACCCACGACGAGGCGCTTGAGCAGCAGAAGCGACAGGAGCCCCAGCACACCGTACACTGCCCATTTCGTGTACTTGGTCCGCTGTGAGGGCGTTCGGCGCGGCCTGAAGTCCATTGATCTGTGTTTCGTTAGTACATGTGTCCTGGATCGACGATGACTTCAGGGATTTACGCACAATGGGAGATCGCTCTTCTTGCCGTGTGTATCGTCGCGTCCAAACAAAGACGACAGCATCGTGTGCGTGTTATTTGGCGGTGAAAGGTGTGAGCCGCTGTCGAGTCGTAGCGCTCAAAGTGCTTTATCATCGAGACACAGTACGTGGATACGTGGACGCGGTGGACGGCTGTGATGTTTTGTTGTCGCTTTGGTGATTTGTGATTTCGCGCTACAGGCTGGCACGGCTGATCCAGGGGCCTAGACTCTTGTTTGTCCAATTTGATTTAAATACTTTCCAGGTTCACGGGACAAAGTGACCTGGAGGAACAGAGACTCGAAGGAGGACCTCAGGCCTCTACCAGACCACTCTTTGCTGGCTGGAACCACACCTCTCTCAGCGTGCGCCAGACATCAGCAGCCAGGTCGGAGGCTCTGGCCTCAGTGGAAGCCTTAGCCTCAATGTACACTTTCAGCTTGGGCTCTGTGCCTGATCCACGAGCGGTGAATCGAATTTCCTCCCCAATCTTGCCGGTTGAGAGCTTTGCTGTGATCATCTGAGACGACTGGTCAATCGGCAGTAGTGGCACGTTATCGGCAGAGGAGGACTCGAAGCCTAAAGTGAGATCTCTCCAGTACGTCACGTTGTACGCCCCGATCTCCTGTGGGTACTGCTGCTCACCAGATCTGATAACTGTGTCAAAGATGTGCTTCGTTGCATCTGGCGAGGGAACAACATAATACGAGTTGTACTCCTTGAAGTAGCCATACCGCTGGAAACCTTGCTCCAAGACCTCAACGGCATTGGTGCCCTCCTCTGCCCACTTCTTAGCCATCTGAAGGAATACTGCAGCAGCAGACACACCATCCTTGTCGTGGATTCCCTCGAACATGAACCCAATCGCCTCCTCAAACCCAAAGGGGACGCAATATCCCTCCCCTTCCAGCTCGATGGCTCTGTTCCCAATCCACTTAAATCCAGTGAGTGTATCGACGTAGTGGAACCCTTCCTTCACCGCCATGGACGCAATCATTTGAGATGACACTGTGGAGTTCAGCATGTACACCTTGTCCAAGGGAACTGTTGTTGTCTTCAGTGTATAGTCTGCAAAAAGGAACCCAATCTCATTGCCAGTGAGTTGCCTCCACTTACCTCCAGCTTTCACCGCCGCAGAGAATCTATCAGCGTCTGGGTCATTAGCAATAACCAGTTCTATATCTCTCTCATCTGCTGTAGCCATAGCGAGTGTCAACGCACCTTTCTCCTCAGGGTTGGGAAATTTGACTGTGGGGAAATCAGGATCCGGCTTGTTTTGCTGTGGTACAACAACAATATCACTCTCCTCAACCCCAACCAAACGAGCAGCTTTCACAAAAGGCTCATACCCAACACCGTGCATCGGCGTATAAACAAACTGGAGGCCTTTAGCATCACGTCTGACAATCTTTTCGCTAAGATGCTTGAAGTATAACTCCATCACTGCTTCTTTACAGAAAACAAGATCGCCCTTCTTGCTAGCATCCTCCATCACCTGGGCCCTCTCATGAACTCGCTCCATGGGCACCAAATTTCTTTCAATCTCCTCAGCAATCCCATGGTCATGAGGCGGAATGATTTGACATCCATTTCTCCAGTAGACCTTATACCCGTTATCCTGTGCTGGATTGTGAGACGCTGTAATCATCACTCCGCATGAGGCACCGTAGTGATCAACTGCAAAGGGCACGAGTGGCGTATGAACGAGATCATCAGCCCCACCGCAAGACTCCAACAGATGTACCCTGAACCCTTTGAGAAGGAAGACAACTGAGGTGATGTATGCGAACTGCTTGGAATTGTGGCGATGGTCGTGACCAACAACTAAGATCGGCTTGCTGGTTGAGGAGTGTTGTTGTATGACATAGCTGGCGAGGCCCTGAGATGCCTGGAGAACAGTGACGTCGTTCATGCGGGAGAAGCCAGCACCCATAGGCGCACGTAGGCCTGCAGTACCGAATGTAAGTCTATGGCGAAGTCTGGACTCGAGCTCACTGAGTTCGTGGTGCTCCTGGAGAGTCTTGATCTCTTGTAGTGTTGCAGGATTCTGATGTTTGCAGGTGTTAGTGCGTGTCACATGGGTTCCAAATACGAGCTGAACTCACCACATCAACTGAATTCCATAGTTGAACGAGTTCTTCGATGTTTTGATAACTCATCTTGCTTAATTTCCAGTTAATGAGTGGTTTTGTGGGGTCGTGGAGCTGAGATTACAAGTTCGGCCTTGACGGCTTTTGGGATCTGTACGTCATACCGATTTACTGGTCCGGGTAACGGGACATGGACCGACGGCGAGCCACCGGAACTACATTAAGGGGTCCTCGTGGAGAAGTAATAAATGTATCTATGCAACATGAGAGTGCAGCCAACAATTGTCGATTCTTAGGCCCGCGTTCAGGATCAATCCTCGTCAAGGTCAAGCATCAGTTCAGCAGCGAGGTCATCGTCGTCATCATCGTCATCCTCACCAGCAGCCACGGAATCATCAAGTTTGCGTCTCTTGGTGCTTTCATCAATATCTTCACTTTTGTCGTTATCATCGTCATCGTCATCATCATCTAAAGAACGCTTGGCCCCATTTTCAACCGTATCGTCGTTCTCGCTCTCTGAACTCAAAAACTCTTCATCTTCCTCGTCTTGCTCGTTAAGCCAGTCCAGATCGCCACCGAGTAAATCATCCCCATTTGTGCTCTCTTGAGTTGCAGTGACGACCGATGGTGTTTGTGATCGTGATCTTTCATTGAGCTTCTCTAGGTATTTGTTAACTTCGGACTGAGGGAGATACTTGTCCTCTTCGAACTCAACCTCGTACGAAGAAACGTCAGCAAGTTTCCAATTTGTCATGCTATCAAACAACCAGTTGGGATGCATGATTTTACAACCCGGTACCATTGTCTTGGCCAGCTTTGCCTTGTATGTGTACGGGTTCTTGGCTATGATGTGAGTCGTTTCCATGGTGACTTCGGTATCGACAATTGCACCAAAGGACCGTACCCAAACGACAATGCTCTCATTGTTGATATTGAAATTGGTGGGTAAGAGGCCAGAGAAGACAAAGTGCAAACCTTTGAACACATCTTGTTTCATCTGCGGTAGCAGATACTTCACGTCTGGTGGATTCTCGGGATCACTTGCTAGGGCGTTATAGAAATTGACATGTATCTTGTCCAGGGCCGTTTCAAGTCCAATCAGTTCATCATCATCGTCATACAGAAGTCTTTCCTTGTGGGACACAAGCTCATCCAAGTTCTTTTGAAGCTTCGCTAAAGGTCTTTCCTCCTTTTGTGCTTCCAGCGACACTTCTCTCTCGGACGATCTTGCGGATAAGAGTTCAGCATTTTGTTCATCTGTTAGCAACACATCTTCATCAGAATCACCTGATTGTGTAGCACTGGCTGCTTGTCTGATCTCCTCAATTTTTTTCTCTAGATCCTCGGCCTCCTTTGATACCTCACGTTTTTCCTCCTCCTGAATGAATTTCTCTTCCAGCTTGGCTATAGAAGGACGCCTCTTCGTAGGCCCTAGCAAGGACTTCTGCTTTGGAAGGAAATTCGAGTTAATATCACCGATTCCGACAAAGAAGTCAAATGGCACAACCTTGATCAGGTGATCACTCCAGTTCCACACGTCACCCCTGTCGTCGATGATCACCACCATTGAAGTATCTGTAGGGAACAGTCTCTCGAGAGACTTCTGTGTCAATGACCCAGATTCGTCTCTTGAAAGGATCCTGTCGGCAAAGTACTTCCCATCAGGATCGATACACTGAGCAATTGACTTGGCATATGCTCTCGTACCCATGGTGTAAATATGGAGCTCATACTTCTCCGCCACTCTTTCCAAGAACCCCTCAAGGCCGGGTCTAAGTTTAACATAGTAAGTTCTCTGATATGTCTGTCTTGGTCCCTAGTATGATGGTGGGTACGGCTGCTCCTCCTCGAGCTCGAACTGCTTGACATCTTTAAGAGAGGGATAGTTGGCATTGGACTCATCTTTCATCCACTCACCAATCGTTGGGTCCACTGTGGCGTGTATCACCGTTTGGTCCAAATCAACAACCAAAATGAGCTTCTTCTCGCTCAAGAGGCTCTTCTGCCACTTCTCCTCAACCCTCTCAGCTTCGCCCTTGGAAACCTTGAGGTTACTCGTCCCGTGAGACATCGAAATAGGCGCCCTGTCCTCGATCTTATAGCCAGTGTAGTCCACCTCCTCCTCGAGCGATTTGCCACAAAGAGCACACAGACCACCGTACTGGATGTCATGTGTACACTCCTCGAGCACGCTGAAGATTGTAGTCTCCGAGCTGACGATCTCATCGCCCTTGCTGATGGCGATCTCGCTGATTGTGCCGTCGATTGGGGAGTCGAACGTACCCACCAGGTCAACGCGCACCTTCTTGGGCTTCAAATTGGCCTCCTCATCCTCTTCACTGTCCTATCCGAGATCTGGCGCATCCTGGTACTCCCAGTACGTGTATGTTACCAGTGGCTGGTGTTTGGTGATCTTCTGGTCCCTCTGGACATGGACCGCAGAGATCTTCACAGGGAACGGCGTCTGCTCTGGCAGGCGCAGCGGTGTGCTTGCTGTCATTGTGTCAACTTAATCTTGTACGATCTTCAATCAGAATCTTAGCCGCCCGTTGGTAGTGCGGCAATTGCTTGAAGTTTAACTCAAACGCCTTCACCTGCTTGCCCTGTTGTGGGCCAGCGCAGGTTTTTAGGCAACGGGCTCCCCGCGAATTGGGGGTGTTGCTATGGTTACAACTACTGCAGCTACAGACTTTAAAGAACAGGCTTGAAGAGGCACTAAACGTGTATGGCCCATCTCATATAACATCGTCAAACATGATTTCATCCTCGTCTGAATCACCAGCTCCTGTCTCGGTGTTGTGTGCGCTGAGCCCGGAAACCACACCGCCGTTGGTAGTGTGTCCGTTCGAGGTTTGGCCACTCCGTGTACTGTCCTCCATCGCTCCAGTGCTCGGTGATTCCACTCCAGAGTTCGCAGTAACATCCATATCAAGATTTTCTGATTCTAGGACCCCTACTTCCGATGAATGAATCTTGTCCCCCTTCGTTTCATCAGCATCCTCCTCACCAAAGTCGAAGATAGGCGCACCGGACTCACCACCAAGCGACTCGAAGTTCTCGAAGTTGTCAAAGTTATCAAAGCTGTCGAAGTTGTTAGCCTTTCTGTCTGTGATCATTTGGTCCCTCTTCCGCTTGGCCTCGTCTTGTAACTTCTTCCTCTCTACAGCTCTTAGCTCCTTTTGTTTCTTCAGATCTTGGAATGTGCCAAGTGTACGTTTGAACTGACTTTCAAGATAAGTTTCTGGCCTTACACTCAGAATTTCATCTTTGGCAAATGGCGAGAGTGCCTTGTAGATATTGAGAAGATTGCGATCAATTCCACTCAACTTTTTCTGCATTTCAAGATCCTTCTTCTGCTTTCTCCTTTCGTTGAACTGCAACCTAGCAGCACAATAGCGCACGATATCCACCTTCCTATCGCTCGAGAACAAGCCATCATACTCAATTTTGGGTAGTTCATCTAATTTATCAGTAGAACTTCCGGTCTGGAATATGCCATCCGTAGCAATGGAGGCTGCTTCGCCCATGATCAAATCATCTTTCTGCACAGCCTTGGCCAATCCATCGAGAGCCTTCTCACCCAGCTTACTCTCTTCAAACACCTTTTCTCGAACAACTTTTTGATCCGTGATACGGTCTGTGTACTTTGGTGTTCTTCTATAGGTGTGATCCGGTGGGAATTTAGGCAACCACGGCAGCAGCGCAGCGTTCTTTTGATGCGTTGGTGGGATCAGCCTGATGATGTCTTCATCTTGTGCAAAGAAAACAAAGGACGGGTTTTGAGGCTCAACTTCGAACGCAGACGCAACACCATTCATCTCCTGCTTTGCTTGTTCTCCTTGTTTCTCCAATGCTACCTTCCTCTCGATGACTTCCGATGGATACTTCCTCGTCTTGATGAACTCCGTCTCTAGAGCGCTCGTTCTCAGACCGTAGTCCTTCAAAAGCAGCCTCAAATCCTTCGGAGATGCTTTCGTACGCCTTTGGGTCACGATAACTTTCTGTAAATCCGCCAGCATGGTGTCAAGATGTACCTCCATCAAGTCAAACATCTGATCCAGGGCCTCCTCTGTGAACTTCATGCCTATGGCGTGGAGATGTACAGCGATGGCCTTACGCGCGACCAACTCCATAGGATTGAGCTCGCTGTTCCAAGATATCTCCTCAAGTTGTACGAGTCCATCAGTGGTTCTTGGTTTGGGAGGTTCTTGTGGTGGTGTTTCTGTCTTGGATGATGATGACGGTACCGGCGTCGGTGTGGGCGTTGTGTTTGTTGTTTCGACATTCGGTTTGCTGCCGGCGCCATTTGGGGCGGGCATGGCTTCACTAGACATCTCTTGTCTCTCAAAAAGACAAGCTTACTCAAGCCTTGACTTTCAATCAATACTGTCCTCACTTGAGCCTATGGAACGATTGTTGTGTTATAACGCTCCGTGGAGAGTTAGTTCACATCCTCTAGCGGGAACATCCATACACCACTGGGAAAATCGACCAGTGCTACATAACCACCAGTGGCCTTAAAGACTACGCCTATGATTGTTCCAACATCGAACAGTTATGTATATGAAGGTAAGGAAACAGAGCTCAAATACCATTGAGCAGGTTCTCAATGGCACCCTGAACGCTACCACCGCTTCTTCTCAAAGCACGAACGTTGCTTTCGAAGTCACTGAATCCCATCTCGTTCAACTGTCTTAACTGAGACTCATATCTCTCCTCTGGTGGTCTGTTATCGGCAGGGGCAGCAGCACCTCCGAACCCACCACCAAGGGAGTTCATCATGGCCTGTGCAAGAGCGGCGTCGTAACCAGAATCGGCACCATCTGCACCACCTGGTGGCGCAAACATGGCGAATGGGTTGGCAGGCGCTGTTCCACCTGGGAACATGCTGGCGAATGGGTTGGCAGCAGCAGCAGGAGGAGGGGCATTAGCATTAGCAGCAGGGTTCTGAGCTGTGTCTGTAGAATCATCAGCGGCGGAACCTGGGGCTGGGAAGGAAGGAGCGGCACCTGCACCCATACCAGGCATCATACTCTGCATCTGTCTCATCTGTCTCATCATCTGTGGATTGGTCATCATGTTTCTAAACATATCACTCTGCAACAACTCTCTTGCCTGTGGTCCCATTGCTCTAAGCTGTGGTGATTGCTGGATCATGTAGTCTAGCATCTGTGGGTTACGCAACATCTCGTTCAAGGATTGCTGGACCATTGGGTTTTCCATCATACGTTCAATGTCCTCTGGGTTTGGCAATTGCATACCACCATCTGGACCAAACATTGACTCGGATGGCAACTGAGCGTATCCGGCATAACGAGCGCCTGTGAGACCTGCCAATGGGTTGAAAGCTCCCTGGCCGGCTGCGATGTTTGTTGGCACTTGTGAGGCGGTGGATGACGATGTGTTTGTGGTGGCGGAAGGGGTGGATCCAGCAGCAGCGGCGGCGGCGGCGGTGGATGTAGCTGATGAGGCAGCGCTTGGTGCAGAGGAAGCAGCTCTAGCAGCAGCACTCTTGACGAGGTGAATTGTGTTTCCGTCTTTGACTTTGTAGGACTCCACAGTCTCGGCGTCTTTCAAGACACGGCCGGAGTAGATCAAGCGCTGGGCGTTGGCTGGGATGTCAGCCTTTGCAGCAATCAAATCCTTCAGCTCAGCAATAGTGGCACTTGTAGAGACAGTGATTTCGTACTTGACATCAACAGATGACCTAGAGAAGAAGCATGGTTAGTGATTGTCCAGTAGATAAGACACGGTGGCGATATTGGACGCGGGGTTAGCGCTCGACGATGATATGAGACTCATGCTTTACCGTAACCTCGCCCTCTAAAACCAGCGCAAATAAGACAGAACATACTTGATGTGAACGGTGATTTGCTCAGACATTTCGTGGTTTATAGCAGATCGTTATGGGAGTGCCACTGGTAAAATTTAAAGCTCTGAAACAGATGGAAGGTCACCGATCTTTGATAGCGATCGAAACGGGAAAGTTGGGATGTACGGATGTGTTAGGTAGCCCTGTACATCCGCACTGGACCCCAAAGTCATTGACTCATCTCTACAGCAACAGATCAAGGAAAATCAAACTAACTTTTATCAGGGGGTATTTAATATGTCACCCTGTGGGAAGACTGGTGGCAATGAATATTGAAGTTACCTGAACCTCTTCCTTCCAGTCACATAACGATCACTGGTACAGTGAACGAGATTGTGTTTCTTCCCTGAGCAACGAGCTGATCACCAGAAGATACACCTGCGGAGGCCGAGTCCAACAGATCAGAGGAGGAAGCTCTTCTTTTAGAGAACAACGAACCCAAAGATGACTGTCTGGAAGATGATGGACTAGCCGACTTGGAGCTGTTGATCTTCTCAACTGGACCGAAACTCAGCTTGACGTCAAGGCAGTAAATGTTTTGCAAGTGACAGCTATGGAAGGTCGAGGTCACCAAATCGTCCTTTTTCAAGCTTGGTATGGTGACATGGGAACGCTTGACGTATGAATAGGACTGAGAATAATCAGGGATCCATTCATCATCCAACTTCACAGCTTCTTGCTTCACGAGGGTTTGGACTCTTTGAATCAGCGTAGTGACACCGTCATTAGATTTGACGATGCTGTAGTCGAGCTCCTTGTTAGGAAGATCTGTGAAACAGGTCTGTGGCTAGATGCATTTGGAGGAGTGCACACTGTATTGTGACATAGTTATGCTCGAAGATACTTCAGGAAGTGGCTGGTCCATGGATGTTGGTGTGTAACTGATCTCAACCGGGAAGGAGGAGGCACAGGTGGTACCATCGGGCTTCACGGAGAGTGGGGATGGGAGCAGCGACATGATGGTCACCGAGCCAATGTTCTCATCTGTATGTCTTTTCTTAAGTGCAATGGACTTGGATATGCTGAGCTCGTTCGAGGAGTTGACATCTCCAACGTTGTAGTACGAACGGATGTCCAAAGGGGTCTGAGTCACATTCGTAGGGACTGGCTCCAGCGTGGGGTTGACCTTTATCTCCAATGATCTGGTGAACAACACATAGGGACGGTCAAGGCCCTTAATATTCTGCTTGAACTTGCAATTGATGGAGTAGAAATTACTGAACTTCCCGTAGCTCAAATCCTTCAACTTGGTGATTGTTCCAGTTTTCGTGGGGTTCAAACCGGCAACTTCGGAGGCATGGAAGGACTCGCCGGACAACTGAGGACAACCGTAAGAGGGCAGCAACGAACGGTGCATGGCGAGCTCATTGACGCAAGTATCATCCATGTGCTGTTCTGGTATCGTGAATGTGAAGGGGAAGGCACATGACTGGAAGTCGTACTTGTCGGGATGCAAAGCGAACTGCGGGAGCTGGCTGAGGGATGGGTTGTCCTCCATGGAGAAGAAGGCAAACTCGCTACCCAACGCGGTGTGGAATTTGTTCTGCAAGCTGATCTCAATGTCGTTGAAGTAGACGTCTTTAATAACTTTCGTCTCCTTGGTCTTGTAGATGACACACTCTCCTTTCAGCGTTTCACCGGGGGAGAAGACGTGGTCTTCCTTATGACTGTTCAGTCTGATCTCACATCTGATGTACTTGAGTGTTGCTCTGGATGGCTTTCTGGCCTCTGGGATCTCGAGACCATTTGATCTGTTGAATCTTGGGACAACGTGTGGTGCATCCATGATTCAGTAAAGAGTATAGCGAATGAATCGGGATGTCTAATGAGTGTGATGAGATGAGTTGCGGTATTTACACCGAGATCATGAGCCGAGATCAGATCTGGGGTGTTGAGGGAAATGGTACACAACTTTATATCCCTGGTGCAGACGAAGACGAAAATCGGGGGGTCAAACTCAATGAGTAATCGGTCTGGGATCTCCCATTCATAAGTCCGTTAAACAGCGGCAATTGGCGGGGTGGCGGTTTTCTATCAACAAAGCGGTATATGGAGACTGCACTGCGCATGATTATTATATCGTTACCAGCCTAGGCCTCCCGCTCTCGGGACTCGGGACTCGGCCCTGCTTCGGAGGCGTCCGTCGTGCGCATCGTAACTTTTGTTCTAAGCCACGATCTGGGCCTGATATTTTCTCTGGCCTCGGCAGTCGGAACTGCTGTGGTGAGGAAGAGCCCGAGGACACAGCACTCTGATTTGTGAGAGGCCAAGCATTGTTGTTGTGTGTATATTGCTGTGCAGAAGTGAATACTATTTATCATATTTGGGTACCCACAATGTCCGTTACAGGCTGCGTCTAACACTGCGACTATACTTACGATAGGGTACCAGCGGGAGGGCCTAGGTGCCTCCCCTCACACGCGTACATAACATGAACCTGAACATGACAAGGTAGCACGACGGCTAGTCTCATCCTCGGTAGTCCATTCAAAAAGACCACTGGTGGAGGTGGCTGCCTGAGACCAAACACTCTGAGGACCTTGTAGACTCAAACACTTTCAACCCCCTAAAACAGAGCATTTGGTTGCTTTGACTCATCCAAAGCAGCGGGGTCTGCGAGTAACGCGTACTACTAAAGGACGCGCCTGAAACAAAATCCTGAAATATTTTTTAGCCGTTGTGATCTGCGGATAGGACAACTGTAAAAAGTCTCGGCCGTGGGCTTTGATTGAGTGCATGCGGAGCGGCCCAAGCAGTCTGCCATAGGATATATTTCTCTAGAAGCACCACGCTATTTAAAGCTTGACCGCAACAAAAGTGGAACTCAGTATGTGAAATTGGCTCAAGAGAATGATCTAATGATGTACCACAAAGCTAATACTTTGTGTCCTTCATCAGGCTCTGTGCATCAGCCAGTCCCCCCAAATCCCCGGAACGAGCGCGAACGTAGATTATGTGTCAGTCTGGAGTGCCTCGTTCCTCGTGAACGTACGCCACAGGATACAGTCCTGACAAATTACGGGATTCCATACACATGCGTATGAGCTTTTGAGGGTGTCACGGACATCTCGGTTTTCTTCACCTTCTAGGACATTAGGCGAAATCTCGGAAGCGCACAGCAACTGTATGGTGATGGGTGTGTTTGTTGGGTGGTTCATGGTCCCATGAGTCTCGTCGATTCACCGAAGACTACACCCAGGTGCGTCTCTCAGTCTCTTCGTAGAGTTGCCACCGATAAATCACACTGTAGATAACGGATATAACATCTTGGGGTGTTGAAACACCACAATATGGAAAGGCAATATCATACGGCTTGGCTGAAACGGCTGTAGATGTCATCAGCGGTGATAGGACTTATTAACTCCGGTGATTATACAGCCTAAAGAGTGTGTCTACGACTTGCAACATTTCGCTATCGAAACTTGTATTTGATATAAACGCCCTTGGCAACTGTCACTTCTGTTGTGCAGCAGCCTGTTGATCACCAGGCTCTAAAGACAAGATGAATCTTTGGCTGTCGTAACGGTTGTTCTGTTGCAACAGTTTCTGCAAATCGCTATATCTCACTTGTACGGTGGCATCACCGCTGTGTTCCAGGGCCTGGACAGCGTACTGACTAGCCTCATCGTTCGGTGTGAGTCTTGGCATCTCACTGGAGGACTCTCCTTGGGTGACATTATAGCTCTGTTGTTGTGGGTATGGCAGCGTCTCTATAGGGTGGTACTGATTACTGGTGGATGCTTGCAGCAAGATAGCCTCAGCATTACCAGTACCCTTAGCCGTCAAACTTGGGTAGATTGGAACTGTTGGGAGAGGAGCTGGAAGCTGCTCCACAGCTTTCTTCACAGACCCCTTCTTTCTTCCTGATCCTGGTTTGCGGCCGTCATTGAGGGTCTTGGAGACAGAACCTTTCTTTCTGCCAGAGCCGGGTTTACGGCCCTCCGCAAGAGTTTTGGCCTTACCTGGTTTTCTTCCACTTCCAGGTTTACGTCCTTGAGCGAGTGTCTTGGCCATCTTTCTGATCTGGGTTTGTTGATGTATAGTTGGTTTGATGTTTGACGCGAATCCACGTGATAGTTGTATGTTCTGTAACCGGCTGTGGCGCAAGCTTCTGAGAAAGACGATAACACCTTGTGAAACAGTATGCAGCGGAGACAGCTGTGTGTACTATCGTGTGTCGTGGTAAGGAACAAGACCCCTTCTTGAATGGCTTTGATGCTAAAACCTATGCGTTGTTGATGCTAGAGCGAAGTTTTTTTTCTTTTTTTCCCTGCTCGATTTTTTTTTAAAAAAGTCGTGCCCTGGTTAAATTATACTAACACACCCGTACACCTCAAATCATTAATAAAATGTTACGTAATTATTGCGAACGGCGTTATGCCGCCCTCGCTGAAACCGGCGGGAGATCTTATAGCCGACGGTAAATTTTTGCTGCAGTTGAAGATGGGACGGCTTAATGTAACTACGCCGAGTACGTATGTGCATGAAGTGAACAAAATTTTAGTTAACTGTCGAAGTCAAACGCTCTGCTTACTTATATAAAAGGCTGTACTTCCTGAACTCTTCACCAGCTGTGCCCTGGCCGCAAACTTTGGCTTCTTTTAATAACTCCTCTACCACCAGAGACGTCTCTTATCTGACCCACTTGCCCACAGATCCCCAGCTTTTCCTGACACCTTCTTTTCACCCATATTCACCCCACACTCCACACCGTTCCGTCTTCTCAAACAATATATACATTATGCACATCGATCCACGACCTAAGGGATTCACCTCTGCTACACAGGAGGCCATGTGTGTCGTTGTGGTGTGTATGGCCCAGTTGTTGAACCAGGCAGGCGCTACACACTGTCTCCCCATGATGAACGAACTTGGGAGGGTGTTCCCCAACGCGACGCCGATGGACAAGCTGTGGTTCCAGGCTGCGTTCCCGCTCATTTCTGGTGCCTTCATTCTCATCTCCGGTAAGTTTGGAGATCTCTACGGCCTGAAGAAAGTCCTGCTTGGAGGCATCATCTGGTCAACCGTATGGACACTCATAACAGGTCTTTCAGGGTACACAGACTCAGTGATTTTCTTCTGTGTGTGTCGAGGATTACACGGCCTTGGCCTGGCGTTTGTATTGCCATCTGCAATCGGAGTCATTGGAGCTACATACCCTAATGGACAGAGGAAAGCGCTTGTGTTTGCCATGGTTGGTGCTATGGCACCTATTGGGGCAACTTTTGGAGCTGTCTTTGGAGGTCTCCTGACAGTGCGTGGTCAATGGCAATGGGCGTTATATGCCAATTCTATTGCCTTTGCTCTTCTTGGTGTGGTCTGCTTCTTCTTCACGCCAAACATTCCAAGACAGGCACCACCAGAGGCGAAGATGGACTGGATCGGCTCACTCATTGGTGTCTCTGGCTTGGTACTATTCAATGTTGCCACGAACCAAGCACCACAGGTCGGCTGGGATCATGCCTATGTCATTGTGTTGTTGATTCTTGGGTTCTGTCTCCTTGTGAGCTTCTTCATCTACGAGAGAAAGGCAGAGTGGCCATTGCTGCCTTCCGAAGTTATGAACCTACAAATCGGTGTGATCCTCGGATGTGTCGCATTTGGATGGGCATCCTTCTCCATCTACATGTTCTACTTCTGGTCGTTTGAGATGAATCTCAAAGAGTGGAACCCATTGATATCGGGTGCAACTTACGGAACTTTCGCTGTGTTTGGAATCACAGCCTCTGCAACCGTTGGTTTTTTCATTCGTAGAGTGAGACCATCATTCCTACTATTTGCTGCCAACTCAGCCTTCTTGATAGGTGTGGCTATGCTCTCACAGACTCCAGTTGATCAGACATACTGGCAGATGCTGTTTCCACAAATGATCATCTTGTCATTCGGTATGGACATCTCTTTCCCTGCTGCATCACTTGTGCTATCGGACAAGCTGCCAAACAGACATTAGGGTATGGCATCGTCGCTGGTTTCCACAATGACCAACTATGCCCTTTCAGTGTCTTTGGGATTCGCAGCTACAGCAGAGACTAAAGTGATGGCACATACCAACGATACACTTCAGTCGTACAGAGCTGCTCTATACGTCGGAGTTGGCCTGGCCTCGTGTGGGTGTGTTATTGCCCTTGCACTGGTTGCTATGTCATACATGAAGCCTAGCCACAATATGGACCCTAGCGACGAAGAAGGGTCATAGACTACAGTAATTTCTGATTCGAAGTCTGAGGAGAACGAGAACTCGCATGAGCTTATGCTCAGCCATTAAATATGTAACGGTCTACGTGCAATGAAAGACAATGCGCATCTAATTTCATATTCACGCTTAACTGGAATCTGGTAGAACTTTCTCTTGAGTAGACACATCTTGTTCGGTATCGGACCCCTTATGATGCCCCATCATAATGTCGCCGTGAAAGTACGAAGAAAGGTGTAGTACAATGGCCAACAATACACCAACACCGGCAAACCCAACACCAACATACTCAGCAGCCCTGTACGCCTTGAGTGCATCACCGGTTGACTCCAACACTTTGGCCTCTGCTGTGCCTGCATAACCTAGCGAGATCGACATAGCATAGTTCATCATTGTGGATACCAACGACGATGCCATACCCTAGTGTTCCTTAGGCAGGGCATCTGACAAGATCAGTGAGGATGCTGGGAATGAGAGATCCATGCCGAACGGCAATATGGCCATCTGTGCAACGAGCATGTTGAAATATGTTTGCTCCACTGGAGTTCGAGAAAGCATGGTGATTCCTATGAAGAACCCGCAGTTTGCAGCCAGCAGAATCCATGACGGCTTCACACGGCGGATTAAGAGTGCCACGGAGGCAGCAGCAATGTTTCCGGCAATGACGAATGTGCAGTACGTCGCTGAGCCCAGAAGTGGAGTATAACCTTTCAGGTTCAGCATGAAACACCATAGGTAATACATGTAGATGGAGAACGTGGCCCATCCACTAGCCACGGGCGCAAGGACAAGCAGGGTGCGGAGGTTCATGACAGACTTGGGTAGGAGCGGATATCTCACTTTGGTTTCGATGTAGAAGAAGCCTATAATCAGAAGAAAGCCAACGACGTACAGCACAATGACGTATGGGTTGTTCCATCCAACTTGAGGCGCCTAGTTAGAGGCAAAATTGAACAGCACAAGCCCACAGACACCGACGGCGGATCCCCACCAGTCCATCGTGACTTCTGGAGCAGCGTGTCTGGGGATATCAGGGATAACGAGCCATGCCAACACTGCCAGAACCACGAAGGCAATGGCATTAGCGTAGTAGGCCCACTGCCAGTGCCCCAACTGTGCTGTCAACGCAGCAAATACCACACCAAACGTTCCTCCAATGGGCGCCACAGACCCCACAGAGGAGAACACGATGGCCTTCCTCTGGCCATTGGAGTACAGCGTACCAATAACACCGATGGAGCTGGGGAAGATGAAGGCGACGCCAACTCCCTGCATCGCTCGACACACACAGAAGAACACCACAGAGTCTGTGTACCCGGAGAGCCCCGCCAGTAAAGACCACAAGGTGGCCCAGGCACAACCGTACAAGAGAACCTTCTTCAGCCCGTACAGGTCGCCAAATTTACCAGAGATCAGGATCAGGGCACCAGAAGTTAGCGGGAATGCGCCCATGAACCACAGCTTGTCCGTTGCTGTGACGTTGGAGAAGGACAATTCAAGGATGTTCATCGAAGACAGCGTCTGGTTGGCACCGGCCTGGTTGAGGAGATTGGAGAACATGGCCACCCACACAACACCGAGCTCGTGATACCACGAGCGGAAGGCCGGTGGCCGCGAGTCTACGGTGATGAAGCCCATCTGGTTTACTTAGCTTTAAGGGTCGATAAAGGTCATACTGGTAAGTCTGGCTTCAGCAAAAGTGCGCGAGGTGCGTCTTTTATGGGACAAACCATCGCAATTCAGCCGGATGGGACCGCGTCGTTTGTCTGCATTTGTCGTTCATCAGTCATCACGGTGTGTGGCTATAATAATAGGTCTGTGGACATTACATAATCAACGGGAGCGGGGGGCAGAGGGGGGGATTTATGAGTTTGACACTTAGTGATATGGCAGATGTTTGGTGGGTTTTCTTTATTCTTTATACACCAGCTGGCCAGCACCTGATCACTTGCTTTCACCGATATTCTCGAGATCAATAGAGAGGTCATGTTCGGCGTCAGAGTCTTCCCTGTCGCCGCTCATGAGTTTGTTGGTGTGGAAGTAGGATAAGAGGTGCAGAGTAGTAGCTAACAGCACCCCCACAACACCAAACCCAACACCAACGTACTCTGCTGCTCTGTAAGACTTGAGCAGATCACCAGTGGATTCATAGACTTTTGCCTCAGCAGTTCCCGCGTACCCCAGGGCGATCGACATGGCGTAGTTGATCATCGTGGAAACCAGCGATGAGGCCATACCTTGATGCTCTTTCGGTAGTGCATCTGATAAGATCAACGAGGAGGCAGGGAATGACAAGTCCATACCAAACGACTGAATGGCCATTTGCGCAATGAGCATATTGAAATAGGTTTGGTGCACCGGCGTCTGGGACAGCATCGTGATGCCGATGAAGAAGCCGGCATTAGCAGCAAGGAGAATCCACGAGGGTCTTACACGACGAATGAACAAGGCAACTGATCCAGCAGCGATGTACCCAAACACAACAAACGTGGCATAAGTGGCCGAGCCGGCGAGTGGGGTATAGTCTTTCAGGTTTAGTAAGAAACACCAGAAGTAGTACATGTAGATGGAAAACGAGCCCCAGCCGCAGGCAACAGGGGCGAGTACGAGCAGCGTTTGTAAGTTCATCACACTTTTCGGGAGCAGTGGATACTTAACTTTCAGCTCCAAGTAGAAGAATCCCAAAATCAAGAAGAACCCAACAATGTAAAGTACAATGACGTAGGGGTTATCCCACCCAACCTGAGGAGCCTGATTCGAGGCGAAGTTGAACAAAACCAGACCCGAGACACCAACGATGGAGCCCCACCAGTCCATAGTCACGTCAGGAGCAGCATGTCTTGGAATATCCGGTACAGCGTACCACGCGATTAGCCCGAGAATGGCAAATGCAATGGCATTGGCATAGTATGCCCATTGCCAGTGCCCAAACTGCGCAGTCAGGGCACCAAAGACAACACCACACGTAGCACCAGTAGGGGCCATCGATCCCACCGAGGAGAACACAATGGCTTTTCTTTGACCATTCGGATAAATCGTGCCAATGACACCAACTGCACTGGGGAAAATGAACGCAAGACCGATACCATGCATCGCTCTGCAAATACAAAAGAACACCACAGAGTCTGTGTACCCTGAAATACCTCCTAGAAGCGTCCACAAGGCAGCCCACGCACATCCCCACAGCAGCACTTTCTTAAGTCCGTACAAGTCACCAAACTTACCAGAGATGAGAATTAGCGCACCTGAAGTCAACGGGAACGCACCCATGAACCACAACTTATCCGTTGCAGTGACGTTGGTGAAGGCCCCCTCCAGGATGTTCATGGCTGGTAGCGTTTGTGTGGAGCCCGCCTGGTTGAGCAGATTGGAAAACATCGCCACCCATACGACTCCAAGCTCGTGGTACCAAGAGTGGAAAGTAGGAGGGCGAGGATCAACAGTGATGAAACCCATTTCGTCAAGAACTCAATCTGTATGAGAGTGGTGTGACCTCAAATGACATACAACGTACATCTCTGAGGGATTCTCATTAGGAGGGAAACGTCTCGTTATATACCAATGTTCCAGAAACGTACACCTTGGTCCCTGTGACGTCGTATAACACTCATAAGACGCGTAATTTGTCAGTCCATCAGTCAGCAAATTAACGCGTCATGGGTGTTTTGCGTTATTAACAACCGCCAAAATAATTCTGTCGGAGCTAATGGTGCGCTACTGGAGTTTACCGGCGATCTTCCGTGGATGACTCAGCATCTGCGTGAAGATTATGTAAACATGATACCTAGTGCATTCAAAGCCTCAAAAACCGTGAATCAGCGCTTCTACGACATTGAGCTTGATGGTAATAGTACACGACCACTGCATCAAGCAGCGGGTTGAATTAGTTAAACAGGTACAGACACATGACTTCATCTTCTTCCGTTTCTTCCTCCCCTTCTGGTTCCGTTGCGGTAGTCATCTTCAAAGTATTCAGGCGTAGCTGCACTCAACACACTCGCAGCGTACACTATGTTGTTATGCTGACTCTGAGCCAAGTACTGAGCCATGACTTGGGACCCGGTGGTGGTGTAGGTGTGTGGTTTGAAGTTCTGTTGTTGTGGGATGAATCCAGGACGCACAGGAACCATAGGAGGGGCGAAAGGCGCAGCTCTGTAATACATCTGCTCAGGCTCACGAGTGTAGTACAGTGAGTTCAAGGAAGCATGCGAGCTCACACGGGAACTGGCACGCGAACTCATACCATTGTATGAGAATGACGGACCACGTCTCTGTGATCTGCTGTGACGGGCCTGTTGACCCTTCATAGAGGAGTTTCCAGAACTGTTGCGGGCACCGTTATAGGAGGTCTGTGGTTTGGTGAAGAGTGCCTCGTCATCAGTGATATCATCAGAGGAGATCGAAATGTGATCAGCAACAGGGTTTGGAGATTTGACGCGAGTTGTGATTCCAAAAGCATCGGTGGCAGAGTTGTGGTCGTTAACGTCATCGTCCTTAGATGTGATACCCATACTGGCGAAGAGGCCGACAGGCACGTCTTCCATTTGAACATCTCTAGCTTCCTGCTTTACTGGTGTTTGAACAACATCCTCATTGCTACCGTTGGGTTTCTTGTTCTTCTTCTGTCTGTTTTTCTTCTTCTTGGTCTTCGGTGGGTTTCCACAACGATCCTTACCGAACGCAATCTTATAGGATCTGTACTTGTTATCAAAGTGCGCATGGAAGTCCTCCGATACAGGTCCACTAGCATCTTCAACAACCTTCATCGCAGCAGTGATATCATGGAAGTTCACAAATACACAACGATTTTCCTTGAAGTAATTCACCTGTTCAATCTCGCCAAATTGTGAGAAATCAGCACGAAGTGTAGTCTCATCTGGCAACTTGTGCGCTGGGTCATTCAAGTCTTCCTCTTTGAGGCCAATGTACACATTTCTTGAAGCACCAATGGTAACAGCAAGTGAAATGTTTGTAGGCAGAGGACCTGAGTGTTTTCCCCAACCCACTTTCACGCGTTTACCATGTAGGACAATTGGGTTGATGTTAGCAGTGGCAAAAAATTGGGAGGCAGATGCAGCTTCCACGAACGTGACAAAACATAAGTTTTTGGCATTGAGACGCTTGATGTTCTGCAAAATACCGCCTCTAACAACATTACAAACGTCTTCAACCTCTGTCTTTGGATCCAATCCACTGAGGCAAATGGTTCGGTTGCCAATGTTCTGATTACCACCAACAGAAGAGGCCACTGACATCACTGCAGCGGAATTTTGATTGAGTGCTCCTACAATGCTTCCCTCAGAGTTGCGGAAGGGCGGTGGATAGAAGTATTGGACGGAACCTTCATCCTCTTCCGGAATAAAGTTAGGATCGAAGAATTGGATTGGCTGAAGAGACATGGTGTCGAGGTGTTCATCGTCTTCAAAGCTGGCTTCATCTGTCAAGGATTTCGACAAGGTGTCGTTCTGCATCGAGCAGCGATCCGTTCCGTAAAAGACCTTACAAGATTGCCATTCCTCACTGAGTGATATCTGCTCAACTGCCTTGATAGCAGAAGCAACACTTGTGAAATGGATAAATGCAAACATCTCCTCTGTCTGCTTGTCCTCATCAGTCTCAGAAGGCTAAGACACGGTCTCTTCAGAGTTTTCATTGTTCAGACGGGGTCTTTGGATGAGGTCAATCTTGTCGATGATGCCAAACTTGCTGAACTCATTTGACAGGAACTCTTCCGTAACAGGCTTATCAAGAGCATTCAAGTTGCCCAGATACACATTTCTCGTGGCACCGTCGTTGTTGATGGCGTATGAGATGAACGGCAGCATCTTCTTACTGTGTACGAAGGAAATGGACAGCAGTGGTGAGTTGATGAGCTTCTTGAAGCGGGAGAGGTATGTGAGCAGGTTGTTGTAGAAGTTGATGCATGTGTCCATCTTAAGGAATGTGAGACATAGAGAATTCGAGCCGTCCTCTGGGTAATTTTCCACTATTCTTGCACTCTCAAGCGGGCCAAACGTAATGAAGTCCAGGAACCGCGTCAGTGTGAGCTCTTGGTCTACTTCCATGAGAATGATCGAGCGCGTAGGGAGCTTAGAGAGCTGTAATGAGCCGTTGCCCATATTCAACTGCGATGGATTGGAATGCAGCTGGTAGAGTGAGGAGGATGAGTAGTTGCCCACCGGGTTCGCATACATGTGAGGGTCAACGTCCTCTGTGGAGAGGCCCGAGGAGTTATTGTGAGCGAGGCGGTTGAGCTGGATGTCGAAAGTGGACTCATCGAGACTGGAAGTGGAGGATGAGATGGATTTGTACTTGGACTTTAGCGGCGTATCGAGATCGTCACGGCGGTCATCAAGCTGTTGCTGCTGCAATTGCTGCTGCTGGCGCTTGAGCCCACGCTTACGGTGCTCCGGCGGTAAACTCAGCTTTGGAGGAGGAGGCACCCTCAGATAAGATTGAACTCCGCCAGTCGATGGTGGGCCGTGTCGATACGAGTAGTGACCGTGTGCTGGCGAAGGCAGCGGTGATGCAACCTGAATAAACGGTGATGACACGAGAAGTTGGCGAGGAAGAAGAGAGGAGCCGTACGCCACGTCGAAGGGCGTCTGGGGGACCGCAGACTCCGGATACTGGTACGTCTTGTACGCTGGAGGATACTTCTGGTATGGATGCATGCTGTGAGATGTTTGGAATGTTGTGGTTGTATAACGTGAACGCGATTGAATTCCACTTGTGCTGTCCCTAAAGGGTAGATGAAACACGCGAGTAGACGGTGGAAGTTGCAAGCTCAGATGCGATCTGTTGCGTCAATGTTGACTTGTCCAGCTATATTGTTGAGGTGTATGCGAAGTTGGACCAAACACGTGGAGGTTGGCCTGGAACTTTTGGCTGGATTTGCGGTTCTTGGGTGCTAGAGGAACTGGAAACCGGTGGTAGGCGGTAGCTCTGTCAATACGGACGGTAGAGAGTATTTCGAGGCTTGCGGTCGTTGTTACTGATCTGCGATCGGTGAGCTGAGGCAGGCGGCGCCGTAATGGGATTCTGAGAGCTTGAGCGAAGGCCTGATGAGTATCGGGTGTCTCACGGTGAAGTTATTGAGCAGTGGAAGTTGTGCAACTTAAAGTTTGATGAGCGTTGGCAGATTTGCCTGACAGCAGCAGCTTGTCGAAGTGGGCGTCTCGAAAATGGGTAAACCAGGAAAAATTGGGCCGACTCGAAACGCGTCAGGCCTAGACCCCCCAATATCATGCATGAACCGGGATGCGCGAATGGCCTAGGAACCCTAGATATTTGAGAGATATTTGAGATCTAAACTTGATAAAAATGAATAGTAATTGAGGGAAGTAGTGGGTAAGGATGTCGGTACTAAGCAGTGATTCAGTTATAGGGATGTCATTCTGGCCTTTTTTCACTGTTAGGTGGTCGCTTTCCGCTGAACGATAGCTCCGTGGGACAAGGGTGAGTGCCTAGGATGTGTGGTACCTATCGTTTCTGACGCTCGTTTCAGCAGCGACTCGTCGAGCGACGACCAGAAACTAGCGAGGTATCACAGACCCCAGATCCGCACCATAACAATAAACGGATCTGAAGACCCCTCAAGGTCCACACATAAAGCGTGCTACTAGACTGGAGTTCAATCATTTTTCGAACAATGAGAGCGGACTTACTTCTGCCCGATGCCCTATCCTTGCCTGTTGCATGGGTTAGCCTCTGATCCTAGCAGGGCCCTGAGCGGGGTCTATAAATAATTAACACCCAGGCAGTTGTGCCCTTGTGTATCCCACTTGGTGTACCGATCCTGAAACACTTTCGAAATAGGGAACACATTTTCAAGGGCTGATGCTTCACTCAGATGTTCCAAATCCCTTGTGGGCTGATAACTTGGAATTGTATGTTCGGCGCCTATTTGATAATTACGTGCATTTAGTGTTTAGTCTGCAAGTTTTCGACCATTTCATCCTACAGAGCGACTCATAAGTGCTGAGTGAAGGACTTCAACACATAAATAACACGGCGTGATGGGATGGGGGTCATTGTTGAGTATACTGTGGGTAAAGTGTTGAAAGTGCTACACAGTATGGTCTCTAGACGTGAAATTGTCTAGCTACTGGACTTTCTGTGGCGGCCGGTTTATTCGAGATGAGAGACTTTCATATGTAGGTCTGGGACTAACCGTGTCAGGGGCAACCCCGCGATCGCCTATCGTCCTGCATCCATTACTTCCGCTCTCAGCGTTCGTAGATGATGAAAGAGAGTCCAATATAGTGGGTTATGTGTATCCGGACCTGTTTACTATCTACAACGGTATCACCATGGCACCTTACACTTATAGAGATTTCGCTTGTTAGTCCTGGAGGCTTGTTCTCCCATCGCTTTTGGTCTGTTTTTGAATATGCAATTCGTGCAGCGAACCCATGTATGTTGTTCCTGAAAACGGCGAACCAGGCACCAGCTTGAGCTCATGGACGGACTTTATGAACTGCCCTATAGAAGCACATGGGTGTGCCATGATGGTCCGTTAGTGGGCTTGAGTTCAAAGAGTGCACTGAAGGGGTGAATTTTAGGTCCTTACTGTTCATTGGTACTGGATAGAACAAACAAGGGATGTCACAGTGAGACACCTGCCAGTAGCTGTCACCCATTAATATAAACAACACAAGACGTACAGTATCTCAGCACGCCTAGCCAATAGGCGGCCATAGAGTGCAGCTACTGTAGTTTCCTTGGAACAAACACGACTAGTAACCATGCCGGTTGACTTAAATCCTAGAAGTACCGTGGTCAAGAACACCTGAGACACCCTTGTTCGTATGGTGGATTGGGATTTGGTGCAGCTAGTTCAGTTGGTTCGAGTCCCGAACACACAGCGGCCAAACGCTGGCGATGTCTCAACCTGATGGTCCGTCAAACTCGTATGTCCGAAGCTTTTATCAGATTGGCCAGGCATACACGTCATAGCGGTCATTTGTAGGTATGGCTAACAAACACGTAGACGGGTTGCACCTAAATGCAGCAGAAACCTAGCTTTCAGATTATTGCTGTATCAATTTCATCTACCCGCCGCTTGGCGCTTCTGTGTGAATTTCCCTCAAAGTTACGCCGATTGGCGCAATTGCCGACCACAAAGGTTGAGCCGGCTCATCCAAAAGTGGCAAGCGGCGAAAAATTATACATCCGCCACCTCAAAGCCTCAAAGTCAGGCCGCGGCTGGCCAACCCTCGCTGGCGTTTGTCGGTGTTTTTCCAATTGCCCCACACTTTGCAGCATCATCAAGATTTTATTTGCCATCACGGACAAGGCAGCTGAGCCGATGGATTCATAGAAACACAATTGAAGCTACAAGAGTCATCGCTTGCATTGCCAGTTGAGTGCTCCATACACCAGTGATATCCAGTTGCCCATTTATTTCACAGTTCGAGGCTGCCGCAACCCACACTTCCAAGTGACCCCAAGTGACTCACGTAAAATCGATCATCGGAATTAAGGAAAAGCTGCCTACAACAGCAGCCGTCAACTCCACTCAACACACACAACTCGGACAACCACGCTTCGCCAAAACACTCACAATAGAAACACGGAAGCAGTATGGCCGAACCAGTAGGGAAACTACCCAAGACGAAAGTCATCAGGACTCCAGGCTCGCAGACAGAGAGAGTCGCCCAGGCGTGTGACCGATGCCGACTCAAGAAGACCCGCTGTGACGGAAAGAGACCACAGTGCACACAGTGTGCCGCTGTTGGGTTTGAGTGCAAAGTTTCGGACAGGCTGTCGAGGAGAGCCTTCCCACGAGGATATACAGAGACCCTGGAGGAGCGTGTACGAGAACTCGAGGCGGAGAATAAGAGACTGCTGGCGCTTTTGGAGATGAAGGATGAACACGCCGAGATGGTTTCCAAGATCCCCGTGGAGCCACTCAGCTCGTCAAACCTGGCGGTTCTCAACAAGATCAACAGCAGGGAAAATAGCGTCAACGACTATGACGACCACTAGCATGTGCATTCTGGGCCTGGTTGTTGTGCCAACTATCCACACTCCGTTCATGAGCGCCCAGTGAGCATCGCCGGATCCGTTGATCTGGAGAACGGTGAACTGACAGACGACGAGTCGCTATCTTTTGCTGGAGGCGATGGCTCTCTCTATGGGGGTTCTCAGTACGGCGGTTTGACCTCCATGTACAACGAGGACTTCCCGCTCCACAGCCGCCAGACATCTCAGGCCGTCTCTTTTGAACAGTCTCACGCTCCTGGTTTGAGCGCAGCAGCCGCCCTAGCAAGACTGAAGAGCGCTAAACTTGTTGGTAATGCCAACGGGTTGGCTAACTTGGTGGCCATGTCTGTTCCTCGTTCCACTGAGGAGACGCTCTTTGTGCCGAGTCTGCTCAGCAAGATTGGTGAAGTGCACGGGTTTGACAGCGGTGCGTGTTTGGCCACTGCCTCAACGATTGCCTCCCTGAAGGAAATCCCCAGACCAGTTAGCCAGTCAACGAGCATGAACTCATTCTCTCTGGCATCCATTGATTTCAAAAAGATCACTCCACCGGAATCTCAGCTGTTCTTCTCATCGCTGGCTCTCCCACCAAAGATTCAACTAGACCAGCTGTGCACCGTGTTCTTCCAACGCTGGGGTCCTGTTCTCCCAGTGATTGACCAGAATGCGTTTGCTGCTCACTACGCTGCTCTGTGCAAGTCGGCGGAGAGTCGATACATCGACAACGCCATGCTAGGCAAGGAAAGGTTTGGTGCTGCCCTTGTCCTTGTGATCCAGCTGGCTCTCTTGAGCCAACTGGGTTCCTCAACAGAGAATACCCCAGACCAAACAGCAGAGCGTGACCTAATGGCTAGACTTGATGGCTTGATCCGTCAACTTGTCTCCTCTTCACTAGCAGCAGCATGCTCTGTTCAATCGCTGAAAGTGCTATCATTGGCGTTGCTGTACGCCCTTCACACCGGCGATGTTGCGTCGAGTTATACACTGAGAGGTCGTGTGGCTACGATGGCCCAGCAATTGAGATTGCATCGTTGTCCATCAGCCGTCTTGGGAAATACAGGATCTACCGTGTCTAGTGCCCAGCAGGGTGAGCGTCGTGTGCTCTTTTGGTGTGTTTATACCCTCGATGCTTTCTCATCCTTACAGTTGGGTGTCCCTCGTCTGTTCAAAGACACCGAAATTGAGTGTGCATTGCCTACTGGTGACGATAGTGCTGCCAATGGGCCCGATGGAGTTAACGTCGTCCTCGTGAACAACAACAAGGTCTCACTGGTTGGTAAAGTTTCGAACTTCTCTCTGGGGATGATGAGATATGCCACCGTTTTGGGATCCATCCTGGACTTTGTGTTCCAGCGTCACACAAATGACCCATTTTCGAATACGACGCACAAGCAAAGTCTGGTTCATGAAGAACTTTTGGATTCATGGAGACGGGAGCTTCCACCTTCGATGAAGTTTGAACTGGATGTGAATGGCCTTCCAAGGGTCAACGTTTCAAATTCCCAGCAACAAAACTTGCAACATCACAACCAGTTGCCACTATTGGTGTTACTTTACTTTACTGCAAAACTATTGATTCATTTGCCTGTGATTGCTAGTGAGATTGGTAAGCGCTCGAGGCCGAACGTATCAAGTGCTACTGGCTCGCATATCGTTGTGCAACAGTGCTCAATGGCGATCTTGTCCATCTTGGCTTCACTCACCGAGGTTTGTGTCCCAATGAATGTACAACGCACCAAGACTAGATTGACATTGCTAAGTGCTAAAGGTGCACTGGACTATACTCGCGGTGGTGCCTTGTTCTAGGAGAGTAAGGCGGTGTTACAGAACGCTGTTGCCGAATTGAAAGCCAGCAATTTTGGTGATATTCCAGGCTCGCTTTCTAAGCACTGTGTTCACAACTTGGAGAAGGCTGTTGAAGCTATTCTTGCCCCACCTGGATCGTTGAAAAGATCAAATTCGGAGAAGAAGGCTGGTAGATCAATGTCAGTTTCAGCAAGAGTTGCCAGCAAGCCATCTCCACTGCAGAATGAGAGCAACCCAGCTACTGGCGATGAGCTGAAGAATATGCTTTCACAATTGACAGCACCCCCTATTGTACCTACCGACTCTGCTGCTCATCAACGTGCAGCTGCAGCTGCACTAACGTCAGGGATGCCTCAACAACGTGCAAGATCCAATTCCACGTCACACAAGATCCCATCCCCTGACAATAGTAACAACATCTCATATCACTACCCATCTCACTATCAGGGTTCTGGAAATACATCGAGTAACAAAGTTGCACCATCAATTGCAGCCTCTGATCTGTCACTGGACGAGAACGTTGAGCTTGATTTTGCAGCAGATGGTTCTTTGGCTTTAGCTCCATGGTTGGACTTCGATATCGACTTATAGGAGCTGGGCAACTATGGGGAGGAGTTCAGTAGGCAAAACTCCGGTGAATTATCTTCCAACAGCGGGACAGTGAAGCAGGAGGGTGTACCAAGTCCATTTATTCCCACTCAAGCCCAACAGCAAGCCCAGCCGCAAATCAGTTACAGTGATTTGATGTTCAATGGCCGTGCTGTGGGTGGCTCTCAACAAGACCCACAGGATGATTTGAGACGGAAATCCAACTCCTTGTTTGATTGGCAAAACAGCACTTGAATTTAATTTAATGTTTATAGTATTCGTAACGACATTGTTTCATGATGCGATTCGTGTATGTAAGTAAGCTACGCTTCAGTGGCCTATAGACCAACCAAATCTATCAGCGATCTTGGAAACTTGAACACCAGTACCCTCTTTCAGCAACTCTCCCGCTGTGGACTTGAGCGCCCTGGCCAATCTATGATCAAGGGACTTTGGTGCTAGTTCAGTAGCGTGACCGGGCATGTCATCGGCCTCGTCGTCCTGCTTCAGCGAGAGATCCATCTCCAAAGCTCTCCACTGAGAAATGACAACCTGACAATGCTTTTGAGGAGCCAATGCGAGAATATGGGAAGTGAGTGTCATCTGCTGACGAAGGATCTCCTCCGGCGTTCCATCATCAGAGTCGAGCCACTCCGGAGAGACATATTTCGCCACTTGGAAGAACGAGTCCCACTTGTCTTGAAGTTCGGAGGTGGAAAGCTTGGAGAAGAGAGACATCGATGTTTTGTATGCGAATGAAAAATCTCCATGGACGAGTGAAGAGTCGATGCACAGACACTGCACGTCCGTGAGGGAAGGTGTAGAGGAGGCAGGGATCCCTAGGGAGAGATCCTGCATAAGGTTGAAAATCAGCTTTGGAGATTCATATAGCTACTCGTTGAGCTCCAAGAGTTTCCGGGAAACGTCAGCAAGATCACCAATAGCAAGAAGATCAAACGGTCTTAGAGGTGTACCACGCTTGAAGTATATGGAGTATTGGAAAAGCTGGTCAACAGCATCAACGAACCTCATAAGCTGACTAACTTGAAGTGATGGTGGTTTGACAGTTTGTAGAACTAGATACGCAGCATTCAACTCCCCTCTGTTCTTGGATCCATTGGTAGCGGTTTTGAAACATGTCCAGAAGTGGTCAATGATGATACTTTCATCGTCTGTTGTGAACTCAATCTCAGAATAAAGCCTCAGGGAGAGGAGCCTGGTGATTACAAGCTTTCTGGTCTCGTTCTCATCAACATTAGGGAACAATGCTGGCTTCAAAGTCCTTGTTTGGGAGAGGAAGCGTGGAGCCGACTGAGGCGTCAGACCGTCAATGACGTTGGCTAAGAACGCCTGCTGCTTTTCAGAGTCCTTTGACAATGATGTAAGCTCTGCAAGATGGTTGAAGTCAAGAGGGAAGGCAAGTGCTGCCTGGACTGCATTTTCAATGTCGAGGAGACGTGATTTGTGAGCTGAGTTGGTGTCTTGAAGGAGCGTTGGAAGAGTAGCAGCAATGGAAGAGAGCGCTTCTGGGGAGGGGTTGCTGATTGACTCGTAGATGTCAGCTATGTGGGAGGTGCACTTCTCCTTGTCATTTGAGGACGGGAAAAGAAGCACCACAATGGCGTTGAAGAGCTGGAGGCCTGCAGTGCCTGGGATGTCATGTTCCACAGAAAGTTGTTCGATGAACTCAGCCAGCGTCGACTTGTGAGCAGCCCTCAAGAACTCCACGAAAGGTGGTTCAAGATGGGTTTTAGTGTTATCCGAGAGCATCTGGAAGATCTCCAGTGTCTTGAGGGCGTCCGTGGTGGCTTTGCTCTCAAACTCCACGAGGTTGGTGTTTCCACCCTGGGCAACAAAGTACCGGTATGGCACCAGGACGGTCTTCCACCAGTGCTGGAACTCTGGAAGGTCCTCTACGGGCGCAAAAAGAGCCGTTTCGCCCTCGAGCGTCCATTTGAGATCCAGTATTCTGGCCCTGGCCTTCACAAACTCCAGGACAACATTCTCAGCTGAGTCGTCAAAGAGGAACTGGGCACACTCATTGCTGATGTGCGAGCGGAGTGTGTGGCACCGCTGCTCCACAACTTCGGGCGAGACATCAATGAGAAGGTGTAGAACCGAAGTTGGCGGTAGTGAGTCGTATAGGTCTGGAGCTGGTCTGTCCTTGGTCAACATCTTGACGAAGGAGAGCTCAGAGGAGGGCACAACTAGCGGTGTATACGTAAGCAGTACTTTAAGAGCATCGCTCAATTGCACGATCGGCGCAACCGTTTTGAACTCTTCAAAGTGTGCCTGTGTCGCCAGGTGCGCCAGAGTAAGCAGAGCCTGTTCGTCTTTCATATCCGGTGGTGGCAACGGTCTCTCGATCTCTTCAGCTGGTGCCATATGAGCGCAAGCTGAGTGCCACATCACCGCAATAAACTCTAGCGGAGAAAACGAGTTCGCGAAACCGGAGGGCCTGAAGTCGAAACATAGTGTTCTCGTCCATCTCAGAAGCCCTAAGATCTCCAGGCCAATTGAGATACTTACTCAGTCGACTCGTCAGATCTATCGTATTGTTGAGATGTCTTACAGCCCAGAGAATGCCGCTAGTAAGTTCCAGAGCCATCCGGTGAGCACTCGCCTCGTTGAGGCCACCCGAACTGAACACTAACAACAAACCCTAGAACAGGCAGCTGCCCAACGAACGCTAGATATTGCCCATTTTGGTCCTGTTTCTCGTGGCTACCTTGACCAACTCATCTCCGTACACACACACACGAACAACATCCTCTCATACAGCGCGTCCAAGGCCCTCCCGCGCGTCTCTCCCGATGCACTCCGTGCTCTGAAGTTTGAGATTGCAAAGAAGCATGCCCTGGCTACAAGCCACATCGAGACGTGGTCTCACGAGTTCAACTCCCTGGTGTCTGATATCGACTCGCTGAGGGCACTGTTGGAGGACAGCACGATATCGCTCACGATGGAGGAGAAGAAGAAGAGGCAGATGATGATGAAGAAGCGCCAGGACGAGTTGCAGAAGAAGGCAGAGGACATTGCATACGTGAACAAGGAGATTGACAGCTTCAAGCCAGTGGCTTCACATGGCCAAAGAGGCGGAGCTGCTGGTGGCGTTTCCATCAAGCTCACAGAAGAGGAGATAGAGAAGGAGTTCGGCCCTGAGAATAAGCAGGCGGTGATGGAGTCGAGATACGTCACCAAGACCAGGGTGCGGAAGGAAGTTACAAGTGAAGGAGAGGAGGGAAAGACAGGCTTTGTGTTTGTGCCTGAGTTCACCATCTCCTCACCCGTCAGTGACACAGTGGCCAAGTTGCAAGAGCGCAGAGAGAAGCTGCTAGAGGAGAAACAGTTCTACATCGACCAGCTCAACCTCGTCAAGGAGCAGTTCTTGGACAAGGCTAGAAAGCTGGAGGCATGGAAGGACATTGTTGGGCTCACACAGGACGAGAACATGGAGTCAGTGGATGAGGATGAAGAAGACGTGCATATTGACGACATGGAGGACATGCTCACAGATGATGAGAGACACGATATCCATGAGAGCGATGGCGAATTGAGCGAGCATGTACACGTTGATGAGCTTGCTCATCATTCAAGCGACTCTGAACACGAGGTAGTGCCAGATATTGCAAACGAACTTTAGGAGCAAGAAGTGAATGGTGAGTAGGATGTTGATATGGAGGAGTAAAACTACAGATAGGTACATATACGTCATCAATTAGTTTATGTACAAAAGACTGTCACGGTGATTACTGCGAGTAGACCCTACCAACTACAGAATCGTCGCTCATTTGTTCGAGTTCGATGACTGGAGCAGCACGGGACCGACCACCCATGCGTCTGTTGCGACTCACAATTACACTAGCTGAATCGTCTCTACCCTTCACCGGTATTAACAGATCAGAGAAGTCGAGATCGTTGCTGGCAGCCGCGTTGTGATGAGCTCCGTGTGCAGAATTGTAGTTATCCAAGATAAGGTCAGGGTTGAATGCATCATTGGCGACAACATCTGGAATGGCAAACTCCGGCTCGCTCTGCGTGGCTGATAGGTATTCGTCTTCCTCGGTGTCTTCGACCTCCTCATTCACGGGTTGCTCTACCTTCTCTCTCTGTGTATTCTTCATACCGGTAGGATTGCTCAATAGCTAGTAGAACTTGATGACTTTCTCGTGTGCGAATACCTTACTCTCATCGAAGTTCAGGATCTGTAAACCATCACGGTCAACTGCTCGAGAGATGGCGACGTATGCCTGGCCTTTCTCAAACACTCTCTGTAGGTTGACACGAACTCTTGGAATTGTTTGACCTTGTGACTTGTGAATGGACAAAGCCCAGGCCAACATCAATGGCAGTTGGGTTCTCGAAACAAGAGGTTTTTGCCTCTCATCTTCAACTGTCCACGTCTCTGGTGTCACCAAAACAGTTCTGGAGCACTTGTCTGGGGTGAGGAAGCGCACTAAAGGCAGCTTTTGGCCCCTTGATGCCTTGTGAAGCTTGTTCATCAGTCCAATTTTGCTTTGAATTGAGCGCTGCTGATCAGGGTCTTCCGACTTGGCACCCCTCAAAAAGTCAAACACTGTAGACTCCATCGCCTCAATTTCAGCACTTTGTCCATTACTCTCGATAACCGATTTGACCTCATCACCTGTTGTCTGTGCCTGGGCCTTCAAAGCTTGTTTGTGTAGTTGCTTATCCACGAAAACTTCCATTTCTTCCTCGTCTTCAATCTCACCAGATTCTAACTTCTCATAGGCCATATAGGTATCTCTGTCAACAAAATCGAGCACCTTACCCAGTGAACCATTGACTAAGGACCCGTCAAGGTTCTTGATCAGCATAACCTGGGCACCCTTCTTCAACTCCAAATGCTGAGGGGCCATGAAGTTGGCTAACAATCTCATACGGTGTTCCTGGTCTTCGATCAGTCCACCATCATATGCCTCGTAGTAATGTATTGGGGTCTTCAGTGCTCGTAGATGGTAAGCATTGGCCTAGTCAACTTCTGACCTTGTGGAGAACAATTCTGTAGGTTCAACACCAGCCTCTGGCAAGTCACGTTCCAATGCACGAAACTTCATAAGGGATTCGTTTGAGACTATGCCCCTTCTCATATCATTCAACATGTCAATAAACTCCATATCACCCTGCTGACGGAACACTTGCCTCAATGTGAGTGTTTGTTTGAGTGTGCGCTTCCATGAGTGGGACTCAAAGCAAAATGTTGCCTGGTTGTGTTCATTCGAAACCGGTGGTAGTTGGAAGAAGTCACCACAACAGATGACCTGAATGCCACCGAATGGTTCGTCATTCCTTCTCAGCGCACACGCGATGTCATCCAGCTTATCGAACAGCTCACCACTGATCATGGAGACTTCATCGATGATCAACACCTTCACAGACTTCCAACGCTGTACTGACTTTCTGTTTCTCCTCACCTTCTTGATCAGCTATTCCGAACATTCTTTACCAAGTCCGATACCGGCAAACGAATGCAGCGTAATCCCTCCAACATTAACAGCAGCCAGGCCAGTGGACGCTGTGACTGCGACTTCTCCATCTCGGAATTTGAGCCTCAAAGCCTTGATCAGCTCTCTCAACAGAACAGACTTACCCGTACCGGCAGACCCAGTATAAAACATTGAAACGCCTTGAAGCACTAGGTTTTTGATATACATCTGCTCCTCAGACAACAAAATGGGTTGAACCTTTTTGATTGTGGCTGCTGTGCTCAGGCTTCTCGTTTGACGAGAAGTATTGAACTGATCCGGTCTTTGGGTAAGAAGTGCTAGCTGTGGTTCAGCCTTTGACTTTGGACGCTTCAGCAGATTGTTTGCGTTGGCAATCATACGGCTCGTGGCTTTGGATGAAGTGTGGATGCGTTCTGTAAATGGAGTGGTGAGTGCTCTGGTAGACCTCTGTCTGAGGTTCTGGTTTGTGGGTATCTCAGTATCTGGCTTCAAGCCGTTCTTCTTGGACTTTGGACGCTCACCTGTAGAGTTGTAGTGGTCCAGTTCGTCTCTGGTCCAAAGAGGGATATCCTGCGGTATGCTGGTCTAAGAGTCTGAATGCGATCTTCTTGTCCTCTTTCTTGTGAATGAGTGCGATGCCTTAGCCACCTGTGGTGACAATTCGATGATGCCGTCATCATTAGCTTCTGTCCTGGCCTCGTATTTGTTCTTGTACTCATCCAGTGTTGGATAGAGTGACGGTTTCGATGTGACTTCAACCTGAGTGGAACCACCAAGAGGCAACGTCTCAGTCCTAGTGAGCTCAGGTGGGATGACACTGTTGCCCTGTCTCGAGAGCTTTGGTATAGTCTTCCCAGCAGGTTGCACTTCTGTGTCAAAATTGATGGTCTTTCGACTGTGCACGACTCGTGTGCTTTGGGGCACATCGGCGTTGAGTATCTCAATGCGGTGGTATGTTGGCGATGACGTCTCCGGCGCTGAGATAGCGATCCGTGATGAATCGTCTTTGGGCACATCTGACACTTGAGAGTCCAACTCATCGGCGAACAGATCCTGAATGTCTTCAGTCTTCAAAGGCGGTAGTTTTTTCGGCGTAGATGGGGCCACAGGCGCTGTGGCTCCTTCAGTGTTGGCGTTGATGGCATGGGCTGCTCTGATAGATGTCAACACCTGTGAGTTCTTGGACTGTGGCGACCCCGATAGCGCTGCCGTTCCAGTCCCGGTCTTTTGTGGGGCATCGTCAGATCCACTGAATATGTCCTCTTCAAAGTCCTCCTCGAAATCGTTCTCAAACTGCTTGTTGTGCTGCTTGACGGGCGACGGCTTCGTGGGGCTCCTGGGAGACGATTCGATGGCGACGGGCATCCCAACTGGCGAGCCATCGCTGTGGAAGGACTCGTCAAACACCATCAGATCGTCAAGATCAATGTGCCTTTTCTGACGCGGTGTGTTCGCCATGGCACCTGGAGACGGACGCGTGGAAGAAGTGGCAAAAAGGGCTGCAGAGAAACGTGAACGCAGGAGAGGAGCGAGCCGTGTGCAAACCCTGGGAGATTGGCGGAGCATGCAGTGGGCACGTAGCAAGATCAGTCTCTCTAGGCAGAGAGGACTATACGGAATGCGGAGAGGGCAGTTTCCGCTGTGTTTGGGGCGTTTGATCTGTAGACAGAAGTTGACGCGTTGCGTTGGTGGTGTTTTCGTGTTGTATTGTGGCGAATGAAAAGCGTTGATGCACTGACGCGCCTCAACTAGCCAAACCAGCTCGTGTACTGGGGACAGCGAGGAGCCAGGAGATTAACCAGCAGAAATACAGAGAACATCCTGCCATGTCACTTGTCTGGAAAAGTATTACAGTGCCTCTTTCAGAGCTGCAGCTGCCGAAAGTGCTGCGTTGTGGACAGGCGTTCCGGTAAGTGTGACGTTGCCATGAGACATCAGACGAAAGATGTGCTCGGCGAGGCTCCCTCTCTGCTTCTCAAACACTAACGAAAACGCTCTTTAGATGGAAGAACATCGATAACGTCTGGTCCTGCACCCTGGGCAGACACGTGGTGTTTCTGAAACAGGAAGATGACAAGCTCCAGTATGCTTCACTGCCCGAGTCCGACGAGATAGGCACTACCATCCACGACTACTTCAACCTCGACGTTAGTATCACCGAGCTGTTCAAACAGTGGTCCCAAGTGGACAGTGTGTTCCGCAAGACATGTATCGGGTTCGAAGGCGTTCGCAACTTGAGACAGGATCCATGGGAGAACCTCATATCTTTCATATGCTCCTCAAACAACAACGTCAAGAGGATCTCTCAGATGTGTGACAACCTGTGCACTCATTTCGGCGACCACATTGCCACTTTTAACGGCATCGACTATTACTCATTTCCCTCAGCCGAAGTCCTTGCAGAGGCAGGTGTTGAACAGAAGCTGAGAGACCTCAGTTTCGGCTACAGAGCGAAGTTCATCAACAAGACCGCATAGCTTGTACTGGAGTCACCAAAGGGCCACCTGGAGAATCTGAGAATGTTGCCGTACGAAGATGCACATTCAGAGCTGCTGAAGTTCACAGGCGTGGGACCGAAAGTGGCCGACTGTGTCTGCCTCATGTCGCTTGATAAGCATGATGCCATCCCAGTAGACACGCATGTCTACCAGATCGCCAAGAGAGACTACAAACTCAAGTCTAAGGGAGATGCAGTCACACCGAAAACCTACGAACTGGTAAGAAAACTCTTTGTTGACCTGTGGGGTCCGTATGCCGGTTGGGCTCAAAGTGTTGTCTTCGCAGCCGACCTGAGAGATTTGAACAACGGTCTCAACCAAGTGAATGGTGTGACCGTGAAGGCAGAACAAACAACATCCAAGTCTACTAAGAAGACAGTTCATGTTAAAAGGGAACTGGCTGGTACTGACGTTGTTGTAGAAGTCACTAGCAGTCACTTCGTTGAGCTAAAAGAAGAGGAGATTGAGTACAGCGCCAGTGGCCGTCCCAAAAGAAGGAAAACGATCAAGAAAGACATTATTTAACATGAGTAAAGCTATGATTTCAAATCGTCATCATTTCGGAAATATATACAGTATTTATTTTGTCCCATTTACAGTTTTCACTCGGCAGTCTGTTCAGCGAGACCGTTGATCCACTTCTGAATGACGACAATCTCATCCTCCTTTCTCACAGTCTTGTCACCAGAAGCTCTTCTCTCGAAAATACTGTCAATGGCTTCCTTCAAGGCAGCCTCCTCTGTTGGGGCGAAGAAAAGCATCATGGCCTCACCGACATCGGTGACAGGTAGAAGCTCGTCGAACTTCTCATGTGTCTTGCCGTAACGCTCGGCAACAAGGTTTGCGATCCACTTGAGACCCTGAACAAAGTGCTTGTCCACCTTGTTCTCACCAATCACCTCGTTGATTCCAAAGATGGCGTATTGCAGTCTTCTTAGACTCTCAGTGGCTTCTGTAAGCTCGTCTTGTGTAGCATTGAGGTAGTAGTCTCTGAACTCGGTGAGTATTTGTTCTTTAGCTTCTGGGAAGACTTCCTTAGCGTTCTCCTCGGCATGTGCACGCTCACTCAGCACGTGTCTAATTCTCCACATAGTCTCTCTCACACGATCACTCATAGCCATGAACTGCTGATCTGGCTGCTCGATCTCTGCCTGAAGTACCTGAATCTCTCTGGCGAGGATGTTACGCTCTTTGAGGCAGCTGTACCACAAACTGTGCAAGTCGTCAAAACTTTTACGTCTCAGCTCTGGGATCGTCCAGGCACGCCCAGCAGTGTCCAGGTCATCATATGTTCTGAGATACTTCTTGTCGTGGAAAAATTGCCAAAGCGGATGGTCAGCGCTGACATCAAAGTTCTTGGCTGTTGGAGTGATAGGTGGTCTGATCTTGAGTGGCGCGCGCTTGACTCTGTTAAGAAGCTGTGAGCTTGTGTGAAGAGCTCTCTTCTGTGTGTGAGAGAACATCTTGAGTTTGTATATGTGAATCAAAGACAGCTGCGCTATGCTTTCTCTCCCTCTGCTTCTTGATGTTGTTCAGTGCATCGTTTCGTCAACATTTTTTCACGGCTTCGGAGAGCTACTGGGCTGCCTAACCAGCATTCAGCTGACTAAGCAGAAGCATCCTGTGCTAATTTCTCCGGTTACACTGATAAACAACGAAGTTAATGGTATAAATAGCAAAATTATAAACAGGTTTGTGTCACTCAGTTGGAAACTGAGAAATCACTCTTTGTGATGGCAGACCTTTCGCACATCTGCTTGAAGATGCCATCGTTGTTGAACAGAGCCAGTGGAGTGTCAAACTCTTCAATCTCACCTTGTTCCAACACCAGGATTCTGTCGTAGTTCAAGATCGTTTTCAGTCTGTGCGCAATACACAAAATTGTGCAATGGCTGAATTCCTTAGTGATGGTAGCCTGGATTTTGGCATCGGTCTCGTAATCCACACTCGAAGTGGCTTCGTCCAAGATCAAGATACGCGAGTTTCTCACAAGTGCACGGGCAAGAGCAAGCAACTGGCGTTCACCGAGAGAGAAGTTAGAACCCTCATCCTCAACGGTCTGATCAAGATGGAACTTGTGGAAGTTTGGATCCTCCTTAGTCTGTACCTTGACGGTGTTGAGCACAGCGGCATCAACGAGGCCTGATCTTCTCATAGCATCCCAAAGATGTTCGTCGTCACTCTCTCCGAATGGATCCAAATTCTTTCTAATGGTTCCTTGGAACAACACTGGGTCCTGTGGGATGATAGACAACTTAGATCTCAGCTCAAATAGACCCAGTTTGGAAACATCGACACCGTCGATGAGCATACGACCCTCAGCTAACTCGCTCAGTCTGTACAGAGCTGTCATGATAGAGGACTTACCGGCACCTGTTCTACCGCAAATTCCAATCTTTTCTCCACCAGCAATATCTAAGGTGATGTTCTTGAGCACCAATGGCAACCCATCTCTGTATCTGAGAGAAACATTTTCAAATGTGATAGAGCCTTCTTCTGGCCACGATGGGGCAGGTGTGGTTTCATTAACACGGTAAGGCTTCTCCTGTCTCAGTTCGTTTGCATACTGACACAATCTTTCAACGGAGTTCATCTCGTTTTCGACAGTGGTGTAAGCTCTCATAATCAAGGCCATTAAACCACCAATCTGCAGCACATAAGTGACAAGCAAACCAGCTGACGCAGCGGAAATATCAAACTGTCTGGTGACCGTTAAAAGAGACACAACACAGAGCAAAGCAACGGCAACCATATCCATATGAATAGAGATCCATCTCTGGTTGGCAATCACAATGAAATAAGCCTCGTTCATACGATCAACGTAATCTTTGTTCTTTCTCAAAAATCTGGCAGTAGCACGATATGCCTTCAAAGTCATCATACCGTTCAGCATCTCGTTGAAGTTATTGTACACAAATGAACGCTGAACAGCTTCGAGTCTCTTAATTTCACGAGAAGAGGCCTGATAAAAGTCTGTGATGAGGACAAATATGATGATCAGTGGTGGGATGACAAGAGCGAACCAAGGAAGATAGATGATACAAAGAATAATGACACCTGCAACGAATGCAGTAGGGTGCATGAACATTCTGAGTTGCTCACCGATTTCGTTGTCTAGAACATCAGTGTCCTTTGTGAACCTGTTCAGGATTCTTCCCATAGGTGTTACGTCAAGGAAAGCCATTGGGGAGTGAAGGATGCGCTTGGTAGCCTTGATGTTCAAGGATCTCGCTGATGTGGTGGACATGTAACCAAGCAAGACGAAAAACCCTGCAATGAACACCAAGTTCAAAATAACGAACATCACGTAAATACCGATGTAAAATCCTTGTGACCGATTATCCCACTTATCAGAGATCCAGAATGAAAGCCAAACATTAACAAAAATTGATGTGAACACATCCATAATGAGCAGGACAACAGCAAGAGGCGCAATAGTGGCACCGAAAATCCCACCACCCTCTCTGATGTAAGATTTGTAGACTTCACTTGAGATTTTGTTCTTGGACTTCTGTTCATCCTCAATCAAGGCACCAGCAACAGCATCATTGTTGTTACCCTTGGATGTAGTGGATTGAAGGTTTTGCAGTTTGAGCTGCTCCTTTTCCTCATCTTCCTCTTCGTCTTGTTCTTCTTTGGATTCTTCAGACGTCTTGGAGAACTCCATCAGTTTTACAAAACTTTCGTTGGTATTAAGCAGCTCCTGGACGGTTCCGATGTGGATAGTGCCATCTCCATTCAGGTAGATGACTCTATCAGCCTTGTCGATCAAAGACAACTGGTGCGTGGCTAGGATTCTGGTTTTGTCCTTCATCAATCCACACAAACAATCATCGACAATCTGCTTACCCACCCTAGCATCGACAGCACTCAGGACATCATCTAGTAAAACAATATCCTGGTCAGCATAGACTGCTCTAGCCAGGTTAATTCTTGCCTTTTGACCTCCTGACAATGTGATACCACGCTCACCGATCTCGGTAAGGTCACCACCAGTAAGGAGCTTCAAATCATCTCTCAAAGCACAAACATCCAACACGCGATCGTAACGTTCCTCATCAAATGGCAAACCAAAGATGATATTCTCCTTGACAGTGGCGTTCTACACCCATGGCTGACCACAGAGAAGAACTGAGCCATTGCTAGCAAGTTTACCTGTGACCTTCTTCATGAAACCGGCCAAGGCAATGAGTAAGGAGGACTTACCGGAACCAATAGCACCTGTTACAATGACGAATTCATTCTTCTTGATTTCCAGGTCAATGTTGTGGAAACCTTCAAAAACAGATTTAGTATAGTCGTCATTCCCCTCTTCGCTTGATGTGTCCTTCTTCAAATCACTTTCATTAGCAGAATTGGCAGTCATCTGTTTTTCGGTGGAGGTGGTCGATGGTGTGGCATCGTTGGCCTCCACTTCGGCGTCCTCAAACTTTTCCCAGATAAATGATGCGTTCTCTGCACGAATAGCTACATCTTTTGGTAGCTCCTCTGTGACTTCAGGTTCATCAGCTTCTCCAGACTCAGGATCCTTCAAATCACGGCCCGATTCCAAAAACTCTCTCACTCTTCCAAGACCAATCAAAGCATCAGTACCAGTAGCGAGTGCCATTGGAAGCATCATGACCTGTTGAGCAAGAGAACCGAACAATGAAATGGATGGGAAGATGTTGGCAGGATTCTTGTTTGAGCTGATACCGTACAAGACCAAGAATGCAACCATTGAAGTAAAAGTTGGCAAACCAACAGCAAAGGCAAGCATGAAATTTCTGATAGCTTGCATTTTGAAAATGACACCAGATTCCTTTGATCTCTCATGTGAGACTGCTTTCTCGTAAGCATCCTCCCAGGAGTAGTACTTAATCATTTTCATACTCTGCAAGATCTCACGCATTAGTGAGATACGTTTATCAGTGAATTTGTTGGCGCTCTTTCTCATCTTCAGAAGGAATTTGGCACTAGCAGAGATAATGACGATAGAGATTACGAAAACAGCGATACCAGCTAGCGCTGCGACACCAATATTCACAATCAGCAAAGCAATGGCGATTATAACAGGCACAGGAACAGTCCAACCAAAGGGCTGCAGACCAATAGCAAGATCGATTCTGGAGAGATCAGTGGCCATAATAGATGTGATTGTACCTGGAGAAAACTTGTGGCGGGTCTCAGCGTCGGCTCTAAATGATTTCTTGAGCAAGGCGGTAGTGAGAATGGCTTTGCAGTGAGCACCCGTTGTGAGTGAGTTCATGAGACACTGGTTGATGAGACAACCATTGATTGCAAGGAGGAATGTACAACCTAATGCGTATCCGATACCACTGTTGACAGCCATGTCTGGGTTGGCAGACTTGTTTTGGACGAAAGTGATCAATTTCTTCGACAACATTGGATTACAGACACTGCACACATCTGATAATACCTTGAGGAAAAGTGCGAAGCAGTATTTCCACTTGAATGTTAGGAAGAGAGCCTTGACGAGGGAATACTTTGGATACGGTCTTGCGACAAGGTCTTCCTCTGTCAATGACGGGTCATCTTTAAGAGCCTTAGCACGATCCTTGGCTAGAATGTCATCCAATATGCGCTCAAACTTTGCATACGTGTGATCGATGGCCATCTCAGGCGTAAGCTTGTACATGTCGTTGGCGGTAAGCGTACGCTTATATCCCACCTTCATGATTGGATGAAGCCACCAATAGAAGACCTGCGAGAGCGGATTGGCCTTTTTCTGTGGGAATAGTCTTCTGCTGTCATCTGTGGGAATTTCAGGGACCTTCTTCGATAGCAGCGGTGTCAGAATACGACGCTCGAGGACCAGCTTGCTGGAGTCCTCGGGGTCTACCCTAGGCATAGGCGGGGCGAGATCCTCGTCCGCCATCTTTCTGTGTGTTGCGATGGGCGCTTAGCAATGGATACGGTAGCTGTGGATAGCCGCTGTATTTGACGATCAGAAACGCTTAAACAGAGAAGAGTATGTTAAGGTTGTGGAGGATACCGCTGGTTATTAGTAATTATTGCCTCTCCGCCTGCCGCTGTCGAAGCCGGATGCTTGCCTTTTAAAAAAAAATCAAATTCGGATTTCACTACCGAAACGGCTTGCGGGTGGCGATAGTGTACAGTTTTAAGACGCGTTTATCAAAGCCACATTCGAGCGAGAATTATCGAGCCGCGAGTAATTAATTTAGCCTTGTGACAATAGTGGGGGGTTGTGTCTGAAAGATTCTGGGTGACATCTATTATATTCTCATAGCATGTCCAGGGTCTGATCTGTAGTGGAGTCGTTGGATGGAGGCCCGTTGGCAGTGTCTTTGGCTTTGGCAGCGGTCGGACATAAGCGGTAATATCGCATTTACGAGGGTTAAAGGCGATACCGGACTTTTCTTGGGCCTCGGAGCGTCGCAGCCAATCCCCATGGACCTTGGCACTTGGCCAGTATAAATACTCTTGAGTCGTGTAATGAGGGTTTTCGTACAAAGCAACACCACTGCTTGGTGCTGTTGAACTAGCTACCTATTTGGAAAAATTTCGGGGGAGTGCCCGAGGAAGTTAGCTTGTGGTAGTGCGTAACGCACTTGCAGTCCCCAAACCCCGCCCATCGCAACTGTAGGAGTCTTCGTTCATGGTGTTGCTATACGTAGGCAAAGGGTGACATCAGCCTCGAATCGAGATCGCACCTAGGTAAAGACTAATATTAGTGGAGGCACTGATATGGGTGAAATTTCGAGCGAGTTGTCTGTAGATTCTGGGTCATCTTCCATTGCCCATTTCCCGTATGGCACAGCTCTGCGACTGGTCCGCCTATGTAGACCGTTTGGGATCGTAGGCGGTGAGTAGCTGCGTCAAGCCAAGCCTTTGTTCACAAAATATTTGGCTAATATGAGCCAGCTCTAAAAGCGTGCTCTATAGTTCAGTGTTCTGCATAGAAGAAGGCGCATACATAGCCGCTACCGCATAAAGATGAGCAATGTTCTCCAAGCCTTCTTCGCTCGCACCTCAACTCATTTGAAAGTTTATCTGATCCAAAGCTTAATTGCCAGTTCGAGATCTGCGAGAGACGTTTCAAAACCTCAAATAAATCTCATTGCTGACTAAGCACACCGGGTAACCCGGTTATCTATGTCGCGAAATCTGATCTGGAAGTTGAAATTGTCCACGTAGACAACACGAACGAAGCGTGAGACAACTACAGCGGGTTAAGGAATTGTCATCGGGATACCGCTTTTCTTAATACTAGTCAAGCTCATATAACCAAGTTTTGCCGCCGCGTACATCACCCGAGGATTATTCGTCTACATACACTTATTGTTGACCCAATTGGACGAACAGCTATACGATCCACTCCCGCAGGGCCACTTCAAAACACCACTTAACTAGTAACACCCCACAAAATGTCATTCAGAGGTGCCAAATTCAACCAGATTCCCACATCGAATCAATACCAGTCACAGTATCAGGCCACACAGCCTCTCAATGGTGAGAACTTTGGGACAAAGTTCGAAAACTTCTCGAAGAAAGTGGAGGGTCTTCTTGAGGCCCCAGCTATCCAGAAGATCAAGCCATATGTCCCGCAGATCGGACGTTTCCTCATCGTGGCCACTTTCTACGAAGACTCCTGGAGAATTATCTCTCAGTGGTCGGATCAGCTCTACTACCTGTGGAACTATAGACACATCCCATACTACCTCGTCTTTGTCTTGCTCTCCCTGTGTGTGATCACCATGTTGGTTGGATCTACACTTTTCGTCATGAGAAAGCACCAGATATACGCTTCAGGTTCATTGATTGGTGTTATTCTCACCCAGGGTCTGATGTATGGTCTCTTCGTTGGCTCCAATTTCATGCTCAGAAACCTCTCCTTGATCGGCGGTTTGCTGATTGCCTTCAGTGACACACTGGTCAAGGCCAAGACAAGATATGCCGGTCTCCCAGAGATCCACTCCAACAACAAGTACAAGAACTACGTCCTTCTTGCCGGTCGTGTTCTGCTCATGCTCATGTTCCTGACATTTGCTGCCACTAAGAGCTGGTTCACTGTTATCGTTACATTTGTTGGCATGCTTGCCATCCTCTTGGGCTTCAAGACCAAGTTTGCCTCTGTCATCTTGATCACCGTCTTGATCTTCTACAACTTTGGTCAGAACTCGTACTGGCTTGCTAACACCGAGGCTAAGAGAGACTACTTGAAGTATGAGTTCTTCCAGACTCTCTCTATCATCGGTGGCTTGTTGCTTGTCGTCAACACCGGTGCCGGCGAGTTGTCCTTCGACGAGAAGAAGAAGGTGTACTGATCCATGCGTGTGTATGAATGATTGAATCTACGACACTTAGCATCATCTCAGAGCCGTAGTTATATCCTAGTGTGATGACCCGTGCGCTTACGGCCGAGTACCTTACCTTTGCCGCGGGGAAATATTCCCCGTCCTATCAAAACGTGCCCTTCCACAAGCTTCCATCACTTATTGCTGCCCTTTGCAATTTATAGTACCCAACAAAGCTCCAGCACCACAGACGACGCTAAATATTTGAAACTTCAGCATTCCAATTGCATAGTCAAAATCACAATCACAGATCTGCTGCACTAAGCGCCCGCCGTTATGACCTCAGTTGACGCCAGCAACGTTGAGCTCGTTCCCCATACTGAGCCCACTAGCGTACTAGCCGCTGTAGTGCCGGCGGTTATCAACACCACAACTTCAATGGCACCTGCTGTTTTAAGTAATCTGTTTCGGTTTGTGAGGTGGATATCGGTGCATTTACTGGGACTGGCTCTCGTCACGGTGCCCTCGTGGGTGTACTCGCTCTTATCCATGAGTGTGAGCATCACGCTCAGTTTCACATCTCTCATCTTCATTCTTGGAGCGATGTTCATCGGCAGCATCCTCCTAGTGCGATACAGGGTACTCACAGGGTATACGAAGGCTGTGGATGAAAGAAGAGAGCCACCGAAAGTGGATGCATTCCTCGACTCCAGAACACAAGGCCAGAAGAGGCGTTTTGGCTCGTATCTCGATGAGTTCCTCTTTGCCATCAAGATCTTTGGATACCTCGAGAAGCCTGTATTCAACGAACTCACGCGGTCAATGAGAACACAGAAGTTGGACAAGGACGAGATTCTAGACTTGGATGAGAACCTAGGGTTCTCAATCGTCGTTGAGGGAAACGTGCAGATCTTCACCAAGGTCGATATGAACAGATCTCCTGATAAGGGCGACGATGAGTTTGCAGGAGAAGTAATCACGTTCAATGGACAGAGATACCAGCTGCTCAATGAAGTCAAGACAGGAAATCCGCTGTCATCACTTGTGAACATTCTTACTCTGTTCACAGATGAAGATTCAACATTTCCAAGCGAGACCAACTCGCCGATGTTTCGCCACCGCCATGGCTTTGGCAGCTTCGGCGCTGCCTCTATCGATCCGACATTGGCCAATCCAGACAAGATCGATCCCCTTAATTTGAACGGATCCGAATCATCCACACCGACATTTATACCATCACCAGATATCATCGGCAGAGCCACAGATGATTCCACCATCGCTATCATTCCTTCAGACGCGTTCAAAAGACTCAAGCACAAACATCCACGAGCTTCCTCACACATTGTACAGGCGATTCTCACCCGTCTCTACAGAGTTACCTTCCAGACTGCACATAATTATCTCGGACTGACACGTGAGCTATTTGAGACTGAAGTCAAGCTGAACGGTAATGCTACACTCGATATGCCACCATATCTGCAGAAGAGTGCTATATCAAAGTTCAACACTGCAAATGATGCTGAGTCTCCATTTGAAATCAGAGGCAGAACATATGGACGTTCTGATAATATCAACAGAAGCAGTCATTCCAGTACCAATAGAGGTGGATCTCCAAGCTCCGTGACAAGCCCCACCTCCAAAAAGGATAGGAAGTTGATGCCGAAGCTTTACAGAACAGAGTCACGCCATGTTGTTCTTGGATCTAGAGACTCCTTTAATCCAGGTGATTTGCTATCGAGTGTCCCCTTATCCCGCCAACAGATATACAATTCGGAGGATTCGATCATTACAAAAAGGACTTTCAGCGCAGATGAAGAGACCGAGGATACCTCTCTCCGTTTGTCCTTGGTTGAAGGTATGTTCAAATTCCTAGGAATCGATAGACAGTCATTAATCCCAAACAAGACTTTGCCTTCGATCATCAACAGCCCAGCTGCCACTGACCAGGGTATGTATCCTTCGTACACTCTGGCCCGTGAAGTTGAAAACAGAACAAGAGAATTGTCCACTGTCTCGTCCAAGTTTTCAAATTCAGACTACACGTCTGATGAGATTGATTTCGACTCTGCGAAGAACGAATTTGCAGGTGCTCTAAGACTACAGCATATAAACGCTGGTGATATCGTCATCGAACAGAACGCATCCAGTAAGGGAATGTACTACGTCATCAGCGGTGACATGGAGGTATACTACAACGACTCGAACGGAAAGGAGCACTTGTTACATACTGTGAAGGCAGGTGGCATTGCAGGCTACCTCGGTGCACTTGTTAGGTTCAAATCTTTTGTTTCCGTACGGGCAAAGACTGACAGTGTTGTTGGGTACTTGTCAAACAAGGACCTTGAAAACCTCTGTGAGAAATACTTCATGATTTATCTCTCAATTGCAAAAACTTTGATTCGCTCACTCAGCAAAAAGATCCTTAAGCTTGATGCTGCGCTGGAATGGATTCACCTGGATGCTGGCGAGACACTGTTTAAGCAGGATACAGTCGCCAGTGGCATATACATCATCCTTTCTGGCCGTCTAAGGTCTATTCAAGAAGATCCTTTGAGTCACGAAGTCAACGTCACTGGAGAATTTGGACAAGGAGAAAGTTTTGGTGAGTTCGAGGTCCTTACAGCTTCCAAGCGCTCAAGCACATTCGTTGCGATAAGAGACTCAGAAACAGCGAGAATTCCAAGAACATTATTCGAAATCTTGTCCCTGGAGAACCCATCTGTTATGATTAAAGTCTCCAGAATCGTCGCAAAGACATTGACTCAGCGCCAGGCTAACAATCTTGCTCACGATCCACTACATGTGCCATCGACTTCAAAGTCATTCGCATACCCGACCACCAAGCACTACAGAACCATCACGATACTTCCCACCACGACTGGACTTCCTGTTGGTGAATTTGCCTCGAAGTTGATTACAGCTTTCAACAATGTCAATGTTTCTGTCATTGGCCTCGATCAAGCCTCCACTTTGGCACATTTGGGGAAGTATGCATTTGATAAGCTCTCCAGGCTTCGTCAATCAGGGTTCTTCTCGGATCTCGAAGAACATTACGAGATTGTCGTATATATTGCTGATACTGCAGTCAACTCAAGCTGGACCAACACGTGTATACAGCAAGCCGACTGTGTTCTTTTACTAGCTGATGCATTGTCTGACCCTTCTACAGGTGACTTTGAGAGACTGTTGTTGAAGACACGTACAACTGTCCGAACGGAGTTGATATTGTTACACCCTGAGAAATATGTTGAGCCAGGCCTCACTTCGAGATGGCTTAAGAATAGAATCTGGGTACATGCCCATCACCACATTCAGCTCAGTTACAAGCACAACGATCAACACCCATCATACCCTATACAGTCCAACACAACAAGGGCCATTGCGCAGAATATCAAGTCGAAAGTTGAGACACTCACTGCAAAGTACATGAACTTCAAAGTGAAAACGCACTACACCTCGCCTCTACAGCATAAGAATGACTTCCTGAGACTGGCTAGATTGTTGTCAGGACAGGCAGTTGGTGTTGTTCTTGGTGGAGGAGGAGCCCGCGGCTTCAGCCATCTTGGTGTCTTGAGAGCTCTTCAGGACAATGGCATCCCTATCGATATCATTGGAGGCACATCTATTGGCTCATTCATTGGTGGGCTGTATGCCCGTGACTACGACCTTGTTCCTATCTATGGCAGAGCCAAGAAGTTCGCTGGTAGAGTGGGTTCAGTATGGAGGACGTTGAGTGACTTTACCATTCCAATTACGGCGTACACCACTGGGCATGAGTTCAACAGAGGTATCTGGAAAGTATTTGGGGATACAAGAATTGAGGATTTCTGGATCCAGTACTTTTGCAACTCCACAAACATCACAAACTCTTGCATGGAGATCCATTCATCAGGTGTTGCGTGGAGATTCATCAGAGCATCAATGTCCCTTGCTGGTTTACTTCCTCCTATCACGGATAATGGGTCTATGTTACTGGATGGAGGGTATGTGGACAACTTACCCGTTGAAGAGATGAAGAACAGAGGAGCATCGATCATCTTCGCAGTCGATGTTGGTTCTGTAGATGATCGTACACCGATGACATTTGGTGATTCTTTGAGTGGGTCTTGGGCGCTCTTGAACAAGTGGAACCCCTTCTCGAGCCATCCTAATGTTCCAGCCATGTCAGAGATCCAGATGAGATTATGTTATGTGTCTTCTGTCAATGCATTGGAAAGAGCAAAGAACACTCCTGGTGTTATTTACCTGAGACCTCCGGTGGAGAACTACGCCACGCTCGACTTTGGTAAGTTTGAGGAGATTTACAGCGTAGGGAGCGTTTATGGACACATGGCTTTGAAGCAGCTGTCAGATGCGAATCAGCTGCCACGGATTGCAGCTGCTGGTATCACACAAGACCACAGAAAAGACAGAGTGATTCAAAGACGCAACAGTATTTAATCATAGACGAAGGTAGACTTAGATGACTGAGTAGTCATGCGGTAAAACAAGGTTAAGCAATGAATCAAAATGGGCATGAACAGTCGTTCCAGAGTTCTATATTACAAGTGATATAAGGAAACCTTCCAGGGTTTCATTCCGGTGTTGTAGCACTCACGAGAATGACGGAGTCGCCTCTGACGAAGAGGATTTCCGAAGTTTTCGTTGTGGAGCTCAGCTCCTCCTCGGCAATGTCGTAGATGGTTTCGACAGCATCACTGAGCACGATATTGCAGTGTGAGTCGTATGCCTGTCATGGAGCAAAGTTAGTACTGAACATTAGTCTCAAACGTTTGATTAAGCACCACTTACCTGCAGTTTTCCTGTGATCTCTCTGGCACCACGAAGTTTGATGAAGACTGGCTCATCCAGTAGCGATCTAATGAGGTCGAGTGGTTCGTTTGATGATGATGTAGACATTTCTGCGGTGGTGTAATCTGCTCGCTGGACCTTCAAGTGAGCACCTGCTTTCATCAACCAACCCTCAAAGCGGTGATGTTATACCATTTGTTGTTGGCTGGAGGTCCGTCACAGTTCGCGAAAAGAGTGTGCTGACGTAATATTTAACAGATCGGTATGCGCCACATATCAGAGTCAGCTTACAAAATTGCCTTCAACGGAAGACCCTCGCACGACGCTTTCAAGTGGGGGTGGAAGCTGTTGTAGTGGACTTTCCTACTCTGATCCACAGGCTTAAGCTGTTTCTTGCACGTACCCGGCTGCCCCAAGCGTAATATCCTATACCGTGCACATGATGTTCAAGACACTGCTTTCCGGAGCTGCCAGACCGAGATCCCTACACCCTCATCGATTGGCTACCTCATCACAGCTGCAGTGGGTGCGCTCTCTATTCATAAAGACAGAGGAGACACCAAACGACCATGCACTGAAGTTCCTCCCATCGCTGTCGATCTTGCCGGATGGTGAAACGATCGAGTATCTCAGTGGGCGTGAGGCCCACGCCTCGCCACTGGCCCGTAAGCTGTTCTCAGTGGATGGTGTCAAGACGGTGATGCTTGGTCCAAACTTCATCACCGTTGAGAAAGCTACACATATCAACTGGTCACTCATCAAACCTGAAGTGTTTGCCATCATGACTGAGAGTTTTACGTCGGGCGAACCCCTCTTTGACGAGAATGATCTACCAAGGGACGCCATGTTTGACGACGATGACGATGACATCGTGGCGGAGATCAAAGAGCTCATTTTCACAAGGATTAGACCGGCTATCCAGGAAGATGGTGGTGACTTGGAGTTTGTGAAGTTTGAAGAGGACTCCGGTACGGTATGGCTGAGACTCAGAGGTGCCTGCCGTTCGTGTGAGTCTTCGAGTGTCACACTGAAGAATGGAATTGAATCTATGTTGAAGCACTACATTGATGAGGTGGAGGAGGTGAAGCAGATCGATGATGAAGACGAAGTGGAAGACCCACTGCCTGAGCTCAAGAAGTTGAGAGAGCAAGATATGGCTGCTCGCCAGTCATCATCGACGCCCACTGCTTGATGACAGAGCAGGGAATCACACAAAACTGATATGAAGGATATTTATTAATGAACAAGCCATATACATACAGCCTACGAAATTTTACATCGTAACTTCATTGTTATAGACTAAAAGATTAAATAGTTCAGGCTGATACTGTGGCCGGTTCCTCAGTAGAACCTGAAGAGATACTCTCCTTTGTAGATTCATCTGGAGCACTCACTTCCTCAGTTGGTGCCATTGTAGGCTATGATGGTGAAGTCAGCTCCTGTTGTGGCCCTTGTTGTGGCTATGATGTAGTCATTGTTGGCGTCGGTGTCGGCGTAGGTGTTGCTGTTGGTGTAGGTGTAGGTGCTGTGTCTTTGACGGTAAGAGACGATCCTTCAAAAGCTGCCTCTGTGCCAACCTTGGTGATTGGTCGCTTGCCTTGTTTCCCGCTTAGTTGTTGTCTCTTGTTACGTCTGGCGCTTGCCACTCTCTCGTCACGGTCGATCTCACCAGTAACCTTTTGAAGATACTCGGGCACTGGCTTTCCGTTCTTCAGGTACGACATCTTCCAGTTACGGGCCTTATCCTTGAGTTGAACTTGTGTACGACCCTTCAACGCCTCACTGACCTTACCACCTGGGCCATAGAATTCTAATATTTTGGCCCAATGTGGACCATGTCCCTATAGAGCCTCCACAAGAGCCTTCTCCTCGACTGGTGACCATGGTCTTCTCATAATGTTACGCAGTCTTGGTGGAGCTGCTGATGTGTTCTTCTTGCCCTGGCCAGGGACAGATCTCTGTGCCTTCGCAGCATTCTGTGACTCGTTGACACGGTCAAGCTCTTCCTGAATACGACGATTCTCTCGCTCTTGTACTTCTCTCTCCTTCTCCGCAAGTCTTCTCTGTATTTCCTCCTTGCTTAACGAGCTCAATGGCATTCCACTGTGCGCCTCTATGGCATCACTAAATTTAGCCAGGAAGGTGTTGCGACCCTTACGGCCCCAAAGTAATGAACCAATATTTTTCGAAACGAAACTGAAGAGCTCCTTGAGGAAAATCAACCAGTCGTAACTCTCGGATAAGTCCATGTCTTCTTCCAATTTAGCCAGTGTTTCACGACGAGACTTGCAGCGCATGATGAAGTCATGCTCCGCTGGGGTTAACTGTGACGAATGACGGCGTTCCAGCAAAGTCTGTTCCAGAGAGTCCGGGAAGATGATGTCCAGAACTTCCTCTCTTGTACGATCATTGGATTCAATGGCCGAGATGTAAGCCTGTGTTTTCAGTTCCAAGAAGAGACCGGCGTGTGCCTTGAGCAATTTACCTGCTGTGACATTGTGTTGAGAGCCCTGCTTTGTTGTCTTGAACCAACTGCTCAATGTGGAAGGGCAGAACACATCCAAGAACGACTCGTCCAAGAAGAAAAAACCCACATCGATGGAACCGAGCGTCGCTAGAAGGAATGTGGCGAGGTTGGCCTTTCTTAGTGCGATATCAACGTTGTCTTCGAGATCTTTCAAGTTTTGAATACCCTCCTGTGCGATTATCGATGTGTCTTCCACGATGTGATGGAGGTCGAGGAAAGGATCATCATCAGAGTAGATCTTCTTCACCTGCTCAAACAGGGCAACTAGCTCCCTGTAAACGAGGTTTTCAGGTGTGGTTTCCTCAGACGTCACCATGGCCAATGTCTCTTCGTATGGGCCAACACCGATCAGTCGAAGGATCTGAGTAGCGACGTTGTCAAGCAGTGGGATCGAGTTGATGGCGAACTGAACTCTAACGGGTAGTGACTCATGTGCAGTCAATATAAGCGGCAGTGAGGCCAAGTTTGCCTTCATAAGCACCAATGGAGAGAGCTCCATCGGCAGAGGATGTGAAACTGTGCTGAGAAGAGCTGAGTCCTTAGGAACGGGCACTCCGTTGTGCAGTACGGATGTCTCCCTGTCATACTCTATCGTATCTGGCTCGGGCTGTGCCTCAGGCTCATTCTGCTGGGCTGGTTCACTGAAGTCTGCTTCGGCAATCACCTCCTCCACAGGCGACTTTGATGTAGATGGTTCAGGCGATGCTGGTTCAAGCCTGGCTCGCTTGCTGACATCCTCTTCCTCAGGCAGCGCTTCTGCGGGACGCTTCTCTTGCGAAGAAGCGGTATCTAAGGCCGTTATCTGCTCTTCGCTCATGACTGGTACAACAGCTAAGTGACGGACTCAGAGCTGGTGTGAATTAGACGTTATGAGTCCGCTCTTGTGTTTGTTTACCTTTTGGTAAAATTTTATGTGCCTCTCACTCAAATGGAGCTATGGGTATACAGTTGTGGCACGGGTTCGAGTCCCCGTCGCATCTATTTTCAAGGGCTATTTAGCTGCAGGTGTTCGGGATTTTGGGGATATGTTATTACAGAGCGGAGCTACCTAGATAAAATTGTTGGTCTAGCCTTTGGTTCTCATTCTATACTGTACACTAGGCTCATTCCGATGAGTTAGAGTTGAAGAGAGAGCTCCAGTTAATGATGGTTTGATTTTGTATGGGGACCTTTCAAGTTGATGCTGTACTCCCCATACTGAAATCTGCATTACGCTAGTGTACATATCAGTCTGATGTGAATATATCTCCCGCTCTCGCAGGGAGCGCGCTGACTGTGCCGCTCGACTCACCTCCGTTGCGCTCCCGGTTACTCGGGTTCCATTTATGCCCCATCCGCGCTTGTTGCCGTGGGGACCGCAGCTGTGTTATGATTCCAACGCCTCGCGTCCTCGCGTCTTTGCGTGAGCCCCTAGCAACGGCGAGAAAACCAAAACAAATACAAAAAGGACGCGATTCCGCCCACATCTTCCCTCTAACTACACCCACACCCCTAGCAATAGATACCCATCACCACACGTCGATAATTACATAATGGCCGCCGCTGCTACCACCAAAAAGACCGTCTCCAAGAAGGCTCCAGAACACCCACCATATGTCGGTACGTCTAGTCCTTGTGGTTGCGCCCTTGCTGTTCTGCTGGTGTTGTTTTGATTGAAGGGAAGTCACCTTCTCCTCAAACCTCAATGCAACTCTTCATAGAGTCTCGCAACAAGCTCAAGTGAGTGCATCTACTAACACCAACACCTCAGAGCTCATCAAAGCCGGTATCCTCTCTCTCAAAGATCGTAACGGATCCTCCCGTCAGGCCTTAAAGAAATACATTCACGCCAACTACAAGATCACCGCCAACAACTTCGATGGTCTTTTCAACTTGGCCCTGAGAAGAGGTGTCGAGAAGGGCATCTTCGCTCAGCCAAAGGGTCCTTCCGGTCCAATCAAGCTCAGCAAGACTGCTCCAGCTGCTAAGCCAGCTGCCAAGCCAGTTGTTAAGAAGGCTGCTCCAGTTACAAAGAAGGCTGCCCCAGCTAAGAAGGCTGCCCCAAAGAAGGCCGCCCCAGCCAAGAAGGCCGCTCCAGCTAAGAAGGCCGTCCCAAAGAAGGTCACCAAGCCAGCCCCAAAGAAGGCCGCTCCAAAGAAGGCTGCTCCTGCTAAGAAGGCTGCTCCAAAGAAGGCCGCCCCTGCTAAGAAGGCTGCTCCAAAGAAGAAGGCTGCTGCCAAGAAGTAAGCTCACCAAGTCGAGTTTGTATATTTGAGAGTTTGATCATTTGATCATCTCCTGTTCCGTTGAAACGGTTCCATGTCTTGTGCGTTTGTTTGGTTTCCCCTCTTTTTCTCTTGTCCCTATTTTTATTGTTGTTCCTCTCCTTCTAATGGTATTGAAACGTCTTGATTTTCTTCAATTTTTTCTTTCCTGGTGTGTTTTGTTTCAAGGGTCTTTGATCACTCACCCAGGCATTGCCTCATTCATTGGTATGAGTGCCATTGGTCTCCATCTACAGAGTATTATTACAAAAGGCGTGTGAGTGGTGTTTTTGCCCATATGTCCAGTCTGTGCTATAACTACGTGGGGTGGGGCCGTTGTATTACTATATCAGTTTTTGTCATGTTATTTGTTTTTGTCTCATATTGGTTTGATGTCCCAGACCCCGGGTGTGTTTTGAAGTGAGCTGTATACTAGTATTTTGAGTCCACGGTTGTTTTATAGTGAAGTTTGATTGTAGCATCCCTATGTCCGGACATCAGCACTTTCGCGAACCCGTTCGATACTTCTGGCATCGGCTCTACGTGCCACGATCCGCCGATCCGATCCCTGGGTGTGGAACCCGGGGAAGGGTCGCTCAACGCACACCTTTACGGGCCCATTGGTTGGTTAAATGAATCGTCACTGGTACATATGAGAAGTCACTCACTACAGGCAGAAATTTCCTGTACCAAGTGTCCTTCTTTCCACCCCCCACGTTTTGTCCCGAAGCGACCACGCCTGTCCCGGCCCCAACAAAGAGAACTGCTGATCCCGAGAGCCCCGAGACGAGTCGCGCGGGAGCCGGAATAGCCCCCCAGTTTTCATATGGTGACACTTCTATTGGCTCGTTTAACACCGGTGATGGTCATAGTTGTGGGGCCCTTCACTTAAATGTAATGGTATATAATTATGTAGCTGGTGTTAATGGTTATGTTGTTGGTGTGATTTCCCCTAATTTTTGCGTCTCGTAGTCTGCTCAAACAGCCTTCTCCAGTTTGGTGCCTAGGCTGCTAAAGTCCCTCAGCCAGATCACATCCCGCGGACCCGTACATTTTCACCTTTTCTCGATCTTTCAACCTTCCATCGAATCCTGGAAAGTTCTACAGGAAAGACCCGCTCAATCGAGTTGATTCATTAAGCACCTCAAAAGGTTTACTGGGCAACACAGCGGAACCCTCCACTTACACCTGTCTTGTCTTTGTCCAACAGCTCGGTCCCTCTCTTCGGTTGCCCTTTAGCCCACATACTGAGCTCGTACAGCAGCCATCATCACCGCTAACCGTCCAAGCACACACCGCCACCAATACCCTCTGCAGACCCCTCTACAAGATGACGGACGATCACCCACCACAGGATGACCACTCGCCACAGAGCAAAGGCATTCACTTCCCCTCCGCCCTCAACTCGAACGCCATCGTCACCGTCACGCCAAAGCCGGAGTCATCTCCATCTTCCGGTCCCTCCACGATCGCCACCATGCCACAGCTGTTGAGCGCCTTTGTCAACTACGTTGTTATCCAGGCCAACGATTCAATCCTCAAGGTCAAGTTCATTAACAAGGAAGACGCCAAGACCTTTGAAAAGAATGTTCACTCCGCATACCCTGAGGCTGCAAAGGACCAGCTCAACATCGATATCGAGTACGACGCCCTGACACATCCGGGCAACTTGTACGTCCGCGGCTTGGTTCCAGAACTCAACACGCAAGACCTCGTCGAGCTGTTCGAGCCATTTGGTGAAGTCACCAGTTGCAAGATTGTGGTGGACGATTTTGGTCAGTCTAAGGGCTATGGGTTCGTCAACTATGCCGATGGCGCTAGTGCCGAGGAGGCCATCACCAAACTCAATGGTATGTTGGTCAACGGGTCCAAGTTGTACCTCAACCACCACATTGCTAAGAAGGAAAGAATTGAGAGATTGGATTTCGAGAAGGCCCACTTCACCAACCTCTATGTTAAAAACATACCCGACTCCATGGACGCTGAGAAGCTGAAGCAACTGTTCGAAGAGGTTGGCGAGGTCAATTCAGCGGTTATTCCTTCGGATAGAGATTCTCCTAGTCCAGATTCATCATCTACACATAGTAACAGAAGATTCGGGTTTGTGAATATGAAGACGCACGCAGATGCATTGAGTGCATTGTCGACATTGAATCAAAAGGAAATGGAGCCTGGTCTCAACTTGATTGTTTCTAGAGCACAGCGTCGTGATGAGCGCAGTGGTAGTATCCCATCAACACAAGGGCTATATGCTTCTCGAAGAAACATGTCTATGTCCATTTCACCGCCTCCATTGCCTATGCCATTGTCAATCCCACCGATTCCACAACAACCGCAGCAGCAGCAGCCTGCTGGATACGCTCCTATTGGCGGACCGGGTTCAATTGCTCCTCAAATGATGTCTCCCCCAGTGACGAACGTTCCACTGACCCCAAGAACCGCACAGCATCTCGCATCCTTACCTTTGCCAGGCCCATACCAACAGCAATCCAACTTGTACGTCAAGAACTTGCCACCATCCGTTGATGATGGACGCTTGTTTGAGATATTTGCGCCTTATGGAATTATTATCAGTGCTCGCACTATGACTACTGATGATGGTGAACCACGTGGCTATGGATTTGTCTGTTTCAAGACTATGCACGAGGCTGCGAATGCGCTGGTCATGACTAACGGTACCATCGTGGAGGACCAGATGATTCAGGTCTCATACGCTCAGAGAAACAACAAGAAGATGGGTAAAGGTGGTAACATGATGCCAGTTCCAGTCCCAATGGTCCAGCCGATGCAGTCTTACTCTGGCGCTGGATACTATCCAAGAAACGGTGGGATGCCTGGCCAGCAGATGTATTACCCTGGTCGTAATGGTTATGGAATGATGGGGTACGGTAATCAGAACGGGTACATGAAGAATGGATACAGAGGGAAGAAGATCTTCAACAACAAAAGAAGTGAATCCCCAGTTGACACGTTATCAGCGAAGGATAAACAGATCGTTGAGGTGAGTGCTGATATTGCATGCTTGCAAGGGGATGAAGAGAGAAGGGCCAAGTTCATTGACGCCGTTGTGATTCCTACCTTGACCAAGGAGAATCCTGCCTTGGCTGAGTCTCAGCTGTACAACCACTGTGAAACCATCGCTGATAAGTTCTTGAAGAAGTACTTGGAAAGAGAGAGTCAAGATGAAGTTTGGCTCGACGTCGTCGGAGACTGGTATAACGACAAGGACGGCGAGCTTGTCAAGCTGATGGAAGAAATGAAGGTATAACCCCGGGTCAGAAACAAGGCTCCGGAAGTTGATACTTGATGTATATAGAATGTTCTTGAGTGCAGGTGCGTCGGTACTCGTTCAGTTGACCAAACTGTAGACATGAAAGCATGAACGCACAGGCTCACAGGTACTTTGCAGGAGTGAATTTGCGCCACTGCCCTATTTAGTGATATACGATCGGCTGGCGAAAACTATTTCGCCACTTTGCGAAGCTGGAAATGTGTCACAGTTGCGGACAGAATTGCGGGGGCGCGGGGTCGCCCACTGAAGCATGGAGCTGTGGCAAGTGGGGGTCTTTGGCTCTTTGAGTGATCACAGAAATATGTCTTAGCGTTCAGATACACGGAAAGAGTGGATCTGACTATTGTCGTGTATCTGAGTGGTCACACGTACATCTTGGCTGGTTCTCTAGTAGAAGCTGGGAGTTTGCGTTGTTAAAGGAGCTCCAACACAACTTCCAGCGCAAGAGTGTAAGTCATGTAAACGCGGACGGACACCGGCTCCATTGGGCCTTGATGATAATCAGCTCAATTATCGGATCCACCCTTCCTGATAAGCTCAATCTCGAGTACTTTAACCGCTTTATAATAAGTGCTTGGCCCAAATGTAATCGCGCGCATCTACCAAGAAACTCCATACAGCCGTTTCCGCCTGTCGTGACCGGGGAAAAGGTCATCACTTTCCCTCATCACAGGCTCAGACACTGTGAAGATAAAAGGCCACGGGACGGCAACCCACTGGAGAAGTAGTTAGAAAATACATAGGCTCCATCAAAGCATAGCAAATTCAATCCTATTAACAATGTCCACTTTTCAATATCAAGACAAGCTCAAGAGGCTCCCAATCCCTGACCTGAGGGCCACCTGCGAGCAGTACCTTAACCATCTCAAGCCGCTACAGACGGAGGATGAGCACCAGCACACTATAGCGGCTACACAGCAGTTCCTGGAGGGCGCTGGACCGCAACTGGACTCTCTGCTACGCGAGTACGCCTCTACAAGACCCTCGTACATCGAGCAGTTCTGGTACGACTCGTACCTCAACTACGACAGCCCAGTCGTGCTCAACCTGAACCCCTTCTTCCTACTAGAGGACGACCCCACGCCGGTCAACAACACCCAGGTGAAGCGTGCCGCGTCGTTAACACAGTCCTCTCTGGAGTTTGTCAGGGCGCTAAGACGTGAAGAGCTACCGCCCGACCTCATCAAGTCAACGCCGCTCTGCATGGAGCAGTACAAGAAGCTGTTCGGATCCGCCAGGATACCAACTTCCACTGGCTGTGTCATGCAGACGGACAGTGCGTCTCACCATATTGTAGTGCTCTCACGTTCGCAGTTCTACTGGTTCGATGTGTTGGACAAAGAGAACAACCTTATCTTGACTGATGACGAGCTTGGTTTCAACTTCGAGTCTATCCTCAAGGACTCGGCCAAGTCAACCCCATCGGAAGTCGCAAGATCATCATTTGGAGTGTTGACCACGGAGAACAGAAAGGTGTGGGCAAACTTGAGATCGGAGTTGCTCAATGATCCAACAAACTACAAGATTATCCGCATCATTGATTCCGCGTTGTTTGTCGTTGTATTGGATGACATCGAGCTTGAATCCTTGGCAGACTTGTCTAAGAATATGCTATGCGGCTTATCAATATTAGACAAGGGCGCACAGGTTGGTACCTGTACTAACAGATGGTATGACAAGTTACAGCTCATTATCACCAAGAACGCAAAGGCCGGTATCAACTTCGAGCATACCGGTGTCGATGGTCACACAGTCTTGAGATTCTGTTCTGACATCTATACTGACTCCATATTGAAGTTTGCTAAGTCTATCAATCCAAACTCTCCGTCAATCTGGAAGTCTAAGTCACCGTCATTGCTGAAAAAAGATCGCATTGACACCAATGTCGTGACAATTCCAAGAAAGTTGGAGTGGAACCTGAAGTCAGACATATCGCTTGCTTTGAGATTCGGTGAGACCCGCCTCTCTGATTTGATTGCTCAAAATGAGTTTTCAGTTCTGGAGTTCAACGGGTATGGTTCAGATGACATCAAGAAGCTCAAGTGCTCACCGGATGCCTTTGTACAAATGAGTTTCCAAGCCGCATACTACGCATTATACGGTAAGGTTGAATGTACTTACGAGCCTGCAATGACAAAGCAGTTCCTTCATGGTCGTACTGAGGCCATCAGAACAGTCTCGATGGAGTCCAACTTGTTTGTGCGTCGTTTCTTCGAAAACGTTCCCGGTGTGGATAAACTGGAACTGCTGAGAGCCGCTTGCAGCAGACACAACGATACCACAAGACGTTGCTCACAAGGTCTGGGCGTTGATCGCCATCTTTATGCTTTATTCTGTATTTGGAGAAGATACGTTGATGACGCGGAGCATGCAAATACCGCCAAACATGACTATGACACCATGAGTGACACTACTATTGGCAACGATGTTTCATCAGCATCACATGATTCCAAGGGTGTTTCCAAAGAACTTCCATCCATCTTTGCAGATTCCGGTTGGGACAAGCTGAACAACTCCATCATCTCCACTTCGAACTGTGGAAACCCTTCTCTTCGTGTCTTTGGATTCGGTCCTGTAACTTCGAATGGATTTGGTATCGCCTACATCATCAAAGGTGGCTCTATCACAGTGTGTGTCTCCTCAAAACATCGTCAAACCCAGAGATTTGTTGACACACTGAGAAATTACTTGCTGGAGGTGAAGCGCATCTATGATGAGGAGGTTGTTAGTATGGAGAAGGCCAAGGAGGTGCGCACGGGTAGAATATAGCACACGAGATCCGGTAACTTGAATTACCTGCTTGGAGGTTACGGTTACTTCGACTTGGAGGATGATGAGATCAAGTCGAGAGGCACGTCACCGGATCGTATGAGGTTCAGAAAGGGTGCTGGTTTTTCCGCAAGACAACTCAGTGAGAAACTGCGGCTAGCAGAGTACTGACTGCTCATCCGCTCACATACAAGAAACTTATTCGACACGTACTTCATATTTATATCTATTGACTTTGTGACTTTAGTAGAGTGGGTAAGATTCTTTATCGAAAGACATCACAAGTTCTTCGCTCATCAGATTTACGACGTTGGAGCGCTTAAAACACATCATCTGCCTTATGACATACCGGACACCGCCGGATGTTAGGTAAAGTCTAAATCTGATGGGGTACGCCATGCACTATGCGAAAATTCGCGCTGTCCTAGTCATCTCTAGGGTACACTTTTCTTATTGTACAAATTTGAGGACATTCGTCCAACTTCGACACAGCGAAGGTTGATCGCTAATTTTGAGGAGTCGCCAAGCTTCGAAGAGAGTTGGATCTGTGAACTCCCAGACTTTAACAATGCCAACACCACTCAGCTCACAGAGGCCAACGGCGCTTTGCCCATAACTGCTCGTATACGGTTGCCGGCCTCCTATTTTCCAACCTTTTTATTTTGCCGTGATCACGTAACATTTTGGTCATTACCGTAAATTCATCTGTGCATGGTTGCCTTGGTTGCGATGCAAACTTGAAACTCAACTTTTAAGGCCCGGCCATTTCAAAATCACAAGGTCCCATACCTTTAAAATCACGACGTACATACTCATCTTTGCAAAGTCTTTCTGAAATTGTGCTTTCAGCAAAATCGTCTCGCTGATTTTTTTCAGAGCCTTAAGCCCTATTGACTGTGGATGTTGATATTTGGATGTTTACACCCGGCAGGCCTAAGCACCGTGCAACTTGCAAGGGGTACGGCGTTCCTTTACACAATATCACCAGCAATTCAGTTGAGGTGCGACATTCACAGGTTGTATGTATATCCCAATACAACATATGTAGTGGAGGTCCTGTTTTGATTTGCACGGTGCTGACCGAAATTTGGTGTAGAAAGACCCAAAAGTTACGCAAGAGCTTACATTTCTGAATGTTCAACGTGGAATTACGTGTTTGTCATCGGCCTTCCGTCTAACAAATGCAAAAATAATCCCTAAAATGTCAGCCAACAATCTTCTAGTATTGTCGTTGTAGATCGTGATAAATACAGCTCGATAATGCTCCTCACCAGGTCATATACTAATGGGATATACTAGCGTGTTCACTTCAATTTTACACACCAAAATATTATCTGCTAATTTTAACACAATGTTAACACCATAATTAATTTCTACTGACTGTGGAAGTTGAAACCGGTGCAGATGATCTTCACTTTCTTTGAAGCCGAAGTTCGTCAATTATGTTGGGTGATGTTTGCGTTGGTAAGTTGGGGATACGATTCTATAAATCCAAAATCTGGATATGCCCTTACCAAACTAATCCAGGAAACTCGTTTGAGGTGACCCTCTCTGATCTCGAGGTTAAACGTCTTGCCAAAGAACCTATTCCCGAGGTGGGCTTCGGAGTTAGTGTGAGTATTCTTTCACTGTGAAGGACTTTCTCCCATCATGGCGTCATCTACGTCAGCTGTTTTGAGGTATGAGATGGCTAAGATTTTCGATGAGTTGACGAACACGTACGATGTTGGATGAGCGAAGCTGCGTTTTTAACGAACTTTCAGTAAACTTGAGATAGCATTTCATGTTCACTTGTACGTGGTGCCAGCTGAAAGCTTTACTTTTGTAGCATTTTCATTCATCAAGTATGCAACCTCGAGCTTCAGGCTAGCCCACGCGCGTACATGTTGATGCGCGTCTCAGCATTGTGATGCGCGCTGAAAATTTGTGTATTCCTTGATCGCAAGGATCACTTGAGGCCCAAATGAGGTAGCTTGATTCATAAATAGACAACGAAACAAGGGCCTTCAATGTACATAGCACACGGACCTAGGATATAATTGAGGGTGGTAACTATTGCAGTCTGCGTGCGTGTGGTCAATATGTGAAAAGTATGCTGCCTGACGTCGCGCCTCCTGTTTCGTAAAGCGGTCCAGAGACTGGACAAGTTGCCTTGCCTCATGCGAGGTTAGGCATCTCCACCGAAAAGTGAAATGCGTTCTTTCCGCCACTCCGAGAAAGTTGCTCCACCAAGCTGCGCTGCTTATACGCTGTGAAGGAAGTTGTTGAAATGACATTCGAATTTCATGCCATGTTAAGTGTAACAGTCTAGAAATCTGCTGGATTCCCTGCGTCCCGACGCTCCGTCAATCTACTCTGAGACGCACCTTCTCTCGCAACTTCCAGCATGAATCTTGTGGAGCAGCTTTCGAGATTTCCAGTGCCCGCCATCAGCGATTGTATATAGAAACCGCATCATCCTCTTTCATACACCCCCTTCTGTTCACCAATGCAGCCTCCACCGGCATAGTCTCTCAGTCATTGCATCTCACAGCTTGCCAGGTGTTTGACTTCACACACGCACCCACCGCTGCTAAGGCCCACCCTCAACAAGGCAAGCTTACCGCCGAGTCTGTCTACACTTCATTGTCCTATCAGTTCAACGGCTCGATTTTCTCACTAGCCGCCAGTATACGGCATCAACTGATTAGGACGCTGGAGAGTTCACCACACAAACACACCAACCTCAAGCTCCGGTCCCAATCTCAGAACAGAGGTTTTGACCGCCATTCTCGGTCTACGGTCTTTACGTTCTTAAGACCAGTGGACCGCCCTTTTTTGATCATTGTTTCGATAGCCGCCCAGCTACCTATATCAACTGCACCCCCCTGTCATTCAAGCCTAGTTATCAGCATTTCCACCAAGTATTGCAGGCTCTGCTGACCATCAGACATTGGCTTATAGCTCTGCCTATCGGTTCGAACCACGTTACATCTTATCACCTTTCCTTGATCAGCAATTTTTGAGGCAGCTAGCGCCGGAGAATCTGAAGGATACCGGCTTGTTGACATCACACATTCTTTCCACTCGCAGAATTACGGAGAACATTGAGTATTTGAAGTTCATCTTCTTTTTTCATTGACCACACACTATCCATATTTAGTTGACATCAGCTAATTTGCTGCGTTACGAGTGCCAGTGCCTTCACACACTACTATTCACAGAAACGGCACACGATGAGCGACAAGCATCCTTCAAAGGCCAACTACGACAGGTGGAAAGCAGGTACCAAACTTGCCTGTATGATGGCTCTCAAGAGAGTTTCTGGAAATCCTGATTTCTGGGATCACCAATCACAAAAGTTCTCATCAGGTACATGGCACACTGTTGCTGAAAACCTAAACAAGGAATACCCTAACTACGCTAAGAGGTTCACCAACGTGAACGTGAAAGACCGGTACGATCGGGTAATGAAGCACCACCGAGTATTCAAACGAATGGCCAACAGGAACTCGGGCTTTGTGTGGAATCCCGTAACATTTGGATTTGAGACAGGCGCGGATGATGCGATCACGCAGTACAGCCAGGGTATAAGGAATGATGAGGTGATCGCCAAGGAGATGAACGTTGTCAAATTCCTCTGCAAGCCGGGCCATATCGATCTGGAGTACTTCCACAGGTATGTGTACACTATGGGCCAGGCTGAGGCCGCGGAAGATATGGTGGTGAACTCGCCCAGTTACATTGAGGATGCTATCAGCAAGGGTGTTTTAACATCAGATACGGTTAGACCCAAGTTCCCCAAGTCTGGTTCAAGCACAACCAACACGGCTACTACATCATCAACGACAACAACTACATCTAGCTCTTTGGGTAACATTTCCACGACTTCGGGCTCAACCTCGGATATTCCACAAGTCACACCACATCCATCTGTCGGATCCATGAATGGTAACTCCATCTCAGATGGCCCTACCATACATCAAGGAACTCTTTCTATGCCAGTGAATAACCCAACGGGTCATCACTCATCTGCCTCATCTGCATCGAATCCCTCGATAGGTGTAGGTCAGTATCAGCAAGGGCCGTTCCCATTTCCTCAGACTGCTACTGGGCACGGTCCTTCTCTCCCAGCACCATCATCCACTCCGATGAACCCTCACTACCCCATCCCTGCTTCCATAACGGTTCCGCTACAACAACATCAGCAGAGTCTTTAGCAGCAGCAACACTAGCAACAACAACACTAGCATCCTCAGCAACACTAGCAACAGCAGTCTCTAGCGCAGAACGTTTCCTCTCAACAGCCGTTTGGTCGACAACCGCAGCCCATCCTGTACCCTCAGCTACCACAAAGCACTATGCCTCAACATCAAGTGCAGCAGCAGCTACCGCAACCGCAGTCCCAGCAGCAGATCCATCACCAACAATCTCAAAGTCAAAGTCAACACCACCAGCAACAGCACACACCTCCTCACGCATCGCATCCTAGTGGGCCACTTCTTGGTGGATCTCATCAGCCGGAGCTTGACTTTGGTGTTGGTGTTGGATTGATGGATCAATAGACGATGATCTCGTCGATTGGTCCTATGTCACATATGCACATGGGCAGTACTTCTACAGCTGATTCTGATAGATCTAGGAAGAGACTGCGTACTTCGCCATCGTCGAATATTGTACAAACTGGGTTAATGTTTGATGCATTTGACATGCAACAAGGGGGAAATCATGCTAATGGTGCACATAGCGTACAGGAAGGTTCTGGACGTACTTCCGGTGACACACTTATGATAATACACCGTGAGTTTGAGGTGATGAAGCAGGATGTTGGCGAGAAAATACTACAAATGAGGATGGACAAGATGATCGAGTACGAGGACTTCATTGCACTCTAGGATATCATCGAGTCGCATGTCCCATTTTTAAGGCTAGCCCACAAGAGATTGAGTGATGACTCCAAGTTGCTAGACGTAATCAGTACCTATCTGGACAAGTCCCAATGATTGTACTCTGATCGACTCTTTACCAATGTGCTGTCTGACTTCATTCTTGCTGTGGTAGTTGAGTCTGTGTCACCTCTCCATTCTAACGAGAGCACACATGTGATTATGTTTATTGGCTATACTATAATGAATTTTTATGAACTTACTGACCTAAAAATTTTGGTACTGTAGACGATCTCCTAGGAAAGTGGGAGCTCAGCCATGCCCTAAGAATCCGGCAATTGAGCCATGCTTGACTTTAAAGCTTCCCTAGTGTTCTATATACGCACCCAGATCGGCTCTATGTGTTTGCAAGCCTCGAAGAGTTTTCAACCGTGGATCATATGGAAGTTCCTCCCAGCCATTGTTTGCGAAACGTAGAACTTCTCTCCGAGTACATGAGAATCAGCCCATACCATAGAGGCCCATAGCCCTTGTGCTTTGACGTCATATGTATGCCACCTGTGCATCTTAAGGCGTGTGTGGGCACATCAATTTTTTTTATCAGACGTCTGCTTTGAGCAGCCTAGTTACGCCTCTCCACCAAGTATCTAGCTACTCGGATCCTATGTATATCTGTCTGTAAGCCAAACCTCCTTGCATAACAATAAAGGCGACACTTTGCCCATCTCTGGTGTCGGGGTGCGCTACATGTCGAGCGGTTTTCACCATATCTGAGAAACAGTAGCATCTTGTCACATCAACGTCGATCGTTGCACAGAGCAGACACAGGCTCGCCCCTGCCGTGTATAACTTCCAACTTCCATGGATGCCTCGATCTAATTGTATGTGCGCAGTGAGAGTGCAAATAATAAGGCCACACCGAGGCCTTGAGATCTACGAGAAAGGAGGAACAAGAAGCACCGAATTCGGTTAAGCAGGAGCAGGCGGGATGAGATTAGCGTAGTGGGCTCTTCCTGCTCTGTGCTGCTCACGGACGCCCAGTCTGTGTGTGGTGGAGCTCTGTTATACATGAGCCATGTCGGTCGGCTACGGGACTGGCTGAATACCCACACCATCCCGACGATGCTCCCAGATATGTGATGTGATGTACACTGTGGCACTCAAAGCCCAAAGCTGGTGAGCGTACCAAGTTACCAGGTCTCACATATTCCAGTGGCTGTGGCTTACATGTACCATGACGGGTGATGAAAAGGTCACGTAGGCGCATCTCCCGATTGGCCTTTGTTCCGGAAGCTGGACCAGCTGGGAGCGTGACAATATGTACCAGAACTAGTACGTTTGCCCACGGCAAGTTCTGAACAGCGCATACAGCTTTAGCTAGTGAAAAGCTACTCATGTACAGTCTAAAAAATAGGTGATGGAGGGGTGTGCCTTAACTTCCAGGAACGGCGACGCCTGCCTCGGAATGGCACTTTATCGCCAATCTCTGATCTTGCAACTTACAACTTTACGCGGTTGGTCTGGCCTTCTTCATAAACTTTGTGGGAAACTGTGGGCTTTCTCGTGGAGTAGGCTTTTTTTTGCTTTTCAACCACGCCAATTTGTCCACTTGGGTCTCGGAATCTTGCATAAGTATGCATCAGGCTGTTGCTCGCACATACACCTTCTGCGAATGGACCTGTGCGTGTGTGTGTGATGTTAGGGTAAGGTACCAAATACAACGTTTGTGCTGTGAGATGTGCCAGCAGATGGCTGTATGTGTGATCTCCGGTACGTGCAATCTCGAGCTTGGAGTCGGCTACGCCTAGCTGAGTGGACACACTCGAGGGGAATGTGCACCGGTATGCTGATCTTTCATCAGATTTCGGACATGTAGAGCGGATTGGGAGCTGGCGCGTACGCACATAACTTCTCCGTGTAATGCCGATGGGCCGAGCGCTGGTGGGCAATACCATATGGGCATATGGGAGAGCGCACAACCCAAGGACTCTACAGCTGATGCAAATTTCTAGGTAGCTACAGAGGACGCAAAAGCTGTGTCGAAATATCCCTTGTTCGTGGTGGGTCAGAAGCGGTGCGAATAACACACCACGTCGGGTGTGCGGGTCTCAGCCTTATTTCCCGGACAAAATGGCTATAATTTTTTTTAATCGCTTTCCTCCCTCTCGTTACCCAGTGACACAAAACCATGATTTTGAGTCTTGCGGTTCCTTGTCGGTGCGTCTCGCACAGTTCACCTCTATGTTTTTACAATGGGTTTCATTTGCAAGCGGTTTGTGGAGTGAATTGATTCTTACCCAACCGTCCTTACACAAGTTATCCTTACCCATCTCGCTCGCTGAAGAGTTCCTCCAGTACTTTCCGTGATTCCTATGAGACTCATCAATTTCATAGCCACGGTACTGGTCATCTTGAGATGGGTTGTTCATGCTGCTACAGTCACAGTCACGGAGACAAAAACGATGACACAAGAGCTTACAGTGTCCACGTCCCATGACACTGACACATACGTCACCACCACCTTCAGTGTCTATCTGAAAAGTTCTGATGCAGCCAGTCCACGTGAAGAAGGTAGCGAAATGACTGCACAACACGATTCTACGAGGGAAAAAGTGCTACACCAAGGAGGCATTGACTTGATTCCAGTTCATATGTCTGAGCAAGCTGGTACTTTAATGAAGGACCAAGAAGAGAGCATCGATATCGTTGCAGCTTCTCCTTACCATCTCACACCAGGGTATCGAGGAAGCGAATCTAAACAAGAAAGAGAGAAGAAGAATCAAGATGGTGTGCAAGCTTCGCCAACATATGCATTTGAGGAGACGTCTGTCGGTCCAAGCAGTACATTATTGACCAACGCTTTCGAGACCGGTCAAGTGCCAACTTTCCTGTCAACTCCTACTTCATTTCCATCCCAGGCCCCGTTATTGTCCCATGGCGAGCCACTCAATTTCAACGAGATCAAACATGTGCCCAATGAGGACGCGCATGCAGCCTATTGGGAGGCTCCACGATTAGATGATGCCCAAATACCGTTGGACGTGAGGCAGTGGGAACGACAATCAAATCAAGAGACTATTGATCGTCTAGTGAAAACGCCATACGAAGGATTACAACATGGAGAGACAGTGCCACCACCCATCCACATGCTTGGACCTCCACACATGGCACCGCCTGGCCACATTGTCACACCAGTAACACACAGAACCACTTCCGCAACTAACTCACTCACAAGCCCCTCAGAGACTCCATCGCACAGACATACTGGCTCTGACAGGGTGTATCACGACAGGGAAGCGTCAACCGCAACTGCCGTGCCCTCTCAAAAGTCACAAGAGGCCATATTTAATGAGCGCAAACTGAACATTGTGAAGCTGAAATCGAAACTAAAACAACTGGCAAAGAAACCCGCTCCACAAACTCCAGGGTCCATGTAGCTGCTGTCATCTCAGAGGTCTGGGAAAGTCCAGAGGTCTCGCAAGGGAGGGGGCAAGCCGCTGGAGCGCGGTAAAAGGAGGTTCAAACTAATCAAAAGCGGTGCACCACGCAAACATCTTGCCCCCAGTTTCCTTATGTTGCTGTTTGTGTCATTGTTGGTCCTTGTTTGAGAAGCGTTCACTATACAGGCTCGTTGGTCACGCCCTCTGTTTCGCCGTAGCTGTGCTGTGTGCTCCATGAGCAATTCGTAAGTAGCTTCCTCCTTTCGCGCCACCGTCCATGGGGAAGAAAAAACCCACGCGGGTACAAGCTTTTGGCGGAGGAGCCTTTAAGGCGGTGAAGCCATTTATCCAGGTTCTCAATCATCAAACTTTGTTGCATCAAATCATGTCAGACGTATGTATTTTGCAAGTTGTGGTTGAAGTTGTGGGAGGCGGAAGTTCGTGGCGTTTTCCCCTCGCTCGATTCGTGCTCTTTTTGAGGTCGCTGTCAGTTGATTGACGCGGCTTCCTTTGGGCGGCTAGTAGCACAATTCGGATTACGTCGTCAAACGAAGAGGTGTTGGGATTCTCCTATCCTGTCAGCATGTACCTCTATGTCCATATCAACAGCTAGTGAGGTTTCCGCCGCTTGCCGCCCGTCAATTTCAGCCTCGTTTCACCACTGTCCCTCAGTGAGGGTGGGTAGGTGGGTCACCAGACAAGTCTCGACACTAACAGCTCCATAATGCAGTCTAAATCCGTCGACAGAACAGTGAGACTCATCACCAAGCAAAGAATCAAAGATCCAAATGCCCCAGTGGAGGAAGGCGGGCTTCCCCTCCGTGAGTGGTCCATCGAGCTTGTGCTACTGGACGCAGAAGGGAATGAACTCCCAGCCACCATCTTTGATAAAGTGGTGTATCACCTCCATCCAACGTTTGCCAACCCGGTGCAGACGGTGAAGAAGGCACCTTTCAAGATCCAGGAGGAAGGCTGGGGTGAATTCGACATGACCATCTCCCTCTTCTTCGTTGACAAGTGTGGTGAGCGTAAGTTGACCCACGACCTCAACTTCCTCAGTGAGAGATACGTTATCGACCATGTGATCCACTGCCCAGTAAACAAATCCGAGAAGCTTCGTAAGCTGCTGGCAGACTCAGGCGTCGTTCCCTCACAAAGTGGAACACCTGGTGGTGAGGCCATTGGTGACAAGCGTAAGGCTGGTGGGTTGACTAGCTCCAATCTTGAGAAGAAGCGCTCTAAATTGACAATGTCAAGTGCTATCAAGGGCTCCGTCGATTTGGAGAAGTTGGCTGAAGGTTTGACAAAGCTCAATGAGGACGACTTGCTAGGTGTGGTGCAGATGGTTACAGACAACAGAACACCTGATATGAACATCAAGAACGACGTTGAAGAGGGAGAGTTCACAATGGACCTGTTCACGCTTCCAGACTCGTTGTTGAAGAGCTTGTGGGACTACGTCAAGAAGAAAACCGAGTGATAAAGTGATCATTACGTTGAAAACCTGTCCATGAATGAACTTTTGTATGTATACTAGATTCGAGTATGAATTGCTGAAAAATAATGAAGATTTGAAGTGTAGCTATTATGCAAAGCCAGGCGTCCATACACGCATTGTGGTATCCCAGGAAGCAGTACAAACACCAAACCCATCAGGACTGGTTGCCACCTTCGACACTCTGTTGGAGTGGCCGACCAGCTGTCCAACAACATCTCCCTTCAAAGTATCCCAAACAACACAACCATGGTTGGCATAACACGCATACATCAAGCGTCCAGATATGGAGAAGTCGAGCGAGTTGACACCGCTAGCGTCCAGCACAGCCTCGTTGAACTCCTCCAATGATTGCCTAAAGGTGCCGGATTGTGAATGTAGCGTGGGTGTTGATTGCTAAAGCTAGTAAGATGCCTGTGGAAGTGAAAACTGTGCCAACTCACAATCAGCTCTCAAGTCGTATAGTCTTACCATGCCGTCATCGCTCCCTGTAACGAACGAGTTCCCATCTTTGAAGAACTTGATGGCAGTAACATCTGAGTTGCTCACAAAGAACTACTGGGCCAGAGATGGCGACCGTGTGTCCCATACTCGAGCATACCCATCAGATGCCCCGGATACGAACTTACAATCTCCACCAATGACGCTGTTGGTGTCAATATCCATCGCTAAGACATCGCCGAAATGGTCCAAGTACTCTCCAACTTTCCTACCCTTAGGGATGTTCCACCTAGCACAAGTTAAATCGCCAGAGGCAGTCAACAGTGTTTCGTTATCGACAAAGTCACAAGCAGTGATGCCACAAACATGACCCTTGAAAACATTCACGATACGCTGTTGAAAAGCATCATCGCTATCCGGCGACGGGAGAGAATACACCGTACAGTTGTTCGTCAATCCAGCGGATGCCACTAGTCTCTGGTTGGGCGAGTAGGCACACGATAACACCCACTGCGAATCCAAAGGTACAGCATTCAATTTCATCCCAGTTGTGGCGTCCCATACGATCAAGAACCCATCCTGTGAAGCAGATAGCAAAGTCCCTGAGTCTCTGGACCATTTGAAGTCAGCAACTTTATTGTTGTGGCCCTTAAGCACCTGGAGTGGCTTCAAGTTGTACCCACCTCGTGACAGTGCATTAATGTTTGCTGTGCAATCTAGAAGCGTGGTGTCCTAAATCTTGGCCTTGACTCTATCGATCTGTTGATACAGCTGACGCGTTTCCACTCGAGCCTTGTTGATGCGATTTGTGAGCTGCTCGTTAGCAGTATCAGGCCCAAGGGCCGCCTGTGTCGTATTCATTGTGAGGCAGCGACTGGGTTACGACCTCTTGGTAAACGGTTAGCTATAAGCTCAAGGTGATTTGCAAGGCCTGATGGATTGGTAGGCTTTGTTCTGGAGGGTCTCGACTGCCTTGGGTGGATTAAGCTCTGATCAACAGCTCAAGAACGGAGAAACCCAAATGAACACACAAGCTTCCTCATGGTGTAAGCACGCTCTCAACTTCGCCGTATACAGATATGCACTCGAAATGTGCCACTCAGAGCAGTGCCTAACATTGTGGAGCCTCATTTCGTAGCGACTATCCTGCTGCGCTAGGCTATCAAATGGTTATGTAAGCGGCCGGAAATGAGGTGGCATGGACAGTTCCGACTTGAAGCTCGACCTCACCTTCATCTCATTTAATAAGTTGGTGTAATTACCATAAGTAACCTGAAATAATTGTCTATTGTACAAATATATAAAAAGAACCCAAAAGAAGAAATTTTGAAAACCAGAACACATTAAAACTCATAAAGTGACGTTCAACGTCTCAATCGTGGATGGAGATACCATCAGCGTTGGCAATGTGCACTTAGAGCAAAAGGTAGGCAGCAGCAGCGAGACCAGCGGCACCGGCAATGTTGAGCTGGTTAGCCTGACCCTCGAAAGTGGAGACGGCGAAGAAGGAAGATGTGCTGTTGTAGGTTGTGTAGATGGTTGGGGTGACGGTAATGTCGGTGGAGGCAGCGGTGGAAACGGTCACGGTAGGTGTGGTGGTGACATCAACGTATGTGATCTCCTCCTCAGAAGAAGCTGGCTCGAGAGTGGCAGTGACGATCTCAACCTCGCCAGAGGTGACGGTGACGTCGGTGGTAGCAATGGCGGTGGAGACGGTGGTGACACAAGACTTGGTACCACAGGAGGTGATGGTAACAAGAGTGGTGGAGTCCTTCTCAACGATGGAGGTGGAGGTGATCTCAGTAGAGACAGCAGTGGCAATGGCAGCGACGAAGGCGATTGGAGCAACAGTAGAGAACATCATTGTGTGTATGTGTGTGTGAGTTAAGCGTAAAAGAGTGACTTAAGTTGGATAAGAACTGGATGAGTTGATGATGGAGGAAAGAGTTGTTGGTTAAAGTTGTGTGAAACATCGGGGGAACTAGACCTTATATACTTTTTGAGAAGAGCTCAACCAGGTCTCAGTTGTTGGCCGTTCTGCGTAGAGCATTGGGATCTGGAAGGCTCAACGCGTAGCTAGCTGCAAGCACCGTGTGTCTTGTTTATTTTGGCAAAGCGCTTATTGCATGCGTCAATCCACCTTGAAGGAGTTAATCACCGTCTTTTCAATGTGAGCTCTGGTAAGGTACAAGGCATGTGGTGTGTTGTTGTTTGTGTTTTTGAAAGGCTTCCTGCAGTTTTGTTTTCATTGTATGCGGCCCATGCCTTTGAGACGTGGAGACGCGTCTTTTTGGCGTTGCTGTGTTTACGCGTCTGGCCTACGGAAAGGAGTGCGGACCACAACTTTCCCAACACGTTACACGCAAAGAGGCGTCTGTGCACCAAAATCCCTGGAGGTGTGTTGCTGGTGAAAAGTTCTAGACGTCAAGGTGTATGTGAGGTCATGGCATGCGCTGTTGGGGGTGGTGTGTACAACAGACAAGGGGTTGGGTACCAAAGAGCGCAGCTAATTGAGTTTAAGTCTTGCGGGTGAGCAAGTGCCAGCAGCCAGATTCGATGAGCATCGAGGATTGTGTTATAGTTGGCTAACAGTCGCATAGAACACTTCAAATCGGACGAAATGTTCAGTCTTGGTTAATTACGCCCTTGTCAGCCATATGCGCAATCCGCAAAGTGGGCCTCCGAAGGAGTTACAATGAGACAACGCCAAAGACAACACATGCAACAACGCCTCAACGGCGGATATTTGCAATTTTGAAAGGTCACTGTGACTTCAAGCCTGGTCCGACGTGGATGGCCCCACGTTCCAAATACACCTTTCAGCGCATTTGTCGGAAAGATCGATGGATCACGCTACATCGGTGCCAGATTACTCAGATGTCGGATTATACTTTGTCTGACGGTTGGTCTCAGCCAATAGAGACAGGTCCAGGTACACTTTTTTCAAACGCGCAGCAGGACACATATCAGGGGTAAACAAGGCCCAGGACAGACTGTGGGGGATGGGATCGATTGCCATTTGTTATTATCGAAGCCTAGCTTGGCGTTATGATGATAAAGTTTTGGGTGGATTTACTACTTCAGAAAGCTCTGGAATGTTTTTCATCGTGCTTCATTAATTGTCTTGCGGCTAAACGTACAGCGCAGTACGCCCGATATCCCGAACTAACTTCCTGAAGCACGAAGATTGGGACGTAGACGGCTTGATTGGAGGCTCGAATCCTCAGTCTAGCTTCCTGTTGGGTTTACGCCAAACGTAACAAGATGGTATTCGCCATGCCGTGGCTTCACAAAATTGCTCTTATGAAAGTACTTGCTCTATTTTGTCCACGTCAATACGTGGGATCGGATCAATTACATTCGGTTTGGATTTTCATGGCGCGCGGGCACATACATATGTTAGCGGCTTTGGGCTAGAAATTTTGTCCAGACATGTCAAGCGCAATTTCGCTTGATATGGGACACAGTTGTGCGAGATGGACCCCATCTTATCTCATGACTATAAGCGGTGGCGACATAAGCTGCCAAATTAGCTAAAGCGGAAAGCAATACTCCACACCCGACCTGAAAGCCACTCTGACCGTCTGTGCCCATTGAGGGGTTGTCCCTCCCAGTGATTGGCCCAGTAATATCGCCAAACATCCGGGTACAGAACACCCGGACACCAGGCAGGAGCTTTGTCTGCCTGTTTGCGGAAAATGGACAAAACAACGGCAGACAACTGGACAAGACCACCCATCACGGACAAACTCAGCTTATCCAAAAAAAAGTGTCAACACAGCGGCTGTCAAACCCTTGCATCGCTATTGTTCAACCACACAGATCTACCACAGTAGACACAGAGCCACAGCGATTGAAGTAGGGCAACGGAACTCTTCAACACACAGATACTATCACCACCTCGTCGTCAGCGGCTAATTGGTAGGCAGCCAAACACCCGCGTTCCCGCAGAGTAAACAACACAACCTAGACCCCTTCAGGCCTTACACGGAGTCATCGCATCCAAGCAAGTGCAGGTATCCTCACAAATGAGCTCGGACCAGCAAGACTTCACCACTGGCAGCAATGTTGGCCGGTCCTACAGATCCTCAACACCGTCAATCCCAATATACCCGGCATTCCGTAACGTGCCTGGCGAGATATCAACAACAGACGAGATTAAGCTGATGAAGGAGCAGATCAAGAATCTCGAGAACTCTCTAAAGAACTACGAGAATAACATCTTCATTCTTCAAAGTGATTTGCAGTATACACAGAAGGGATTTCAGATGGAACAAACTAAGATGCAGTCTCAAATCCAGAGTCTCATCACTTTGTTGTTCGATGCCATGAAGGATGAGCGCCAGTTCTACGAGAACAAGGAGACGCAGATATTTCAGAAACTCAGTGCAATTATGAATGTCTCCGATGACTACTCTTCGCTTAACAACGCTATAGGGACCACTTCCGCTGCTACAATCGCCAATGATGCCAATTCTCTGATCAACGGCACCATTGCATCCCTCACAAATGGCGGAACAACTGCCAATACTACGGCCATTCTTCCATCGAGCTCCAGAATGGGTGCGAGTGACCAGATCCTAGCATCATCGTCCATTCCCCAGTCACAAAACCAGATGCTTGTTCAAAATCAGGCTCAACAACAAATGCAGCAGCTCCAACAACATGCTCAATACGGCACCATGCCAAAGAACATGCAACAATTGCAGCAACAACAGCAACAATTACATCAACAGCAGCAGCAGCAGTAGCAACAACAATAGCAACAACAGCAACAGCAACAACAACAACAACAGCAGCAACAGCAACAGCAGCAACAGCAACAACAGTCCATGCTGCCTCTCAACCGTACTCAGGACTAGCAGCAGCGCCGCAGCCACAGCCATAGCCACTAGCCTCAAATCCGTCATCAGTCTCAAAGCCACCAGCTTCATCAAATGAACAACCAGAACCAGTTACAGGCACAGCAGCAGGTTCAACAGGCTCAACAGCAACAAGTTCAATAGGCACAGCAGCAAGTTCAGCAGCAACAATTACAACAGGTTCAGCAGCAACAGGTACAGCCACAACAACAAGTTCCGCAGCAATAGCAACAGCAGCTGCTTCCAATTCAGGTGGCTACAGAAGAAGCTTCGTCAAGATCCACTAAACGTCGCAAGGCCAACAGACAGCGTAATAGCTCCAGTCAGGAGTCCTCACAAACACAGCAAACAACAGATCCATCTTCGATCTTGGATGAACCTTTAACAGTCAGCGTGTCCACTTCGAGACACGTCCCAATCGCTCTAAGTCCAACGAGTGCTCGTGAAGTTGCAAGCGGTAATCAGGAGAAGGAAAAACAGATGAGGAAGACGTATGACAAGGAGTACGCGTTCATCAAGGCGCCTACGTCTGTTCAGGAGATCTGGGATGAGTATGTTCTTGGGCTGGACGGACAGCCATCAATCAAGTCATTGGAGATTGAGTACAAGACCGGATGGAGGAAAGACCCTGCAACTTCGAAGAAGTTCAACAGAAGAAAAGCTATCTATAGCGCTATAGAGAGGGGAATCTCAAAGGGGTTCTCTGCTGAGTTTTGTATCAAGTTGTTGGAGGAGCACAGGTACTTGGATAACGAGAAGAACTTGAAGCAGCCAATCGGATGGTTGTGTCACGGTAATGTTCCTGCTGAGCTGAGATGAAGGTTGATTGACCGCCGGCTTCAAAGGGCATTTACCGAGTTGCAGGTGTTTCAATTTATAATTTATTAATAATCTAATGAAGTGTGCTATATACATACACTAATCAGCTGTATTCCAAAGATTCGTTGGCCATTTCCATCAAGCTTTACTAGTTGTCAGTGTTGTGAGCTCTTCGCATCCATACACCACATTATGCAAAACCCGTGCGAAACCTGGACAACACCCAGACACCTCACTGGTGGCTGAACCCTACTCAGAGACAACCCGAATTTGAGGTTTTGAGTTTGAATGCAGAGGCGTTGGTGAGTGCAAAGAACATTTTTAAGCTCATATTATATAGTTTCATTATAATTGGATGTGTTTAAGCCTGTAATTCTGGTATTTTGCTGGGCGCACTAGAATATCTCAACAACCTCATTTTGCTGATGAGCCGGGTATCAACAAGATCGCTTGCCATAATGACTCAAAAAGATAAATATAAAACCAACTGTATTACATGAACCTTTGAGAGTCTGGCCAATAACCACTCACTAAATATACACTGGAGCGTGTTTTTGGGATCGGTACAATACAAATTTCTGCAGATCTGGGTCAGTGCTTGGGGGTACGGTTACCCTACGTAGCAGTTGATACCGTCATCACAGAGCTCGACGCCTCAGCTCTGGGCCATGCTCTGCTTCTGATGTTCTCTATTAAGTACAACAAGTACAACATCACAGTAATGTCACCAGAGCAATCCTCCTCCATCTCCTCGTGCAGCCCTGATTACCCAGATAACACTTATCTGAGCCCACACGTCATCGCCGAAACCGGCCAACTTCCAAGCGGACCTTCGGGCGCTATCGCTGATGAGAAAGCGCGACTCAAACGCCGTTCAATGTGGATGACAGCTGTGTTATCAAGCAGACTGACCCACATTCACAGCCCCACTGATCCAGACTCAGCAGCGCTAACGAGACCCGTAAACTCGACGAAAACCTCGACAGAGACACCATCCACCACAGCATACAAACACCGGATCCTCCAGCACAGAATATGAGTGTGCCGCGTGGAATCAACATCGACCGGAAACGGAGACAGTCCAACGCCCAGTCAGTGGCTGCCTCGCCCTTCTCTGCCACTCTCGCATCGACGCAGATACCAGCTGGCACCTTCCCGTCATCGCTAGCACGCAGCTATGCCAACTCGAGAAGGCTGTCAGCAGTCAAGTCTGGTTCCCCATACATCGAGGACGAGGCAGGCTCGCCGCGTACGCGCTCCGTCTACCAGGCTTCCATCCGCCAGCAGCAGCAACTCCCGCCATCGCAGAGCCCCCTCAACATTCCATCGCCTCTGGCTGGACGTGGGTCATCGCCATCGCCTGTTGGTTCCACTGCCTCATCGTCCCATGTGTTCGTTGACCCAGGGAACCCGTCGTTCAAGAGCAACGAGCAAGATCTCAGAATCATCCAGGACTCTGCTGCCGTGTACTTCAACAGCCAGGAGTCTCTCGCTAAGGAGGGTGCTGACATCACACACTCCCTCAAGAAGAACAGCGGGATGATGGAGGCCCCGCAGCTCAAGAAGACACGGTCATTCGGCGACTTGTACGAGGGTAGCAGACGTGCCTCCTCAGCGAGTGCGTTGATCGTCCCAGGTGGGTTCAGAAGAGAGTTCATCGTCAACAAGCACAGACAGAAGGCGATCCTGAACGACGAGGAGTTGAAAGAGGTGCCTTTCCTCTCAAAGAACTTCATGGAGTTCCTCTACGTGTACGGCCATTTCGCCGGTGAAGATCTGGAGGACGAGTTCGAAGACTGGGACCCAAGCGGTGACAGCACTGCGGTCAGCTTTGACGAGAACACACCATTGATACAACAACAGCAACAGTCGGGCAGACCAATCCGCTATGAAGCCAGGGGAACTACGTCCACAATGAGGGCATTTCTGATCATGCTGAAATCCTTCATCGGTACAGGCGTTCTCTTCTTACCAAAGGCCTTTTCCAACGGTGGGCTCGCGTTCAGTGTGGCGATGCTCGGCATCTTCTCCATCTACTCTTACTACTGCTACTACATTCTTGTTGCTTCCAAGACCGCCACTGGAGTTTCCTCCTTCTCAGAGATCGGTGCTAGGCTCTTTGGATCTTGGTTGAAGTAGCTCATTCTGTTCTCATTGATCTTGACCCAGATTGGGTTCGCTTGTGCGTACATCATTTTCACCACCGAGAACCTCAATGCATTCGTTAAGAACGTTTCAGGCGTGGAGTTCTCTCAGGGGACATTCTTCATTGGACAGGCTCTGATGTTCATTCCATTATCTTTTATCAGAAACGTGTCAAAGCTGTCGTTGCCCTCTCTATTTGCCAACTTCTTCATTCTAGCGGGTTTGCTGATCGTGCTGTTCTTCACCTCGAAAGAGATCTTTGATAACGGGGCTAAACCGATTGAGGCTATCATCAACAAGTCTGACTTTTCGTTGTTCATTGGAACTGCGATCTTTGCATTTGAAGGTATTGGACTGATCATTCCAGTTCAAGACTCCATGAGACACCCAGAGAAGTTCCCACTGGTATTGATGCTGGTTATCATCACCATAACCATCATCATGATCACAATCGCCACTGTTGGATACTTGGCGTATGGTGAGGACATTCAGACTGTGATTTTGTTGAATTTGCCACAGGGCAACTTCTTTGTGCAGCTAATTCAGTTTTTCTACTCCTTGGCCATCCTCCTATCCACCCCATTACAGCTGTTCCCAGCTATTGCATTGATCGAGAAGCTTGTATTCAAGAAGTCTGAGTCTGGTAAGTTGGATCAAAGAGTGAAATGGCGCAAAAACTTCACGAGAACATGTCTTGTGTTGGTGTGCATCAACATTGCTTACTTTGGTGCCAACGACTTGGACAGATTTGTCAGCTTCATTGGATGCTTCGCGTGTATCCCATTGGTTTACATGTATCCTCCAATGCTGCACTATAAGAGTTGCACAGAGGGTAACGCCAAGGGTAAAGTTGTGGACACCGCACTGGTCATTGTTGGCCTGGGTGCCATGTGTTACACTTCATACCAGATTCTTTTTGGATGAGAAGAAAAGGTCACATTACTATTAAACTAAAACTCCATCTTACATATTTGCATACCAATCACACATTTATTTATTCATTCCACTAAATTCAATTCAATCACAACTTTGTAGGCTTTGCAATGAGTGAGTAGGCAAAGTCTCCCACGTGAGGATACATCTCCCCGGTTTTCTTCGCCTCTTCACTCGATGCCACACCCTCAACAACTCTTTGAGCAATACCCTGTGATATAACACCAACCCTGTAAAGCCCAAATACCACACCAACCCGCCACAGTGCCACTGGATCCCATTGTGGCTCTGCAACGAGTTTGTACTGCTCCAACACTGCATCCACTAGCTCTGGATCAGGAGCGATCTCGAACTTGGCGAACTTAGAATTCAACTCAGGGGTCATGACAAATGGCTGGAGAACATTTGCAAGATCGAAAAGTGGATGGCCAGAAGTACATAGCTCCCAATCCAGCACAGCAATAATCCTTGGCTGTGTAGGATGTATGATGAAGTTGTCAATCTTGAAGTCTCCATGGATCAGGCATGGCGTTGGAGGGTCCCTTGGTGCATTTTGTAGGAGCCAGTTTGAGATTTCTGTGAAATGTGGGATTGCGTCGACAGTCTGTGCTTGTAATTTATGGATCTTGGTCATTGAGTGTATTTGGCGTTCAAAGTAGGAGCTTGTTGGGGCCTGGGGCTTTGGCTTACCGAAGTGCTTCTCTGGGAGTCTCTTATACAGCTCAGAGGAAGGGATCGAGTGGATTGTTCGAGCTGTTTGGATAACAGAGTTCCATATTTGGAAGCGTTCAGATTCTGAAAAGGCTCCACTCAGCGAAGGATCATGGAAGATCCGCCCCTTGACGAACTCCATCAGATAGAATACCGCACCCAAGTGAGACTCATCCTCGCAAAGCAGGTACACTTGAGCGACGGGAACTTTGTCAATGTTGGCTCTCGAAGCATTGATGTCGTTTATGGCGGAGAGCATGTGGAATTCTCGTTCAATGGCATGCGCTGTCCTGGAGATGAGCCTGCTGTTGGACGTGGGCTTCTTTCTCAGCACGGCCTTGTGGCCGTTGGAGTCTGTGACGAGATATGTTGGGTTCGACTGCCCAAACTTGAACTGTCTTACCTGAAGAGGTGGGCACAGAGGACTCCACTGCATACCAGGGCCCAGTGTGGTTTCGTTGGGGACTTTGCTGTAGGAGAAGAAGTGCTCGAGGGCTTTCACGTCAAGGGCTGAACGCACAGGCCCCACGTCCTCCTCGGAGTCGACAACAGCTGGCATACTTTATAGTGGTGAATAAGGGCTTTATGACCAGTCAAGAAGTAAAATGAGGACTTTCATAGCAGAATTCAGGTGTTTTAAGTATCCCCATTAAAGCTGGGATGCCCGAGTTGCCGAGGTACGCGTGCTACCCCACATTTGTGGTGGGTAGGGTAACTGTTGTCCTACATCCGCTGCTTTTCTCTGATATTAGTGAATTAATTCTAACTCCTAGAGACGGAAGTCGAAGGGATTTACTGGAACTAAGGAACAGTGTAATCTCAAATCAAAATATATTATTGTTGTGGAGCAAGGCCCAGGATCAACACCAGAACTTGTACAGTCTGTAGTAGTAAGGCTTGGAAGCGAGGAAGGCCTTCTCCTCTGCAATCTCCTGTTTGAGCTGATCCAGGTCGATCTCGGCTCTTCCGGTATCCAAGTCCATGTCACTGGCCTTGACGTACCAGCTCCAGTTCTTTCTCCAGACTTTGTGGAAGATGTAGAAGGCAATGATCACAGGCATGGCGAGGTAGGCCTGGAAGAACACAACGGCATCTGGAGACTGTCCAGCTGGCCACAAGGCGACCCAGAACTGAGCAACGAGAATCAAAATGTTGAGGACGACACCGTAGTAGGAACCGATGATACCACACTGAGACATGAATGCCATCTCTTCGCTGGCGCTTCTTCCCTGGGCCTTCATGGCGTATCTGAATCTGATGTGGGCAGCACACACGGAACCCCAAGTGAACACTGAGGACAAACCAGAGAGGGAAAGCATCCAGGTGAAGACTTCACCCTGCTTAGGAGAAGCGGAGACGAAACACAACAAACCAACGACAAAGGTAATCAAGGTGGACCAAAGTGGACGACCCTTTCTGTCAATGTAGAGCAAGAAGGTTGGAGCGAACCCTTGGCCAGCAAGGGCAGTCAAAGTACGAGAGCAAGCGTACACGGAAGAGTTACCCACAGAGAGAACGGCAATCATAACAACAACGTTCATCACGGAGTCCAAACCACCAATACCAGCGTTGTTGATAGCAATGACGAATGGAGAAGCGGAAGCATCGGAAGCGGTACCAAGTCTTGGGTCGGTGTATGGAACCAAGAGACCCACAAGAGTCAAGGAAATGATGTAGAACAATGTAATTCTCCAGAACACCTGCTTAGTGGCCTTTGGGAGTGCCTTTCTTGGGTTAACGGTCTCGGCAGCGGTCAAACCAACAAGTTCGGTACCAGCAAAGGAGAAGGCAGCAGTAACGAACACAGAACACAAACCCTTGAAACCGTCGTTGAAAGCACCAGGGTCTTGCCAGTACTTACCACCGATGTATCCTCCTCTTGGACCACCACCACAGTTCAAGACAATTCCGAGAATGATGAATCCGATAACGGCAAGGACTTTGATAGCGGAGAAGATGAACTCGGCTTCACCGTAACCTTTGACACCGAAGAAGTTGATAGAGAAAATCAGCACGTAGAATATCGAGACCCAGGCAACAGGGTTGATATCAGAGTTCCAGTAACCGATAGTGATAGAGGCAGCAACAAGCTCGAGCGGGAGAACAATGAGCCACTGGAGGGCGTAATTCCAACCCATGGCAAAACCCCACGAAGGGTCCAGGAAACGAGTAGAGTAAACGTTGAAAGCACCAGAGATTGGGAATCTCACAGCCAACTCACCGATAGCGTGCACAGTGGCAAAGATCATACCACCAACAAGGAACCAGGCGATAAGCAATGACGCTGGACCACCACGGGAGAGAGCACCACCGGAACCAATGAAGAGACCGGTACCGATAGAACCACCAATTGCAATCATCTGCAAGTGTCTGTTCTTCAAATGTTTCTGGAGAGGGGACTTGGCAGTACGTGCGATGGCCTTTTCCAAGTCTGTCTTTCCCTCCAGCTCCATAGGGTCAAGCTCGACCTGCTTGAAGGAGTCTTTGAAGTTTTGCCATCTGGAGCCTGTGGCTTCTGGCTCAGCGTATGTGATGGAGCCGGTGTTGGACTCGATGTCAGCGGAGGAGGAGCCCTTGATGACTTCCTGGTCTTTGGTATCAGACATAACTGGAAGCACTAGAAAAGTTTATATGTACGGAGGGAGCAGCAACTACAGCTACAACAACGACATAGTGGGAGGAGAATCCCCCCTTTATACCACCCAGCCCAAACACTGTAGAGGAATGGCCAAGAGATATGGATATGAGATACACCACCCACAGCCTCCCATATCTCGACTCGTTTCCCCCCACAGTGCCTCCACTGCCCGATCACCGATAGCGGCTGCCTCTCAGTGCTCAGATAACAAACAGAGAAGGCACAAATGAACCAAGCGATTATTCGCCCAGACATCTCGCAGCTCGCTGATCCCGCACTATTGGAGTACCCTACGCCAGTAATTGCTGGTGTCTCTCACGCGTGGGAAGCTGAAAAGTCGTGGCGTTTTCTTGGTATGGTGCCGTGTCTTGTCGTTTCCTTGCTCGTAGCCCGAACGGTCGTTGAAGCTGCTGCTGGTGCCACTGTGGGCCCCACAGGCTTCCGTTTGGCACTGCACCAAAGCAGGAGTGAAGATGTGGGAGCTGTGGTGCTTATGATTGGAGATACAAGTCAAAAGGACAGCTTGTGTGTCGTTGAGGGTTCGTATGAAGGGACGGGAAGCGAAGCTCCAGCCAGCCTCGGCCACGACTGGATAGGCTTGGCAAAGGGCTTTTTGCTTTTGCTTATCTTCTGATACGAGTGAAGCTGAAACGCCGTATGGTGGGAGAAACTAAGATCACTACACTAGTGCTACTTTGTGTCACAGATAGCCAAATAATAATGAAGTAGTCGGATAAGAGGATAAACTTTGTGTATGGTGCGGCATCTTTCCCTCACGCGACGGATGTGCTCTTCACATAACTCCGGTTATCTCCACACCATTCCTCCGTCAGACTTACACTCAGTCTAAATACTCAAGCGTCAAATTAACATGCTGGTATGGTACAAGGAGAACTATAAAACCACTCAATAAAACCAAAGGGGAACAAAAAGCAAAATCAAAACATCAAACTCAAAACAAAGTACAGTACAAAAACGCACACACAGCATAAAGGGGGACATAAAAGGGTTGTAGGTGATCACAGCCAGCGGGGATCACCTCTGTTGGTTGACCAGACCAAACTCGTCAAAGTTCAAGTCATTCAGGAACACATTGTCTTCATCATCAGACACAGGAAGCTCGTGGGCTGCCTGGTGCTGATCGTTCTTGCCGTAGTCGTGCATCAGCCCCAATCCAATTGGGGGTGAAGGTGTACGTGAAACACCCTAGCTCTGGCCTGGTAGATTCAACTGCAGTACACTTTGCGATTTCTTCCTCGAAACGCCGTACCCGTGCGTGTGATCGTCACCGCCTTCCTCGTACACCACCTCATCCTCATCATCTTCGTCGTAGGCAGACACAGTGGATGCACCACTAATCTTCCTCGATTGTGGCGAGCTGGGCGTTGACTGGCTCTTAAACCCAGTTCTCTTCTTCCCTTGGCAGTTCAGCAAATCGAACTCAAGCTTCTTAGCCACCGTGTCATTAGCGACTCTGATGGATGGGCGATTCATCGTTCTCTTCTTCTATACGCTTGTCTGTGCCTGGCGCAACTCAGCACGTGCAACTTCCTCGGCATTCATACCACCAGCACAGATGTTCCTTGCCCTATGCCTGAAAAGCGCATCGTGTCTCGAGAACTTCTTACCGCAAACACAACCAAAGGCGAATTCTTGATGAATCTTCTTGTGTCTTGTTAGATCGTGCTGTCTCACGAAAGCCTTGTTACAGCCAGGAACGGCACATAGGAAAGGTCTATCACTAAGATGGGTCTGCACGTGTGAACGCACGTTGTAACGACGAGTGAAGAGCTTACCACAGCCGTTGTAGTTGCATACGAACGACTTGTCCTCACGCGGTCCAATGACGTACTGATCAATCTCTCCAGGTGGTAGTGTGGAGACCTTGTCATGTACTTTCTTGGAGATCACTGTGCCAGTGTTGTTCTTTCCAGTACCAACAACAACAGGCGTCCATGACAGATCGCTCTTCACAGGGGAACCGACAAACTTGGCCTGAGATCCCAAAGTTGGAGAAGGCGTTGAAGGGCACAGCCTCACCTCTTCGTCTGCATTGCCATCACCTGCCTTGAGCTTGAGGCCTATAGAGTTGGCAGAGTGAATGAATTTGGCCTGCTTAGGAGGTGACGACATCACACCAACGTGCTATGATATATCTGGTCTTGTTGGCGAAGACTGGAGCTCATGCATCTGTAAACCACCCAGGGTCTCTGGAGTTGCCTCTCTAGAGTGTGGGTTGGATCCAGAACTCTGACTGCTTTGGTACGTCTTCAACACAGGTGACATCTCTGAAGGAGGTCTTTGTGGAGACGAAGGGGCAGCGAGTTCAGTGCGTGCAGAGCCCTCAAGCTTCTCGAAATCATATGCGAGGAATCCCTCCATGTTGACACCGTTGGTTTTCTGAATCATTCTGGTAAGCTTTTGAAGGTATTCAACAGGTACTTGAACAGTCTTGGGTTGTGAAGTCTGGTACTGCTGCTGTTGGTGTGCCTCGTGATCCATTGGCCGAGCGTTGTACATCGGTTGATAATTGTGATTGTCATTAGGGTACTACTGTTGCTGATTATGTGAAAGGCGGGGGCCTTGTTGCTGATTCAAGTACTGGATCTGCTGAGGAGGGTCTGGTGGGAACTTGTAACTGAATGGTGTCTTGCTCGTGACGATCAAATCCTCAGCGTGCTCCTCTTGTTGTGTATGTGATGGAGTGGCGTGTGAGAGTTGAGCGCTCTGCTGTTGCGGAGCTGGTGGAGGATACAGCTATGGCTCGTAACTCTGTACACTATGGTCAGTGTAGACGGGATACATCTGTGACATCTGGAGGTCGTGTGGTGTCTGGAAAAGCACCGGCTCTTGCCTCATCTGCTGGTTGTGCTCTTGGTGGAACACCTGGTGCGGATCCACAACGGGCTTAGCCATACTAGGCTTCTTGTCATGGGTAGCAATGCTTGGGATTGAGAGTGTCTTGTTGTGTTGCATGAAGCCAAAAATGGCAGTACCGCTGGGTTGTTTCTTGTGGCCTTTGGCGTAGGACTGTTGTTGCTGAGGCTGCTGACCGTACTGCATTGACTCTCCCACGGGGATATCGAGATCTTGCAAGGAGTTTAAAGTCTGGGTGATGAAGTCGTCTACCTCACTGAATCCAAAGTCCTCCGTTTGGGTAGGCCGAGGACGCTCAGTCAACCAAGGTTGGTCGTAGCTGTTCATTTGGGCTGTGTTTATTCGGCTGCTCGTTGCTGAGGTTGTTGCTGATGATGGTTTAATGATGTTGATGATGTTTTTGTTGTTTTGATATCTGAGACCCGCAAATCTCTCTAGAACCTGTTGAAGCAATTCACTTCCTCAGATGTCTGTCGGATATAGTGTCTGTAGATCGAGGCCGGAGGCGAGTGCTTGTGTGTCAGAAAGAGTGTGTTGTTGTTGGCAAGTGGTGAGATAGCCCGTTATAACCAGGGAAGAAGTCCATGTCTAAAATTGTGAGGAGCTGTGGTCTGAAAACTGAAACGCATGGGTTGTCATGGTACTTTCTGGTCCTGCAAAGGGGTACACGGGAAGAGGTGTACTGGTACACTATTACCCGATTCGACCAAAAGTAAACAACAGCGAGAAAGTCCGTAATAAAATCCAGATCGGGTAAATCGTCGGAATTCATAAACAAAGATCTGCGCTTGGGTGCATTTCCGATGTGGAGTGAGATTTGCCACGGTCACGGGTTCGATTTGTGGAGTAGGCGTTTCTACAGTTTGATTTAAGTGATGCTGGGAAGATTGTGAATATTAGTGACTAAAAAAGAGGGGCCATGATCAAGCAATAGTACCGTACACTCTCACTCTCTTCACACCACCGTCAGGGATGATAGTCAGTAAGACGTGCGTGAACTCACCAGAGTTCTGGAACTCCTTGAACGAATGCTCCTTGTCTGCATATGTCTTTGAAGGCTCAACCAGTGATACCCACTGCTTGCTATCGTACTCTGGGATCTTCTCAGTGGTGTTAATACCATGGACAGCCACTTTCTGCGGGAAGTTTCCTCTGAAGTGAGCGGTGTCAACAACGATCTCCGAGATGGAACACTTTGAACCCAGCTTGATGATGACCCAGTCAACGTGACCCGGGGTTCTTGATCTCTTTGTCTCCCAACCATCACTCATGTCATTACCACGTCCTGGCAAGAGGAGGTTATCAGCGGTACCGAAATGCTGGTCAGACCACTTGACAGCAACACCACCGTATCCGACTGAGGCGAAGTCTACCACCGACGATGCTGTGATTTGAGATAGATTTGGAACAACTTCTCCGTAGAGTCTGAATCTTGCAATACCTCCGTCTGGGTACATCCTGATTCTTGCGTGTGTGTAGGCCTTTGTCGTTAGTGTTTGGTTCTTGAAGAAGTGTCTTTGAGAAGGGCCGCACTCCGTCTTTGCGATGATGCCCTCCCACTGAACAACAGACCAGTCGATCTTATCGTCATCCTCTTCATCAATCTTCACAGCTTCCACAGAAATATGTGGTGCGTGGTTACCGTTGAAGAAGGCGGTATCCACTTCGCATCCGATGAGCTTAGCACTGGACACACCCATCTTGATGATGACCCAGTCGGCCTCCTCCGTGTTGTGTCTTCTCGTTTCCCATCCATCATACCATGCACCGGCGTATACGAATCTGGTGGCGTCTCTGATAGGGGCTTTTGGCTTGATCAAGTTCTCAGCAGCGGCGAACCACTCGTTGCTGCAACTCAAAGTGCGTCCTCCTACTTTCTCTCCGATGACATCTGTGTATAGCGACACAACCTGTTCCTTGAACTCCTCCTCGGTGAGGATCTGTGGTGGTGCTGGTGCTGAGATTTCTTCCTGTGTCATAATGTGTTCCGTGACCATTGTGAGATAGTATCTTTGAGACAATAAGAGATAAGGAAAGGGATCAGGGACTATATTTATACGCCTTGCTGTCCAACGCGTTGACCCGTTGACGAATCCAAAGTTTCGAACTTCGGCGATGCCCGTCTCTATCTCATCCGCGCGGAATTGATAGCACTTTACTCCGGGGTAAATGCTAAACGCTGCGCTCTTACTTGCCAGAATCGAGCTACAAGAGCACGGTCAAAAGGCAGACGTATACTTCTCATAGCAAAGAATCTATTGAATCCTACATAAACCGTGAATCTGCCTTATTGGTGTTCACCGGTCGCTCAAACCTCCTTCACCAAAAGCCGTCGGCGTACTCCGGCGACACCGCGGGACGGTACACACCACACATTCCGGCCCAGACGAGCCCTCGGATTTGGATAGTGTGGCCGCTCCGCTATCGAAGGTCGAGATCTGGATGACTCTTCTGGAAAGTGTGGCTCGGATAGAGATAAAAGTTTAGCTGTGGAAGCTGCTTTGTTCTCCTCTCGAGTGACCATTGTTCGAGACCAAAAAGCTAAGATGATCGCACCATCACAGGAAATCGGTGAACCGATCCCTAACAACACCCCACACGCGGTCTCTGTGACCTTGCCTACATGGGCAGCCAATGTTGGGTACGAGGAGGGACAGGACTGGGTCGTTAGCAAGATGAGCTCAGGATACCCACGATTCTTCATCCACCAGAAGATCCAGGATCTGTGCTCGCTTGTGGAGGCCAAGTTCGGTCGTGAGGGCGAGAAAGCCTTCGTCTTCCCAAGCTACACCTCTGCGAAGAAGTGTAGAGAGTTTGTCAAGGAGAAGGCTGCCTCTCCTGTGGGGAACCTCAGAATTTTGCAGTTGTCTACCCCAGCACCAAAGAAGGAGGAGGAGAAGACGTATAGAGCAGAAGCTCACATTGCTGTTATCTTTGTTCCAGCGTCCGAGTTCTCCGTGGCCAAGCAGTTCTGGCAACACGCTGGAGAAGGTATCTCGTCTCGTCTCGGCGAGTACGTCTTGCAGGAGCTGCAGATTGTCCACAACGATCCAGCAGAGAACAAGGACAAGGACAAGGAGTACAGTACTTTTATTGAGGAGAGATTTGGAAGAAACTTGAACCTGGCTTTTGCCGGTGAAGCCAAGATGGCTTTGAAAAGACGTATTGCTGGAGGCTTGGGCGATGAAGACAAGGAGAACATCTCCAAAAGAAAGATCAACGAGGAAGATGTATTCTTGTACCCAAGTGGTATGGCTGCCATCTTTAACATTCACCAGGCCTTTTTGAAAGTTTTGCCTAACGAGAAGTCCGTGTGTTTCGGATTCCCATACGTTGACACGTTGAACATTTTGAAGAAGTTTGGCCCAGGTTGCCACTTCTACGGGTTTGGCGATGACGATTCGCTCAACGACTTGGAGAAAAGACTGGAGTCTGGCGAAAAGATCATGTCTTTGTTCTGTGAGTGTCCATCGAATCCTTTGCTCAAGACTCCAAACTTGAAGAGGCTCCGTGAGCTGTCCTTGAAGTACGACTTCGCTGTCGTTGTTGACGAGACTGTCGGTAACTTCCTCAACATTGACGTCTTGCCATACGTTGATGCCGTTGCTGCGTCGTTGACGAAAATCTTCAGTGGTGACTCGAACGTTATGGGTGGCTCCTTGGTTCTGAACTCTGAGTCCAAGTACTACCCTGCGTTGAAGAAGTACTTTTCCGAATTCTATGAGGATCTCTTCTGGGCAGAGGATGCCATTTACTTGGAAAGAAACTCCCGTGATTTCCAGTCCAGATCTGCCAAGGTTAACGTCAACAGTGAGTTGGTTGTGAACCTCTTGAAGGAGTCACCACTGATCAAGGATATTTTCTATCCATCTTTGGTTCCAAGTAAAAAGTACTACGACGAGTTGAAGACAGCTTCTGGTGGATACGGTGGATTGATCTCCATTGTATTCCATACTGCTGAACAGGCTAAGGAGTTCTTCGACGAGTTGAACGTGTTCAAGGGACCAAGTTTGGGTACAAACTTCACACTTGTCTCTCCATACACGCTCTTGGCTCACTTCCAGGAGCTTGATGAGGTTGAGAAGTGGGGAGTTGACAGAAACCTTGTCAGAATCAGTGTTGGTTTGGAAGACAAGGATGATTTGCTCAAGACTTTCCAGAAGGCCTTGAATCTTGCAGCCTTGGTCTGAATCACCCACCCATCCCTGACACCACATCAATTTTTACTTCAACAGTACCTCGGTGTGAACTTACACATGCTCTTGAGCTTCTTCGGGAAGAGGAAGTGAGCATCGGCAGTCGCACCACCGGACACCATTTAACCACACATTGTAATTTCCTGCTGGCATGTTTTACACACACATACACACATTCATATTTAATGATCCAACTCATGAACATTTCTAACGACCCACCCAACGCATTTACACCATTTGCTGGGAGCACAGGACACGCTATGATCCAACTCGAGTGTCCTCTTCACCATGCTTGCTCACTTACGACCTCATTGGTATCTATATATCTATATCTACCAACACAAAAAACCCTCCAACGGGTACCTATCTCTGTCCAAACCTCGCCAATGTAGTTATATGTGATCCAAAATCTGCCAAGGGGGGGATGTGTCAGTAGTTTGGCGCACCCCGGAGCAGGCAGGTTGAACCAAGCAGAAGCCAACACCGTAGGCCCAGAAAACCCGGTACAAACCGGTGCACCAAGAGCATAGAGACCGTGATATATTTAGCACACTTGAAATAACTTACTGCCCCAATTTGCAATACCCGCATCCGGTTACACTTCTCGCCATCCGACAACGTCTTCGACGGCCGGATTAACTCGGCCTCCGGCTGCCGCATATTGTCTCTCCACGGATTAATTGTTGGCCCACACAGATGCAAACTTGCAGCAGATTAGGCCACCTCTCCGAAATACACCACGTAACGGCCCTGGAGACTTGGAGGGTTCTGAAGGATAAAAGGACGAGAGGGTCGCTGTTTCTCTGGCCCTGAACTCCTGCATTGGCTAATCCATCATAGAGACAATCACAAACACTACAAACTAACCATACAAATGACATCCACTACAACAATGCGCGGGCTCCAGTACCACGGTTCCAAGGACATCCGCTACAACACTTCGATCCCAATTCCACAGGCCACTAAACCGGATGACGTCATCATCAAGATCGCCTTCTGCGGTATCTGTGGCTCAGACTTGCACGAGTATGAAGGCCCAATCTTCTTTGCCAACGCCGCAAGTGAGGATGGTGATAAGATCTCAGGCAAACACTTACCACTGGTGTTGGGCCATGAGTTCTCCGGTGTTGTCCATGCCGTAGGAGAGGGTGTGAAGCACTTACAACCTGGCGATCACGTCGTTGTCGAAGCCACAGGCCATTGCGACGACCGTATGAACTACTTCAACTCCGAGGAGAACAAGTTCAAAGACGTGCCAATGTGCCAGTCGTGTGATCTCGGGTTCACAAACACATGCAGAGACCTCAACTTCCTCGGGTTGGGTGTGGACAACGGTGCGTTGGCCGAGTACTCCAAGTACTCACAGAAGCACGTACTCAAAGTTGACAAGAAGGTCCCATTGGACGTGTGTGCCCTGATTGAGCCTCTGTCTGTGGTGTGGCACGCCGTTGAGCTGGCAGAGTTCAAAGAGGGAGATGACGCCCTAGTTCTGGGATCTGGTCCAATTGGACTCGCTACACTGCTCGTCTTGCAGGCCAAGGGAGCTTCTAAGGTTGTTGTCTCAGAGCCAGCACAGATCAGAAGGGAGCAGGCTGTGAAGCTGGGAGCCATTGGGTTCAACCCAACAGAGTACGGAGACTCCGCTACCGATGAGCTGAGAAAGTTGGCATCGAAGGGACAAGGTTTCGCTGTGTCGTTTGACTGTTCCGGTGTTGCTGCCACGTTTGACACCTCAATCCACGCCATCAGAGCACACGGAACTGCCTGTAACGTTGCCATCTGGCCACACAAGTCCGTGGCTCATTACGTCATGGATATCACGCTGGAAGAGAAAAAGTCCGTGGGATCCTTGGGTTACCAGACAAAGGACTTCCAAGGTGTCATCGATGCTTTGGAGTCCGGGAAGCTCGATGTGGAGAAGGTGAAGAACCTAATCACGGGCAAAGTTGGCTTGAAGGACGGCGTGGAGAGTGGATTCTTGGAACTGATCAACAACAAGGACAAGCACATCAAGATCTTGATCTCACCAGAGCTTTGATTGAAAGGTGGATATACTGGATCAATTTTAACGACAATATAATAGCTTACAATTCAATTGTTATACACTAATAGAAGATAATACGTTATCCAGATGAATTCAAATGAACAACAAGGCCACAATCACACCGAAGATGCCAGTACCGGCAATCTTAGCAGCAGAACCTTCGAAAGTGGAAACCTCGGCAGAGGTACCAGTAGTAGCTGTTTCAGTGGAGCTAGAGACCTGGATAGTTGAGGTCAACTGCTCAGTCTTAGTAGAGGTAGCGTTCTCGGAAACTGGCGTAGTAGTAACTCCTTCACTGGTGAACTGATCGGTAGACCCAGTAACGGCCTCAGTGGTGGTCAATGGACAATAAGTGGTGTACTCAGTGACAACACCGGCTGAAGTGGTTGACAAAACAGTGACACCAGTGGTGACTGTAACCTCGGAGCATGCGTTGTTAGAGCACGAGGTGACAGTGATAACAGTGGTAGAATTGGCTGTAACCACAGTGGTAGAAACTGTAGCAGCTGGGGCCTCGGTAGTAGCTGAAACCTCAGAAGTCAATGGGCAGTAAGTGGTGTACTCAGTAACAACACCGGAGGAAGTAGTGGTAATAACGGTGACACCGGTTGTGACTGCAGTCTCAGAGCAGGCGTTGTTGGAACAGGAGGTGATGGTGACAACAGTTGTAGAGACCTCAGAGTCTGTGATCACAGAAGTCAAGTCAGAGGAACCAGAGACGAATGAGGTAACAGAGGAAGCACCAGCCGAGGTAACTTCAGTAGAGGAGACAATGGTAGAAGAGCCTTCAACAGAAGACTCGACAGCTGTCGAGGAGAATACTGAAGATGCATCAACAGCGGAAGACTCAACAGAAGATGAAACACCTGGCTCAGCAGAAGAGACAATAGAAGACACAACAGATGAAGCTGCAACGGAGGAGACAACAGAAGACTCAACAGAAGAGACGACAGAGGAAGCCTCCACGGAGGAGACAACAGAAGAAACATCAGCGTCGGCAGTGATAGTCGAAGACAAATCCCAGGACAGAACGGCTCTCTTGACAATAGTCTGTCCATCGTTTGTAGTCACGGTCAAAAGGGCATCGGAGGTGAACTCAGATCCAGAGACAACAACACCAGAGAAGGACAGCTCCACGATATCAGATTCGCTAACGGCAACGTCGTATGAGATGGAAATAGATGTTCCAGAGAGTGAAATCTCTGCATTGGCAGAGACATCGATGGAATTAACCAAGATGGATGCGGAGCTGTAAGTGAAGGAGCCGATGGTGTTGTTTTGGGAGACATCGAGGGTGATGGCAGAGATGGAACCAAGAGAACCTGGAACGGTCAAGCTCCATGTTGGAGCACCTCTGTTGTATGAGCCAGTGAAAGTTGGTTCAGCGGTTGAAGCAGTGGAGGAAGCAAGAGAAGAAGCAGAAGAGGACTCACCGACGGAAGAGGACTGTAAAACAGAGGATGACGACTGAACAACAGAAGACTGAGGAACAGAGGAGACGACTGCAGACGAGGAAGCTGGATTAGAAGAAGCAATAGAAGAAGCAGAAGAGGCGAAGGAGAAGGTGGAGGATGCTGAGACTGAGGACTCCTCAACTGACAAGCTTGGTCTGAAGATGACGTCGTAATTGGTTTCATTCTGGTGCTGACATGACTTCTCGTAGTAGTATCCAGTGCTCGTGCCGGCGCACTGGTCGTAATCACCTTGGAAAGTACTGTACAGCAGACTTAATCTGCTTCTATCGCACGAATACGAGTAAATGATCTTGGTGTCATCAGATAGTGTGGCAAGGATCATGTAGCCGTAGGCGGTGGGGTTGGAAGCGACCGTGTTGAGAACGAAGTAGGCACCTTCTTGTAAGTTGACGTGGAACTCAGATGTTGGCTTCATGAAAGCGTTGGAGAAGGTGGTGTTGTACGTGGTACCTGTGAGCCACTGGATATCAACCACGTCAGTTCTGTCCTCGGTGAAGTTGAGGAAGAAGTAAGTGGTGTAAGTGAGCTTAGCTGTGTCTGGGTCGGTGTGCTTTACGGTCCAACTGGTGGCCACAGCTGGGACGTCAACAGTGGTGATGGTTCTGGTGCTGGTAAAACAGTCAGTGTCGGAGCCACCAGAAGTGTACTCGAAGTGGTATGACAACGGAGTAGTGACGGTGTACGTAGCAGCGGTGTACGTTGTGTCGGTCCATGTGTTACTTGACCACACTGAAGTGGAGGTGGAGGTTGTAGAAGTGGAGGTGGAGGTAGTGGTCACAACAGAGGAAGTTGTGGTGACAGCAGCAGTGGTTGTGGTAGTGGTTGGACAATTACCTGTGTAGTCACAACCCTTCAAACCAGTCTCAATGACATAAGAGTCCGTCAAAGTGGTGGAGCATCTCAAAGTACCAGTTGGCTCTGTAGAGAGAGTACCACAGGCAGCGAGGGCAGATGTCACGTAACCACTGTAGTATTTCCACAAGGTCCAACCACAGGACATACACGAGGCGTACTGGGCGTTGAACTTGGAGTCAGCAGCACAGAGACAGGTGGTGTTATATGGACCAGCGTAGTCGTTCTCAGTGTTCTCCGTACAGGCAGAACCGTAAATAATGAGCAAACCACAGGCAGCGTGACAGGCAATGGAGGCACAGTCATCGGCAGAAGCAGCCATAGCATAGGCCTCTGGGTCTGGGTGAGCAATTGCGAGTGCCTCAGCGTAGGCATCGGAGTAGGCTTGGGCAGCAGCAGCAGCCTGAGGGTTAGCACTGGCCCATGGCAGAGCCTGAGGGTCTGCAACAGCGTTGGCGAGAACGGCAGATGCGGAGAGGGCAGCGCCCACTAAGCGAGTGAATAGCATCTTTCAAAGCAGTTCAAGTGTGTGTGGAGAACAGAGGAATATGTATCAACCCGAGCAAGAGATCTGTGGGGGATCTCCCCTTTCTTTTATATGAGCGCAGATCGTATCGATGATTCTGCCTTTTCCTGGGTGTGCTTCTGTGATTCTGTGGATTCTGCTGCACTCATGCAGGTATCAGTGCCATGTACTGTTAAACTTGGGGGTCTGGACCTTGCAAACATACGCGAGACAGTTAGGGGAAAAGAGGGTAAGTCATAATGAGATCTCGGTGGCGTCCGGAGGACCCTTCCACTCATCATACGAGACTCTCGCGTAGCTTTAGGAGCTTGGGGTTCTTATCGAGGTCAGCTCCATAATCCATATTTCAGAAGCATACGATAAACACCCTACTGTACCCGTTGATCAAAATGGGATACATTCTGGAGGTACGAGCCATCCAATGTCCAATGATGTAGTGTCTCAGTCCACTCTGCAGGAAAAAGAGCCAACCATAGACCAGGAAGACACCTGATCGAGGGAAGGTGCGTGTTGTACCCGAGCAAGGGTCGAGGATCTGAGCAGCATACAGGTGATACGCCCTAGTTACCATTCACCGAGAACCCCGAGTCTCGGGACACCAGGAAACATAGATATCTGGGCGTTGGAACTGTATGCTAAATCCGTCCAGGGTGCGCACCCAAGGACTTCCTAAGCGGGGAAAAGCATAGAGCACATTGGGCCCATATGCTGTTGCTCACGAAGAACCCTGAAGGTACTGTTATGTGACCAGCTTTCGCCGTTGGACCCTCTTCCTCGTGTCTCTTGTTTAGCCGTTCCCCCAAAGACCTCATCCTCTCGGGCCATCGGTGTGATGGGCGATATCGGTCCCCTTAACTTCTGGGTGTCAGATCTCTCCCCAACTTCCATCATCACACCCGAATTTCTTGAGCCAGCCTGCAGATTGTGCATGACACACAGCAAGACACCCATCACGAGACTGCAGATCACTGGACAACTTCCATACTTGCTGCCTTCAACATTTGTCCACACTTTCGTGCCGCGTCCCACACGTTACCGTGGCCGTTGCCTTGGTTTCTGGGACGTTTCGGTCCAGGACACATGGCCTGAGGTTAAGCACCGCCAATCGATATTTGTTTCGTGTAGTTGGTCACACTAGGGACATTTGGGGTTGGTACTCTACAGCGATTTTAGGCTGAATGTACTCAATGACCAGTGCCATTTGATCAGTATTGAATGATGAGTACATTTTTTTGAGGCCGATACATTACTGGCTGGGATGGGTCACTAACACCCAATTAAGCCCTGCCCAAGTGCGTAGCAAGATACCACGAGGAGCGACAGTTGAACGAGAATACTCATGAACTTACAACTACAGGTAGAATCAAGCACGAGCTACTGAAGGCTGTAGTAGAACAAACATATCATCTTCACCAAAACATATCTCTGCGATTTGAGTTGACAACGTTGCTAGGGATTGTATTGAGCTGTTTATCTCAAGTTGAAGCTAGGTCATACCTCGCCAGCTTGACACTATGGTCACTGAATCGCTTACAACAGGTAGTAAAAATGAGGCTAGACCGATCAGGTATAAGTCTAATAAAACGTCATGTATAAAAGGTAATTTTGGCGTGATAAGTTCGTTAAAATACACCTCGGATATCAATGTCAAGATGTAATATCAACCCACTCCGAAATGTCACCTCCCGCTGATCAATACAATTGATCTTTAGATACAGAAGGTGATGAGCACGAAGCATGAATAGATAAAATGAGAGACACCAACATCGGTAAGAAATGTGCATGTGTGGATGGTCAAAATTTGTGTGGATGTGAAAAGAAGTCGTAAAAAGCAGTGTAATGAATATCGGATAAAATGTGTAGTTGTGTAGCGTGAACTCCCTTGCAAGTATCCCCTCTTGTCGCTGATTGAGCTCATAATGTGTAGTGGAGCTCTTTCGGGACATCAGATCTGTCATCGTCAACGATGCCGATCACCCCAAAGAATCATCCCCCACAGCAGCCCAATTGAAGATTCAAGTAAAACACCAGTCACTGGAGCCCCCGCGTCAATTCATCATTCCCAGAAATTCACTTAAGCTCAACTGGCTTCTCACCTCTGGCGAAACGTGGGTTTCTTGGGTCGTTGATGAACTCGGAGGTGGAGGCAGAGGCGTCAGCGGCCTTACCGACCAACCAGTAGACGGCGACACCACCGACGAAGAATGGCCAGAATGGCTTGAGCATTGGGGTTGGGAATCTCTTCAAGGCAGCCATTGTTTCTTTTTGTGCGTAATTGATTGAGCTAGAACTGAACTCAAAAGGTGCTCCGCTGGGTGTCCTTTTGGCGTTTCTTCGTCGTTGTTTTTTCCTCTGGCGAATGAGCGCGCACCGTGCTCAATTTCGCGGGTATACACCAGGCCGGGTAACCACACATCCCGGGATGACGTAAGCCAAACCCGCAAATCGTAAACAAAAGCGGATGGCCCGAACAGCAAAGGAGAAACTCCCAGCGGCAAGCTCAGAGAGACAAATTGGGCGCTAAGAGGTTGAATCATCTACCAATTCAATTGATACCACGGGCTTTCATAGCGGTGCCATTGAATTTGCAGAACGCCGACTCATCGCACGCTTGCACACTTTCCGCACAGCCACCGCCCACCGCTCATCACAGATCAGGCCAGCGTACACCACCAGGGCCCCACCACATACTACAATTCTGCCCTGAGACACTCCACCGTCTATGAGCATCCACACATCGGCGCCAGGAATCGGGTTTAGACCAAAAAGCAACCAGGAGAACAAGTACTGGAAGGCTATCAAGAACGCCCACATCCCAGGAAGATCAGCTACAGATTTACCGCTGTACAAGGACAAACCAGCGAGCGGCTACTCTACGAGAGCAGAGGCACAGAGTATAAAGAGAAAGCAAATGGCGCTCAAGGGACTTGTCCTCTTTGCGGCGTTCTACGTCTGTTACTACATCGGATGGTTCCTCAAGCATGAGGTGAAAGTGTCATCTACTTACTCCAAGGGCGACGAGATGACAGACTGGAAGTTCGCCAAGTCTGAAGTAAAGAGAGTGTTCAAGGAGTCCTGGGCAGGGTATGAGCAGGACGCATGGGGCAAGGACGTCTACAAGCCACTATCCAAGACAGGTAAGAACATGGGCCCATCCCCATTGGGCTGGATCATTGTCGATTCATTGGACACGATGATGATCATGGGAGTAGACGAGGAACTCAAGACAGCGGAGAGCTGGGTCGATAATGAGTTGACATACGATATGGACTACGAGGTCAATGTCTTTGAGACCACAATCAGAATGCTTGGAGGCTTACTCTCAGCTCACTACTTATCAAAGAATGACATGTACTTGGACAAGGCGGTTGATTTAGCTGACAGACTACTCGGAGCATTTGACTCGCCGTCAGGCTTGCCATACTCATCCGTTAATTTGAAGACCAAGAAGGGAGTCAAGAGCCATGCTGATGGTGGTGCATCATCTACAGCAGAGGTAGCCACTCTTCAGTTGGAATTCAAGTACTTGGCCAAACTGACAGGCGAGGCTCTCTACTGGCAAAAGGCCGAACGTATCATGAAGGTTCTTGACGACAACCATCCAACTGACGGCCTCGTTCCTATCTACGTTCACCCAGATACAGGCAAGTACCGTGGTAACCTGATCAGATTGGGATCCAGAGGTGACTCTTACTATGAGTACTTGCTGAAACAATACTTGCAAACAGAAGAGAGAGAATCAGTGTACAATGTGATGTACCAGGAAACCGTTCGTGGTATGAAGGACAACTTGCTCAGTAGGTCCACACCTAACAAACTCGCATTCCTCGGTGAATTGGAGAACGGAATCAATGGGCAATTTTCGAACAAGATGGACCACTTGGTTTGTTTCATTGGTGGCCTCTTCGCTTTGGGCGCCACCGAGGGTCTCACTTTGGAACAGGCTAGAAAGTCATCAAATTGGAATCAATTAAAAGAGGAAGACATGATGCTTGCCAAGGATATCACACATACTTGTTGGCAGATGTATGAGAAGACTGCTACAGGATTGGCCCCAGAAATTGTCGTGTTCAACAACAATGAGGATTCCACAGAGGACTTCTACATCAAGGCAAACGACAGACATAACTTGCAAAGACCTGAGACGGTAGAGTCGCTCTTCATCTTGTACAGAATCACCAAGGATCCAATTTACAGAAAGTGGGGTTGGGAGATTTTCAAGTCATTCGAGAAGTACACCAAGACAGCTGATGGAAGATACACATCGTTGAAGGATGTCACTTCAATCCCTCCAAAAATGGACGACAACATGGAGTCGTTCTGGCTCGCAGAGACTTTGAAGTATCTCTACTTGTTGTTTGATGACGACAACATCTTGCCGTTGGATCAGGTTGTCTTTAACACAGAGGCCCACCCATTCCCTGTTTTCTCCATGAACCCACTTTTCAAAACCGGTTGGACGAGATCTAAACCAGAGGATGTTACAATACCACCTGCTACGAAGCAGAATGTCAGACCACCAATTGAAGATGAAGTTAACGTGAAGGTGCCAGCCGCAGACAAAACAGTAAAGAACGCTCCAAAGGCTGCAGAGCCTGCCAAGGATCCTGTACAGGAGTTGAAGGAGATTACAGAGAAGGCCATTGAGGTTGAAGATCCGTCAAATGCAAAGATCAGACAACAGCTGAAAGAGCAGAATGGTGATGTAAACCAAGTATTGGAAGACCTCATTGCTGAAGAGGCTTGATCTCGATTTTACGTATATATGAAGTTTTTTTTTTCTTTCTTAAAAGTTCATTAGTAGTCAGATTGTATTGCGCCTCACATGATAGGCAATGGTCTGCCGGTAAATATGATTCTATACCTTAGCACATCCACAATCTCTATTTTATCATCGGAAGATGCTTCTTCCGGGAACTTCATCAACGCCAACGGTGGCTCCAGCTTCTTCACGTCTCCCAGCAGTCTCTGCGTCGAACCGATGAACAGAGTGGCTTTATTGCCCTAGAGCTCCATCTTACCAAACTTGACAGCCCATTCTTCGGGCGTGAGTTGTGTGAATCGTTCTTCCTCCTCCGGTGTCATGTTCTGTGGCCGTTCTGTGGGAAGAACTAGCTCACCTTGGATCTCTAGCAGCACGTTCCCCAGTTCCGTGGCGATTATTGGTGGTGTCCCGCTCCCTGAGCTTAAAGATTTGGTTGCCTGTGAATAATCAATTTCTTTGAAGGGCATCGTATGGTACCTAGTGGTAATGCTTTGATCAAGTACTACCAATCAAACTGCGAGATGTCCATGAGCTGAGGTTTATACGACGCGTCTCCCTCTTCCAACGCGATGGAGGCCCCCATGTTAACTCCGCAATTCGGATATAGCGAGCAGCAGCCTTCGCGTCGGGAAGATGAAGACGACGAAGTTGACTGACTCCATAAGTGGCCTGGGCACTCTGCTCAAGCGATTGAGGCTATTGTATTATCCCGTAACACTGAGGACAATGGCCTGGTTATCATTCCTGAAATCCAAAGACTTCGACCCCACTGAGTTTGAGAAAGAGCTGGCGGAGATCTCTCGGAAGATAGCAGTGAGGGAGCGCAACGTGTCCAAGTTCGCCTTCCAGCGCAAGCAACTCAGAAGGGTGGTGCTGACGTATGGAACCGTTGGGTTTGTTGCATATATTAGTTATGTCGTGGCTAAAAGCAACATGGACTGGAGAAGTGTGGATGTTTCACAATGGGGCGTCATGGTGGCAATCCCTGTGCTGATGTTTGTGTTGCTAAAGCTGATCAACTGGATCTTCAACATGAGATTGGAGAGAACGTAGGCCACAATTGAGATGCTTAAGGAGTTGCACACTGGAAAGATTGAGGAACTGAAAGAGAAAACCAAGTTCTCATCAACACAGGCACTGCTGAACAGATTCTCCAATGGTGAAGATCTGAGCGCTCAGTTAGATGAGGAGCTACAGGAGAAGCAGAGACAATTGGATGAGATCAACAAACTGTCATTGCTGCAGAAGGAGGCTACAAATGCCAATACACCTGCTCAGTCGGGATCTAAGAAGTGGCTGGATGTGGTGGTTGACTCAATTGTCGGCTCTGACGAGCTAAGCTCGAATAATAGGTTTGCCCTGATCTGTGAGAAGTGTCTATCTCACAACGGCCTAGCGCCACCTGGTAAAGAACCAAAGGACGTTAAGTACAGATGTCCTACGTGTGGATTCCTCAACAACATGTCGACCCCGCCGCTTGCCGAAGTAACAGAGAATGGAGGCGCACAAACTGCACCAGGGGCCAATGATATCATGGCCGCAGTTCCAATCGAGGGTAAAGTTGCATCAATACCCAATATTCAATAAACTTGTACCTTAAGTTCGGATGATTCATTCTCAGATGTACTGTAGATAAGCAGCATCTAGCTCGACCCCGATGTACATCATATATGATAGAGCCCGCTACAACTACATGTAATCAGGCCCAGGGTAACGTAACATGAACATGGTGTATTTTCAAAACCTCTAAATCAACAAGAGATTTAACCGGACAACTCCATGATGGCGTTGACGATGTCACCGTCGTGCTTCTTCAAAGCCTTAGCGGCCTTAGCTCTGGAAACGTTGGTCTGCTCCTGGACAACAGCAATGTCCTCCTCCTTCAATCCGGTCTCGTCAACCTCCTCGTCATCGTCCTCCTCAACGGTCTTGTCCAAGAGGGAAGCAGCCTGCAAGTCGGCGGTGATGGAAGCTGGGTCCTTTGGAGCAGCACCCTCCTCCTCAACAGCCTGGACACCGGCCTGAGCCTGAGCCTCCTGCATTCTAGCGGCGAGGTCCTCCAACTTGGCCTCACCGAAGACGATGTAGGTACCGGCAGCGGACTTGAAGACGTCTGGGTTGTCGATGGCGTAGATCTGGTTACCACGCTTTCTGAAAGTGACTCTCGAGATGCCCTTGACCTCTCTCAAGTTCAACTTGGCGATCAACTGACGAGCCTTCTTCTCGTTACGGGAGAAGACGTTGACGTTGGCGCCCTGTGGGATCTCCTCGGTGATTTCCTCGATCTTGTTCTCGACAGACATTGTTTGTGATGTGTATTAGGTGATTAAGCCAGCAAAACCTCTGCGTTGGCCCTTCAAGTCTCTATGAAGTGGACGTTTTTCACATTTTTTTTCCAGGCTGTTGGACGACGAGGGCCCCGGCTCGTTTGCGGAGAGCGCGGGTGGTACAATTGACACGCGCGATGATGGCAGATATGTTTTTAGTGTCATTGGGAGGATATTTTGATTGGTGGTTGGCAATTATTCTTGGAAGTAAAGCAGAGTGTATGTATAGTCTAGAGTTGTATATTGGTTTCCAGAGCTGGTTGAGAAATTGGTTTGTGTCCCGGTCTTGTGATCATTGATGTGTGCTGCAGAGCATTGACCGTGAGATGCCACTTCATCACTCTGATGTTTATCCATTATTATCATTCGTAAGCCTCCAGCCTTGACATCCGAGCCTCTCTTCCGCCATCGATGACCTCACCGGCTCTGTCTAATGGCCATATGATCCGTGTGCACTTGCCCAGAACTAGCCCAGTGCTGATGGGCCCAAATGTGTTGCTGTCGATCGAGTGGAAGATGTTATCACCTTCGACCCAGATGTGATTTCTCGGTATGTGGCACTTTTCCCTCGGGTATGGATGTCTCGTGAATATCGTGTCTCCCTGTACGCCCTTCACTCTTTTGCACAGCACCTTCTCTGGGTCAGTCGGCGACCTAAAGAGCACAACGTCGTTCACTTTCAGCCCCATGGGGTCCTTGACCCCATACTTCCACAGCAGCACCCAATCTCGTTGCATCTGCGACGGATTGAAAGTAGGCTGCATCGACGAGCCTTCGATTTTACCAACGTAGCAGATGTGCTCGTTAAACACAATCATCACGGGCACCCATGACAGCATCGCTACTGAGGCCGTGTAAGCGTATTTCGAGGTGGACTTGAACCTCGGTGTCTGTCGTGTGAACCATGAGAATATGCCACTCATTTGTCTGCCTTCAGTGTCTTTACGAACCGGGTGAAAAGCTCCAAAGTAGCTGAATTTGAAGAAGAAACCCATATCTAAAAGCTCAAGCCTATACGCCTAAAAGAGCAACTTCCGAGGGTGATTATGTAATGCACTACTACAAACACGCACCCTCGGATTACACTGCGAAATGTAAACAAACAGCAGTGGCGTAGATGTTCTTCTTCACGTGTCGTGCTTTCTCTTCAATTATAAAGTTCTCTTTGGTCAGTGTTACTTTGTATTAGGACACCTCATCAATCACTACAAAATGGCACCAACACCGCTCGAGATCAAGACATCCGCCATCACCAGACTGATCAAGGAGGAGAAGCTCTACCAGATGGAGTACAAGGAGCAGGAGCAGGTCGTTGCCAGTCTCAAGGCCAGCAATGCCGATGAGTACGACATTAAGAAGCAAGTTGAGGTATTAGACGAGGCTGCAAGAATGATTCCTGCGATCAAGAAGAAGATCAACGACATGGTTGCCTCTTTGGAGGACTACCTCAAGACCTACGAGGGTGATGATGACACAAGCGCTGCTAAGGAGAAGCTTATCGAGGCCCAGAAGGTGATCGCTGCTTAAGTATGTGCTCGTTTATGAAATCTCAGTGATTATGACTATGACTATGACCGTGACCGTTGCCATCAGCGTGGCTATGGCTATGAGCATGCTGATGCTCATCTGTAGGATGTGTAGCGTCCCACTCGTTGAGGGCTGATTCCCACTCATCTTCGGCATCGAACGCCTTGTTCAGCTTTTCAGCCTCTTCGATTAGTTCTTTGCGCTTCTTCTCTTCCTCTTCGTCGTATCTCCTCTTGTTGTCGATCCATCTATCCTGGATGTCAACTTCCACGTACCCTCCTTGTCTTGTGGCCTCTGCCCACACGGAATCTCCGCCAACTTCTGTAGAGCCAAACATGTAGCCGTTGGCCTTATCGATAACGCTCAGCAGATTGATCATTGACTGTTTATCCTCGACGGACAACACCTCGAACGAAACCAAGTTGTACTCCTCGACAAGCTCTGCAATCATCTCTGTAAGTTTGGAGTACCTCTTACCCAGGACGGAGTTGGACTCTTTTTCAATATATGGTGTTAGGTATCCGAGATCTTGCACTTCTGTGTAGTAATCCAATTTGAAGGGCAGTTCTCCGTAGTTGCTCAATAAATCAATCTTACTGAACACATTAATGTGTGGGAGATCCAGCTGAAGCATTGATCGTAGTGCCAGCAGAAGGACAGAGACATACTGCGATGCCGAAGACAGGTAGAAGGAGTCGATAAGACTCACCACACAGAGTCGTAACGACACTTTTTTCTCCAGCTTCTTGAAGATCTTCTGCAACGACGAATGGTGTGTAAAAAGCTCCACTTGCCCTGGACAGTCAAAAATGACGTATGAATCCTTAGCGATCCTGGCGATCTTCTCAATCAGTAGCTCCACCGAGTCATCCAGCGACTCCAGCGCAAACATTAAACCTCCATTTGGCCCGAGATTGTGCTCCTCCATAACGTCTTCCAGCGTGATGAAATCTCTAATATCAAGGGCAACGTCGTATGGGGTTTTGTCGTTCGCTGGGTCCAGGTTGATCACTGCAGAGTTTCTTCCAATGGCTCCAAAGAACTGCTGGACACCGGAGCAGTAGGTGGATTTACCGGCACCTGGCGGGCCAATAACAATTTGTCCGAATGGCATGATCTGATTTGAGTACTAATAAACAGGCTTGTGAGGGCCAAATGTGCACTTATATTACAAATTACCCACTAATAGTGTGATGAGATGAGTGTCCTCCCTATAACAGGTCCGCGCGGTGCGCGAATTTTGATGATAAAACGTCTTCGCGGAAGAGCCTCCAAATTTCGCGGTAGAATCCTGAGGGCGGTGGCGAACACACACTGTGGCCGAGTACATGAGGACGTGTGGAGTGTTTGCAATTGATTGATTTTGCAGAGGAGCGTTTTGAGTTTCTTGTTAGAGACAATTGAGCTGATACACCGTCATTTAATCAGTCCTTCCAATCAGCATCGGCAGAACACACAGATTGAGACCGGTATACTCTCATTGACACGGCACAACTCTAAGCACACACACACACACACATATATATACGCCATGCCACTTGTTGACGACTCTCTTCTGAAGAAGCAGGCGAGCGTTGCTCCGCTCGTACTGCTCTCCATTGTTGACCACTACAACCGTATCGCACAGGACACCAAGAAGCGTGTTGTTGGTGTGGTGTTGGGTGAGCACAATGGAGACACCATCCGCATCTCCAACTCCTTTGCCATTCCGTTTGAAGAAGATGAGAAGAACCCAGGCGTTTGGTTCTTGGACCACAACTACATTGAGAGCATGTACGAGATGTTCAAAAAGATCAACGCTAAAGAGAAGCTCATTGGCTGGTATCACTCGGGCCCAAAGTTGAGAGCATCAGATTTGAAGATCAACGAGGTGTTCAAGAAGTACACAACGAATCCAACATTGCTGATTGTGGACGTCAAGCAGACCGGTGTTGGTATTCCAACAGACGCCTACATTGCGATTGAAGAGGTCAAGGAAGATGGTACGTCGACCGAGAAGACATTCAACCACATCCCATCCACGATCGAGGCCGAGGAAGCGGAGGAGATTGGTGTTGAGCACCTGCTACGTGACATCCGTGACCAGGCTGCTGGAAGTTTATCACTGAAGATCACCAACCAGATCAAGTCTCTACAAGGTTTGCAGATGAAGTTGAGGGATATTGCCAGCTACTTGGAGAAGGTGTCCTCGGGATCTCTGCCTATCAACAACACGATTTTGGGCAAACTTCAGGATGTTTTCAACTTGTTGCCAAACCTGAGCGGCGCCGAGGACCAGGAAGAGGTGACTGAAGACTACGTTAACCCATTGGCTACAGCTTTGACAGTGAAGACCAACGACGAGCTGATGATGACGTACATCTCGTCGCTTGTGAGATCTATCATCGCCTTCCACGACCTCATCGAGAACAAGATCCAGAACAAGAAGCTCGAGGAGTCCAAGGAGGCTGACAAGAAGGCTGCAGTGGAGCAGGAGACCAAGCCAGAGGAGATCACAGCCAAGTAATTAGCACACTAACCAGAGAACTTGTAAATGGTTGTCCAGATAATGTATGACATGTAGTGGACCGCAGCGTATCGAACAGGTTCGCGAAATCCCCATTGCGCGCCAAAATTTTTGTTGGTTTCTGAGCGGCTCGGTTTGGATCGATAAGACCGAGTAAGGATGGTGAATTAGTGCTGAGTTTTCAGGTTTCTGAGTTTCCAGACTGCCCTGTTGACCTCCCAGTACACACATTTATAAGGGTGATGCTCTTGCTACGTCCTCAGATACTTGGAGCGCTGAGGAGCTCGCGAGTTGTCGTGGTGCCGTAGATCATCCACGCGGTGAGATGTTCATCGACATCAACTACGAGTACTCCGACTCCAGGCACAGAGACTAAACCATTTGACAGGTCACCTCTTGAGTTCCTGTCGAATATCACCGCACAAGGCGTTGCAAAAACCGAGAAGCTGGCGCAAGCTCTCAGCTGTACAACAGACACCACACATACCCTTCAGACAAAGCATATACCGTTCGAAGTGAAGACGAAAGCACCATCTACAGACTCAGGAACCGCTGCACAGGCGGCCAAACAGCAGTCACCGTACGCTCCTTACATTCAGCTCACAAAGCCGCGTCTCACCGCACTGGTGGTGCTCTCCGCCATCTGCTCGTACGCGTTGACGCCTTTCAACGCTACGGTGCCACAGCTCCTCTTCCTCACCATTGGAACAGGGCTGTGCTCATCCTCTGCCAACGCCATCAACTAGGGCAGAGAGCCTGATTTTGACAAGCTCATGACGAGAACGGTATCAAGACCGATAGTAAGAGGACTCCTCACGCCGAAGCAGGCGTTCCAGTTCGCCGCTGCCACAGGAACACTGGGTGTGGGTATCCTTGCCCTTGGAGTCAACTCCACAGTGGCGATCCTTGGAGGCGCCAACATCGCTCTTTACGGCTGGCTCTATACATCTTTGAAGCGTAAACACATCATAAACACGTGGGTGGGCGCTATTGTTGGTGCCATTCCTCCTCTGATGGGATGGGCCGCCTCTTCACCTTTGACACACCCGGCCGCATGGTGTCTTGCAGCCTTACTATACGCATGGCAGTTCCCCCACTTCAATGCACTATCCCACAACATCAGAAACGAGTACAAGAGTGCCGGGTACGTGATGGCTGCGCACACAAACCCCCGCTTGAATGCTCGTGTTGGGTTCCGTTATGCCCTGCTGATGTTCCCGATCTGCTTTGGATTGACATACTGGGGAGTTACTGATTCCGTATTCCCAGTGGACTCAGGGCTGCTGAATGCATGGATGTCGTACTGGGCCTTCAAGTTCTGGTACCAGCAGCGTATAAACTACCGTGGTGGTAGAGAGCCAACGGCCGAAGGGTTGAAGCTGGCCAACATGTACGCTAAGAAGACCTTCTGGGCCTCTGTGTGGCATTTACCTGGTGTACTCATCTTGGCCATGTTGCACAAGAAAGGCCGTTGGGATTGGCTCATGGGATACGGGGTATTCGAGGCATGAGTGATGGGAGAAACATAAGAATGAATTATAGTATCTGTACATAATAAGTTATTACACATTCACGTATACATATGAGCAAGTCCACTTTCTAGTAGAGTTATAGTACATAGTTGAGTTGTAATATACAAAGAGAATAGAAGAATCACCGGCATCAATCAGTACACAAGATCCCAGAAGGCCAGTGGACCCCTCTCGAGATATGTAGATCTAGAGACGTACATGTTCTCATTCTGTGTGGTGAAGATCTGCTTTGCCACGACTTGAGCACCGAGGAATGCTACATCTGCGTACCCTGCCTTCTTCCACTCTGGGAAGTACTCAGGCATCTTTGCAAATTTGATGGAGTTGGGAACCTGTGTAAGTGTGATGTGCGAGTTGGCACCGGATGTTTGGAAAGCGGCCTCAGCAGCTGAAGGTTGTAAGTCCTTACCAACGAGGTGATCGTCAATAATTTGTGTGTTAAGAGCCTCAACAAATCCGGTGATCTTGGTTGTACGTCCAACAACAATGACGTGATCCCAGGCTTCCTGACGCTTGGTCAAGTCGGTAATTCCTTCCAACGCAGAGTATGCAGCGCTTGAAATCTGGTTGATGAGCTCCTCACAACCTCTGAATCTCTCTTTACCCAACGTGATCTCGTTACCGTCGGAGTCAACAAATGTGTTACGCTCGAGCTGAGAGTTCGGCACAACTTCCTTCTCCTCCTTATGCTTCTCACGCTCCTCCAAAATCTCCCTGGCTCTACCAGATGTGACAATCTCTGCAATATCAATGTTGCCCTCATCCTTTTGCAACGCGTCAATTCCGAAGAATGACTTCTTCTTGTCGTCGTCACTCAAAACCTCGAAGATATCAGATCTCTTGAGAGATTCCAACTGCTTCGATGTCCAATTTGGTAAAACTTTCTGCAATGCCCTGTTGATGGAATCACCACCATATGGGATGACCTTGCGAGCACTCTGCAGCACCGAGTAATCTACAACTGGCACAATCTCGGTCTTATCCTTACCGATATCGATGATCAGCGCGTTTTGCTGGCCACCATACGCGTAAAGGGCTGCAAGTGGTGCTGGAAGGATAGTAAATGCCTGTACGTCCAAAGACTCAAACACATACTGGGTGATTTGCTCGATTTGTAGCTTCTTCCACTGTGTCGAGCCAACAAGGATGAAAGGCACGTTTGTGGCTTGTGGATGAGACTTGATGATTCCCCTGTAAAGGAGCTTTATGAAGCAGTTGAAGGCGTTGATGTCAACGATGCTACCGGCTTTTATAGGATAAATGGCACTGGACTCATCGGTGGATGTGGACTGGAAGCTATCTGGTAGAGTGGAATGGCGGTACACTCTTGTAGGGACCTCGATTGGAGGTGGTGAATAGGACTCACCGAGTCCAAACTGGACTAATGTTGTCTCTGAGCCAGGAGAAATGATCTGTAAACAATGGGTGTTAGCTGTCAGTTGAGCACCGTTTGAATAAAATGCAAACATACCAGATAGTACGCCTCGTGGAATGGAGCCATTGTAGTATAATACGTCTTTTCACGTCTAGGAGAGACCAATATTTCTTAGATCTGAATACCTATAACCTTTCGAGAGATTCCCGTTGTTATGCGGCGGTCGGACGCTAATGCCTGTTCGGAGAGCCTGGTGTCTGGGTGTTTTATTTTCGGTCTGTCATTTTGTGACGGGTGGTTGCGTTATGCAGCCCTGGTGGAGTAGATGACATCTCAGCTTATCCATAACTTGCCATTATTTAACATAAAAACTCAGAATATGTCTGAAAGAAGTTGTAGTTTATAATTAAATATTGGGTGCTATTAATTTGTGAGATTTACTTTTTGTCACTGATCTCAGCTTGTTCATCAACTTGTACCTCAGCTTGTTCCTCATCCTCATTATTAGAAGGGTTACTCTTCTAGCTCTCCTCATCGCTCGGCTTTAACTCATCAACATGATCCTGTGCCTCCCATTTCTTGAACCAGTGGACGAGACACTGGGCAGTGACAACTTGAAGAGCCTGGTAAAGCACTAGCGACACTAACAGTCTGCCCAAGTAAGGGAAGTCAGATCCATACTGAGATGAGATCAACGAGACACCAAGCGCAGCGGTCTTGGCTGCACCACAGAACATGACTGTGATTGTGTCTCTCTTGTTGTAGTAGAAAGGTCTAAAGATCTTATACGACCATTTGTATGTGAATGAGGACTGGTCTGTAGGCTCATGCTTGAAGATTAATGGGATGAAGAAAGGTCTGGCGATGCAGTAGCAGATTCCTGTCCAGAACATGTACATACCAATGTTGAAGAACACCAAAAAGATACAGGAAGCCTTGGGCACCGATTCAAAGGCCTTTTGGTAGAATGCAGTTGAGAACGATGAGAACATGACCAACAGCAAACAGAACGAGGAAAATTTGTTGAACTTGGTGACTGTAAGGAACTTCTTGGTCTGCGTTGGGAAGAGATTTTGAATAACTTGTCCCACAAATGTTGGCACAAATACCGAGAGACCCAGCTGTTTCATGACTTCTTTGTAAAGCTCCTGAACTGATGAACCGGAGGCTGGGTTACCGAATGACCATGTACCAGATGATGTGTACATCTGCAACAAGGCCGGCGAGATGAATGCTCCAAGCATATTACCAACAAACACTTCGCAGAGACACAGCAGAGCGTTTCCATTAGCTTGTGTAGTCATCACCACATTGGAGGAAACGGTGGTTGGACATGTCGCCGTGACGATGAGACCCACAAGGACCCAGTCATCGATATGTGGGTTGTTGGCCTCCTTGATACCTGTGCAGATGCCGTACATGATTGCCGATGTGACCAAGAATGACATGACCTGGATCGTGAGGTGTGCCCTCCAGTTACCCATGTTCTTCATGAGATCTTTTGTCTTCATCGAGAGACCAGACTGAAGGAAGATCACGGCGACGGCACCGTACCCAATGGAGTACTCACCTTTGATCAAACCTCCTTGGCGCGCAAAGTTGGGTGCTGCTTTGGCAATACCGATGAAGATGGCAAGCACGATAAAGAACCACTGCTTGATGGCAAAGTCCAAGATTATGTAAAACCATTTGCCTACGGTTGGCCAACGCTGTATCGTCCTTTGTCTCAGTGTGGCTTTCTCTTCCATCTTGGTGGTGATCTTAAGTAGTTAGGAGGTATCTGGACAGCTCAAAGCTTTAGCTTATGCTCACAGAAGCTCCAGTGTGTGAAAACCTTATAAGTTGTATCGATGTCTGAGTTTTTCTGTTCGAGTCATCACTGATCACGGACAGAAGTTCGGGTTATCGGCCTCCTTCGAGCAAGAGCTCCGGGTTTCGCGCACTGTGGCAAGCACTGACGGGCGGGACAGCGATTCTCCGCCGACGATAAGCGAGCTGTGTGCGTAGATTCTTTGCGCTTTAAGCCAAAGTTCGGGGAAACTTATCGCTGGTGCCTATGTGATGTTGAGACATGTCACAAATTCTTGTGTGCCCGAGCAACAGCGAACTGAACAACTCCGTGGCGAGACCTTGGCCCTCGATGCCCTTGACGCAACTTCCGAGGGTCGGATTACATAAGCGACATATACCTCGGATCTCGTGAAAAGTCATAGATGTACGCTCATGAGATGAGCTCAAAATTGTGTTTAATGCTGTGCTAGTTTTCAGTTTATATAGGAACAGGTGACCAGTAGCCAGGATGGACGAGATCAAGGGGAAAATTCAGGAGACCATCAAGGGATTGGAGGAGAAAAGAGAGATCCTGGAGCGCCACAAGAAGCAGTACATCGATCTCAAGTTCACACTCTACGACTATGAGCAGTACAAACAGAGAGGCGAGCCTCCACAGCTCTCTGTGCACATGACTTCTAAAGCCCGTGTTAAAGCTCGCGTGCCTAACCCGGAGTAGATTCTCGTGTTCTTGGGATGCGAATACTTTGTGGAGCGTGATCCGAAAGAGGCTGTGAAACAGGTGGAGAACAAGCTCAAGTATCTCCAGCAGGCTATAGAAGAGTTTGATGCGAAGATCAAGGAGGCCAACCAGACACTGAAGAACATTGATACGCTAGTGGAGTTCCAGAAGAAGGAGGACTCCGACAAGTCCAAGCAGGAATCCGAGGGACTGCCTTCTGGAATTGAGTTGAACGAAGAGAGTCTCCCGTTCATGGACATCAGAGAAGAGCTGGACGAGGACGGTAATGTCATAACTAGCACAGTTGAGGCCCAAAACCAGGATAGGCTCAAAACTTTTGGACAAGAACACGGCTTCGAGACTACTGATGATACTGATGAGCTGCAAGAGCTTTTGAGAGACATGGAGATTATCTCTAGCGGAAGCAGAGAGAAGAAGAGCGATGACGTTATAGAACCAAAGATCACCGAGATCACTGAGCCAGTGATCGCAGAAGTTCAGGAGGAGACAGTGGAAGAAATTGAAGAATCATCAGACGGCGAACCAGCCGTGTCACAGTTTATCGTGGAACGTGAGGACCCAGTTTTGGAGACTGTAGCAGAAATCATCACACCAGATCAAACCAGGACTCCAAAACACACAACCAAGGAATGCTCAAAAGTCAATAAAACCATCACAGCTTCCACAAACCAAGACTCAAGCTCAACTGACGAGTTTTATGCCTTGTTCAAGGAGATGGGAATAGTGAGTAAGTCAAATATCGAAAGCACAACTAATATCGTTGGGAATATTGACCATGAAGAACCCGACACAATGAACCAGGATGTGGTAGAGGATGCTCCGGATGTAGAGTCATATGACCCATCTAAGCCTGCTATTGATGATGATGACATCATTCAGCTTCAGCTGATTGCTGATGAGATGGAGGAAGACGCGTATGCTTATGGGTTCGATGAAGACGACGTTGATGAAGACGACGATGAAGGCGACGATTGGGATCTTGATCTTGAGTTCGAAGATGAGAGCCTTGTGCCAGGCTCTTACAAGGAATTGTTCGCTCGTGAGCTTGAACGGGTCAGAGCTGAAAGGCTAGCAGGAAAGCAAGATGAAAAGTTCGACGAAATGAGCGTGGACGATGACAAGGTCTTGGAAGAGGTGAAGAAGGCTGTTGTGGCCAAGCCTAAGAAGTCTGTCACATTTGCTAAGGAGTTGCAAATTAAGGAGATTGAGAATGTTTCAGATCAGATAAAGGAAGCTGAAATTGAATAGGCTAAGGTGTCGAAGTTCACAAGCCTAAGAAGTCTGTCACATTTGCTAAGGAGTTGCAAATTAAGGAGATTGAGAATGTTTCAGATCAGATAAAGGAAGCTGAAATTGAATAGGCTAAGGTGTCGAAGTTCAAGCAGATGAGAAGTATTTTCGCCTCCACTACTACGATTAGTTCCTCTGATGACACAAATGAATAGGCATTGAACGACATCGTGGAGAAGGACTTCGAACCAGCATTGTCAGATATTGGTGATTCCACCGCAATTGTTGAGACCATCGTGGAGAAGGACTTTGTCACTCAGCCAGCATCAACGCCCTCGCAGAGACTTTCCAAATTCAAGTCAAATCTTTCAAGTATCGATCCATCCAAGTTCAAGGCATCATCGATCATCACTGATGAACCACTAACATTCTCGGAAAGAGAGAAGAAAAATTCAGAGCAACACCAGCAGAAACGTGTCTCGAAGTTCAAGTCCGCAAGATCATCAACTCCGCTCACTCCAGTGGAACCGGTTTCAGAAACTGCCACAGAAGTCATTGAAGAATCCGCCAAGAAGTCACAACCAGCGAGCATCCAAATCCCAGTGAACACTTACGAACCAACACCCGAAGATGAGTACAACAGCATCAAGGCGTACGCTTTGGATGACGAAGACGATGATGAGATTCTGGATGCCATCGCTAGTAACATGTCTGTGTACAACCCAGAAGAGGATGAACTGGATGGCTCTGATGATGAGCCTCGAGAAGGCGATGACGAAGAGGTAGAGGAAGATGAGGGCCCAATGATGCTAGACCAGATAGTGGAGAACGATGAAGTTGATGAGCCAAGTTACTTTGTCGACGATAACATGCTGTCCAAGGAGTACCATGATCTGAGAAGAAAGATGATTGAAACCTATGGTGAAAAGCAGAGACAGGCAGAGGAGATCATCATCGCTAGGGAGGATGAAGGACAAGAGTTCGAGCCCATCGATGAACACGGAAACCCCGTGAAAGTAAGCAGGTTCAGGAAGACGATGAAGAAAGCATGAAATGACGTGCGCACAGGGACTACATTTGTATCTATAAGTAAACCAAGATATAGCATTTGAAAAGTCCAATGAAAATACAAAAATGGGAAAAACAAAACAACACACGACAAATCAACCTGTAAAGCAAAGACAAAAGCAGAAACACTAATCATTAACCAGAAGCGAGAACCCTTAGATTTTCTCGACATAGTTATAAGGAACCAAACCGACACTGCCATCAGCGACTCTTTCACACTCCCACCAATTATCCTCCTGCATATGGATCACAGAAAGCACATCGCCAGCTGCGAAAGTCAACTCCCCTTCAATTGTAGCCTCAAACGGATATACAGCTCTGACGTGCTTGATTACCCTTCTTCCCTCTCGTGTGACACTTGGGTATCCACTACCACTCATCTTTGCCTGCAAGTTCACTGAGGATCTGCTTAGTGATCTGAGCCCTGAGTGGAAGGAAGAACGTTTCAGCTCCTGTTCCTGTCTCTGCTTGCGCTCGTGCAACTCGTAGTCCTCGATCATCGACTTCGGTCTTATAGTGGTGACCGTTGTGCGTTGACTGGCCGTAGAGCTGGAGAAATCGGGTTCACGACGCTGGAAGTTATCACTCTTCATCGAACCGCTCTTGCTGAGTGCCTCCTTCAGTTTGTTCATGTTACCATTACCTCCGTACTTCAAGTCCTCTAGCGTGGCTCTCAATGGATCCTCGTTAGGTGGGACTACATACTCAGGCTGGGATTTCCTCTTTGTGTGCTCGATAATGAAGGATCTTCTGTTACTGGAGGCACTGTCGCCTCTTCTCATCCAACTGTCACGGTCAACCTCTGAGTTTCTTGAACGGCGGCGCATAGGTGAGTTCCAGGTCTTCGATAGACGGGCCTCGGAACCAACACTTTCAGCAAAGGATGATATGGATGTTGGGTTTGTGTATGTGCTTTCTTCTCTGTGGAGCGAAGTTCCGTTGGTGGATGGCTGTGAAATAGAGGTTTGACCATCTTCGGAAGGTGGTGGCCTTCTCTGCATATTGCGAGGCTTCTCAGTCTGATCAAATGGATGAAGTTGTTGTTGTTGCTGGTGATGGTGATGGTGGTGCATCTGTAATTGAGGGGCCTGGATGTGTTGCGCTTCCGCAACTGGGATTACTTGAGACTGTGGACGGGATGGCTGCCTCTGCTGGGTATTAGACTGTGTAGGGGTGATCATGCCTGTTGGGATGTTCTGTGTGACGATGGTGCCCTGTGAGCTCTGTCTCGTCTTGCTTCTGGCGTTTCTGATGATGGTTGGTCTGGCATGCTCCTCTGTCTGTCCATTGACGTAGTCAACAAAGCCAGGAGCAGAATAGATGTCGGAGCCTGTACCGAATTTGCTTGCAAAGATCTGTATCTCAGCTGCCGGGTCACACTCCTCAAGACCCTTTCTAACCCTCTCACATGAGGCATCATCGCCTACACAAGACAGAGACACTGCGTTGGTGTACTCCCAGAGATTAGCGACCAAGAACTCGATTCTCTCGCCTTCCATGGCTTCCAGTTTGGTGCTGGAGATAGACCATTCATTGATCCATGTACCATTGATCTCCTCGAGCTTCTGAACTCCGATCTGGTACTCCTGTCTCAGCTCTCCAACCAGTGTTTGTTGTTTGTAGATCTTCTCACGGTTCTTCTCCATTTCCTTGCCCAGTAGTAAACTCTCCTGGGCCAACAAGGTGTTCAGTTTGGTGGATTCTGCTTGGTATCTTGCCTTCAGTGCATTGACTTGGCTCTCCAAGGACTGTTTGGTCTTGCGGATCTTCTCGATGGAGTACTCCACCGGTTTACGCTTCGCAACAAAGTCTGAGAGGAATGAGTCCAGCTTAGAGTACGACTCTGTTTGCAGTTTTCTCGCCTGGTTCAAATGTGACTTGGCAATCTGGTCTGTCTCGTTTCTCAGGATCTCAAAAGCGTCTCTGAGGTTCCCCGTCTCGTACGTGCCACACGTTCTCTTGGAGATGGAATGGAGACGACGAGCATACTCTTCCTCGAGACTGGCTCGTTCTTTGTAGAATGACAGTAGCTCTTCACACGTTTGAGCTCCTTGGTTCAGTTTGTTGATGACTACTTCTGATCCTCGTTCACCCTGGCCCTGTAGAAGTGTGATGTTAGTAAAGACCCTCACCAGATAGAACAATAATGGGCGTGGAAGTCCGCAGAACGTACCCAGAAGTTGGTGCTGAATGGCGATGAAACAGCTGCTGACATTTTCGTTTGATGGAGGTGCTAAATTACTATGGCTTCTGAAGATTCAACAAACCAGAACGGTAACTATGGGTAGGTTGTACGTGTATGCGATTTCTCCAGCTCATTTGAGAGACACTGCGCTTGGGGGCCCATCATCTTGCAACTTCCAATGTTTACATTCTGGCCCAATGCGGTAAATGGGAGATTCCCGAGACCGGTTAGCGCAACACACAAATATTGGATTACGTAATGAAAGAGAATCGAATCGTCCGCGAACTTGTTTGATGATCCCGCGGGACCGGTACCCCGAACCTTTATCGGCTCTCACAGCCAACAAAACAGCGGCCAGTTTCCCAAGATTAAACGGTTACTGTTTCAGCTTACAGAAAGTGAATTGTCTTTTACAGGTTTCTGGATAAGTACTAAGAAGAGACACGGAAACTACCTAAAAATGTCCTGGTTCAGCTCAACGGTGTCAATCGACGCCCAAGTGGAGCGTGCCACTGACGAGAGCATTCCCTTCGGCGAGGTGGACTTGGCCACCTCTCTGGAGATTACGGACCTGATCAGAAGCAAACAGGTCCCTGCCAAAGATGCCATGCGCTCCTTGAAGAAGCGACTCACTGCTACCAAGAACCCAAACACTCAGCTTGCCACGCTTCACCTGGTGGACACGTGTGTCAAGAACGGAGGCGCACACTTCATCGCTGAGATTGCCACCAGAGAGTTTATCGATACGCTCGTTTCACTGATCCACGACAATAAGACTAATGAGAACGTGAGAGACGTCACCTTGGAGTTGATCCAGGCTTGGGCCGTTGCTTTCAAGAACAATTTCCAGCTCAAGTACATCAACACCACATACAACCACCTGAAAGATGACGGGTACGACTTCCCTGAAGTTGGCTCCACCATTTCATCGACGCTGTTCGATTCCAGCGCCCCACCTGAATGGGAGGACTCAGACGCGTGTATGATCTGTTCCAATGCCTTCACCATGATCAACAGAAAGCACCACTGCAGAAACTGTGGTGGTGTCTACTGCCAAACGCACTCTTCTAAAACCATCTCTCTGCCTGACCTGGGAATCGTTGAGCCTGTCAGGGTTTGTGATTCGTGCTATGACGAGGTGCATCACAAGAGAAAGAGCAGCAAGGGAAAGAAGGATCGTCGTTCCAAACATCAAAAGGATGTTTCTCGCGCCAGGGCTCAATATGACAGTGATGACGATGATGACTTGAAGAGGGCCTTAGAGCTCAGTTTGCAAGAGTCACAGGCATTTGAGCAGCCACCACCAGTGCCAAAGGCGCTACCAGTAGAGGCGGGCGATGATGAAGATGAGGAGATGAAGGCAGCTATAGCTGCCAGCTTGCGAGAGTTCGAGCAAGAGCAACAACGAATGCAACCACCACAGGCGCCTGCTCAACAGACACAGGCAGCAGGCCCATACGCCAACTTGCTCCCACAATCAACATACACACCTCCGGCCTACAACATTGACCCAGTGCTTCAGCAACAGCAATACACACAGCAGCCTGTCGCCGCACCAGTACCCCCTCCTCAGCTCGCCAACGTCATCTCTTCCCAGGACGAGAACGACATTATCAAGTTTGCCACTAAAGTTGCTGAGTTGAGAGCTACACCTGGCTATGCTATGGAGAACCCGGAGTTAAATGACGCATACAGAAGAGCCATCCCTCTGACGCCTAAGCTGTCAAGTGACATGCACCAATCTTTCAACAAGTACGATCAATTAATTGATATGAACGGTAAGATTGACCAGATCATGAGAATGTACAACAGCTTACTTGACAGAAGGATTGAGAGAGAGACTCTACAGAGACAACAGCAGTTTGCCCAGCCTGCATATCAAACACCATCAATGCCACAGTACGCGTATGCCCCAAATCCAGCTTACCAACAGTCCCAGCCACTACCACTACAACAACAGTACACAGCTCAGCCATACCCATCACAGCCTTATTCCATCTCTGAGAATGCCACTGGGCAATCACAGCAGTCCATGAACACTCCTGCTCCAGTGCCACAAATCCCACAACTCCAGCAGACCCAGTATGAACAACCACATGATCCTTTCAAGGACCCATCCGTGCTGAATGATGACGACGCCGAGGAGGAAGACGAGTTCACAGCGCCGCCATCGGAACTCCCATCACAGCCTGTCTCGGCATCTCCTGTTCAGCAGAATGTGGTCTCTCCGTTGCAACAACAGGCGACACAATCATACCCACCACAGGCGACACAATCATACCCACCACAGGCGTCGGAACCACCTGTTCAGCAGCCTGCGCAGTCCAGCGACGCGTACGCATACCCTCCACAGCAGGTGCAACCGGCTCCATACCCACAGACAAACAAACAGCAACAGCCACAAGTAAAGATTACCGATATCAATTTCCCGGCTGTGCCGTTAAGTAAACCACCTGTGTATGAGGTTCCGCAAGTGAGTGAGGAGGTTGTGAAGAAGGAGGAAGCACAATTGATTGAGCTGTGAGAAGCTCGGGTGAGGAGCTAGCGCAAAGAAACGAAAATTTGTCTGACTATCTTGCCGACTATTGTAGTTGATTTACAATCTTGTAGTGGAAGCGAGTCACAATTAATTCTAACCTTGTGGGTATAAAAGCGGTGAATGTTCCTCTCCTTGCGCGCCTCGGATAAGTGAAGAGATCGATCCACACTTCAGATTCATAACTTAAAGGCCTCCATCAAATTAGCAGCCAGTCAGCATTCACAGCAGGCGTATACGCACGAAACCCCACTCAAGCAATGTACATGCCTAATTTACTTCAGCGCGACATCCATCATCTGTGGCTTTCTGATGAGGAGAACCAGCCATAGCCACAGCAGCAGCAGCATCATCAACACCAGCAACGACGCCTTGAAAGTACACTAGCCACCGACTACCTGAGTGCACCACCGCTCTCTTCTTACTCGTCTGAAAGACCGGGCCCAATGACAGGTGGTGGAGTCGAGGAGAAGTTGAACCAGCTCAGAGCTATCAGAACCCTTGGATACTCTTACTTGGCCCCGGTTGGAGTTGGTAAGACGATGCAAACCATTATGGAGGAGAATGAACTGAGACGCCAGATGGAGGAGCAGTTCCAGTCTGAGTCTGCCACTGCAGAGAACCTGATGGGTGAATCCGAGCTTTCACAGCAGGAGATCGGCAGCGGTGCTGAGCTGGAGCAGAACCAGCAACAACAGAATCAGGGCACTCCAGTACGTCAAATGACACCAGCACAGCAGAGACCAAGCTCCACTCCACAGCCGTCGAATCAACAGCCAGACCTCGACTTGGACGATGCGATTCCAGAAGCTGAGGAGGTGGACTACGGTGCCTACGAGGATGACGTGGTGGGCGACATTGACGGAGATGCATCAATCTCACTTGAGCGCCAGTACGACCAGGGATTCATGATTACAGAGCAGTACGAACCAGAAGCTGAAGAGGACATGGATGTGCAGCCACCAGTTCATCAGTCACCAGTGCAGTTCACCACTCCACAACGATCATTTACATCCGGACGCCATGCTCAGCATTTGGCACACTCTGGGTCTATGAACTCTCTCGCAACAGGGGGAACGTTTGAGTCTTCCTACGCGGAGGCCAACATCTCGATGAACGCATCGGACTTGGATATGACCCTGGATGACTGAAGTGTCTACATTGCTAATGTTATATGACGGAGTGGTTTACTGAACGATGTAATCAAGCCTGAGTACGCCCAACAACACCAACAGATGCTGCCTGGACGTTCTCTGGTGTGTGGTTGATCTTGATCTCCACCACCTTAGATCTCTGCAAATGGATAGCAGGGCACATCCACTTACCGCAACTGCATCTGGAACCCTTCCAGTTATATCCACCAACTTTGCTATCACACTTAGGACACTGCAACTTACCCTCGAGCTCCTGCTTCCCCTGCAACTCCTCCTTCATCCACTCCAATGGCTCAACGAAGAAATGTGAACACGTGCTACTGGCCAACTGAACACTGATAACACGCTTGGAGTTTGGCACTTTACGCACAAACTTACTCTGCTTGGAGTCTTCACCCGGTGGGACGTGCTCCACGAAGGAAGAAGAGTGGGCCAAGTGGTGACGGCAACGCGCACATCTGATGTTTGTACCTTCATTTGTGTTCTGAGACTGTGCTTTTTGGAAAATCGAGTCGTCAGACAACGTCGACGCACCAGTTGGGTCCCATGTCATGGAGTGCTGCAACAACCATTGCTTATACTGTGGCTCCGCCTTGTCCACCTGACAGCCGAGGGCGTGGTACAATTCCAGCTGCTCTTTGAAACTGTCATTTGGTGCAATCTGTGGTCGCTTACGCTGGATGGCATGTAATGCCTGGTCTGGGGTCAAGTTGTACTTCTTCATGAGGTATGCAGCCATCACAACCACGGATCTACTCTCACCGGCTTGACAGAAGATGAGGACACCGGTTTGCATTGGTCTCTTGACACCACGCTGCACGGAGTCTTCGTCTGGGAAAAGGGCCTTGTTGATGAAGGCACACGCGTCGTCAAAGTACTCGATGATGTTTGTGGACTCCATATCCTCCACTGGGATAGGATGCATCACGTACTTGTTGAAAGATGGAGGGAACTGGCCCTTAAACACTGGTACCATGTGTGTGATGTTGGCCTCCTCACACTCCACACGCGACATGAGCACATGCATGTACGACGAGATGTATAACGAACCAAGGACACGTTCCATATTGACAGGGTTTTAAAGCTTTGAGAATTGGGGCTCAAGTATTAGTTTTAGTGTACGGGGAAGAAGAGATGAGCTCAGAAAAGATTTTTTTTTTTTTATTTATTTATCGCTAAACCCGTACACCAGATATCGTCGGCTTGTAGGCCGAGTACATCATCAGCGATCACTGATTACATCGGATCGGGGCGATTCTTTGAATTGTTCAGCTAGAATCTGATCGCAGTGAAGATCACGTAGCCCAAGGACAGCCTCATGGCCACTACAGAAGAAGTTACCATGCGTCGTACTTACACAGTGAGTTCTACCTGCTGATACCTCCAGTGGTGTGGAGGAGGAGTCATCCCATCGCTGTATCCACTTATTCCAGTCGAGTACTAACACGTTCCAACTTAGGACGCCATCAATGCGTTGAACTCGCTCCAGTCAAACTTTGCTGCTATCGAGGCAACCAAGAAGCTTGGACTTCGTAAGAATGCCATGGCCATGCCCGAGATGCGTGAGTGGTCCCGTCGTATCGGGTACCAAAGCTCTGATTACAACAGACTCAACGTGATCCACGTTACAGGAACCAAGGGGAAGGGGTCCACCTGTGCCTTCACGCAGTCAATCTTGCAGCAGTATCAACCAAGCATCAAGAAGGTTGGTTTATACACCTCTCCACACCTCAAGAGCGTCAGAGAGAGAATCAGAATCAACGGAGAACCAATCGCTGAGGACAAGTTCACGAGATACTTCTTCGAAGTGTGGGACAGATTGAACAATACCAAGTCCAACATCGAGGAGTTCCCACATATGGACACTGGTATCAAGCCTATGTACTTCAAGTACATGACATTGCTCTCGTTCCACGTGTTCATGGAGGAAGGTGTTGATACTGCGATTTATGAGGTTGGTGTTGGTGGAGAGTACGATTCAACAAACATCTTTGAGAAGCCTACTGCTACTGGTGTCTCCGTCCTGGGTATCGACCATACCTTCATGCTTGGTGACACTATTGAGGAAATCGCCTGGAACAAGGGTGGTATCTATAAAAGAGGAACCAAGGCATTCTCTGTGCCACAGTTGCCATCTGCCCTCAAAGTTTTGGAGGAGAGAGCACAGGAAAAGGGCGAGACTCTTCAGGTGGTCGATGAGAGTGCCGTTGAGGGATTGCCACTCGGTATACCCGGTACTTTCCAAAAGTCCAACGCTGCTCTTGCCGTTGCTCTTACCAACGAGCATTTGACTAAACTGGGAATCACACCAGACGCAGAGAAGACCGCCAAAGGACTCAAGGAGACGTTCTGGCCTGGTAGATGTCAGATAATCAAGGAGACAGAGCAGCCAATCACATGGTTCATTGACGGTGCTCACACCAAGGAGAGTGTTGATGCCTCCTCTGGCTGGTTCAAGTCCGTTACCGATCCGAAGAAGAGAAGAGTACTGCTTTTCAACCAGCAAACCAGGGATGCCTCCGCCCTTGTGGAAAGATTGCACGACGGTGTCGCACCATTGCAGTTCGACGATGTCATCTTCACCACAAACGTAACTTGGTCTACCGGTGTGTACTCGGCTGATCTTGTGTCTCTGAACACATCGAAGGAGGCTGTGGACAAGTTGGAAGTGCAGAAGGAGCTCGCTGATCACTGGAAGACCTTACAACCATCCTCCCAGAGACACGTTGTTGCTGATATTGAGACAAGTGTTGCCATTGTGCGTGAGCTAGCAAAGGAGAGTGAAGTTGATGTGTTTGTGTGCGGATCTTTGCACCTTGTTGGTGGGTTCTTGGTTGTCCTTGATGGCAAGCCAGAGTGACTGCTGAAATATATCCTGAATATACGTAGAGTTATGATAGCTGTTCTAGGAGTTATAATGCGGTTTCAACCCAACGCTAAAGTATAGATTAGCTTTTAGGGTTACCCTACTACGAGCGACCGTTATTTAAGGCATCTCAGACCATGTCGGACTATCACCAATCCAGACTACATTCACCGCCCCATAGCTCACGAGATGTCCTTCCGTTGGGCACTTCAAAAGTACATTGATTACCCAGAGAAACATCCCGACGTTGTTATAGAGTATGATGATGATTTTGTGCTAATGAAAGACGCCTTCCCTAAGTCTCATCACCACTGGCTGTTACTCCCCAGAGACGCACAGATCACCAAGCAACACCCATTGAGAGCCTTTAGCGACGCTGCCCTGAAATAGAAAGCCCAGGAACATATTGATAAAGCTACACAGAAGATGGCACAGTACTTACAAACACAGTACGGAGTTGACAACCCAGAGACGTTCATAAGGGCTGGATGTCATGCTGTGCCCTCCATGAACAACTTGCACACCCACATCATCTCCCAGGACTTCTGTGGTGACAGATTGAAGAACAGGCACCATTACAACTCATTCACCACTGATTTCTTTGTCCCATTCGAAGATCTGCCCTTAAAAGAGGGAGACCTGAGGCTGGACGCAAAGGAGATGGAGCACAGGGCGAGCAAAGGCGACATGATCTGCCACAACTGTGGCCGAAACTACGCCAACAAGTTTGCGGAGCTGAAAAGGCATCTGAAAGATGAGTTTGTAAGAGATTTTGGCCCTGGAAAGTAACTAAATCAATGAATACATTGAGCTTTGTTGTACGATTACCCGATCTGGAAGTAGAGGGTCTAGAAAAAAAAAAAAAAAGACACACGAAATGTATTACGCGTCAGCACATATCAACACCAGTTTTGCAAGGAGAGAAGCCCTTATATCAGCATATAACGGAGCCACTGGTAACTACAACGATGGCACGTAACCCAACCTCTCCGCAGAAAAGGATCAATCCTTTGATCCGCAACAGGCCCGGAGACCCGGTCGCCCTACAGCGCAGGAAGCCTCGATACAGACCAGGAACGAAGGCACTTCGAGAGATCCGCCACTTTCAGAAGTCCACCGACCTGCTCATATCGAAACTGCCCTTTGCACGTGTGGTACGAGAAGTCACGTAGCAGTACGTGGATGTGGGGAATGAGGTGGTGTTTAGATGGCAGAGCGTTGCGCTGCTGGCGTTACAGGAGGCTGCAGAGGCGTATTTGGTGTCGCTCTTCGAAGATACAAACCTGCTGGCTCTGCATGCTAAAAGAGTGACCATCATGCAGAAGGATATTCAGCTGGCCAGAAGGATCAGAGGCACGATATGAGGGCGAGTGTGGGACTGGCGTGTGGTTGAGGTGTGCTGGGAGATATAGCTATCCTAGCGAGGTCTGACAACGCAATTTTACAGCACTAATGGATCATCAGCTATGCGTGTGCTTTCGGGAAAGTCCATGAGGCTCTGAGTATACTCATCGATCTACAGGGCGTCTCTGTGTTCTTGTATTGATTCTCATTCTGTGTTGAATCAAGATCGTCTCTTCAAGATCACCAGTTTGAGAGTCTCAGCCTCTCCGATCTACAGCTATGTATCATCATCGAGTTGACATTGTTGCCATTACTTTGAACATTTTATCCACAGGCAGCTGTTTTCATCGAAGGCGGAAGACTTAGACCAATCGCCAGTTTTTTGTTCGGACGAGGGGTTCACCAGATTCATGGGGTGGAAAAAATCCACTCACACAGCAGAATTCTTCCTGAAATGGCAATCACAAAGCCTGTGACGTTATAGTACTGTTTTCTGTGTTGCGTCTCCGGAGTACAGTCGTGGTGGTGTTGATAATATATCTTCATCATTGATTGAAGTAACTGCTGCTGTTGATGATTGAGCATCAGGCAAGCAACAATGAGCCACAAAACTTCTATTCAATACTGTCTAATGTGAATGTGGGCCAAATATATAGCTGTGTGATGATTTCAAGTGCTGTAGAACCATCAACATATACCGTTGTATCCTTCGCTTACACGGCCAAGAGAAGGTTCTGCCTTGGTATACGGTGGGAACAGAATGAAATCTACAATAAACAGGTATATGTGAAGGATTCGTCACGTATAGCTGTATCATTTTGACGTTGATGTTGAATTGCATCAAAGGTTCGTAAACACCGTTGGTTAAAGCAAAGATTCCATAATTACATCTTGAAGCTTGGTTCACGCAAACAACATCAACTTTTTTAACTACAACACTTTAGTGATGATATGGCTTTCATTGAAGCAATTGTCCGTGCTGAGCTATGCTTGTTTTTCGATCAATCTAGTGGATTGTGTAGACAACTCATTAGACCTCCTTTAGCAACTTAACAACAGCCTTCAACATCACCCTGGCACCATGCCACAGGCTCTTATATCCTCTAGCCAGATTTGATAAGCTGATATTCCAGTATCGAAGCTTGAGAAAACAGATATCCTGCAAATTTATGTCTTTTCGACTGCTATTCCGAGTTTTGTTGGGCTGTCGTAGCTTGTCTGTTAACCCCGAATAGATCCGTCATTCTGACACAGCCAGTTCAAGTAATTACGGCACAGTGTAGTTTTCAGCATTTCAATGTTGGATCTAATCATCTTCCTGATACGTTGCTGCGTCAATTGTCCTCAGTATCAATATCAACGAGTGCATCCAGTACTTGCTGTTGAGCATCCACTACTGAAGTCAAAAACTACACAAAGTAGCTCGGTGCTCAACGTCAACTTCAAATTGCCACTTCCACCATCAGCTTACTACCGATAAAGTGTCCCCAGGAGATAATATTGTTGCTGGTTAAACGATCGAAATGTTGTGATAAGATTGTTGAGCGTTTGCTCCATCCACCGGATGGACTCATATACGATCATACAAGACTGATGCTCATTGAGGCTAGGCTATTCCTTCTTTCGTAACAGAGGCTTTGATGGTTTCTGACACGCCTACCTGATAGTCACCGAAAACCCGGCCAGTTGGATCTTTTTGTAATGCAGCGTCATTGACTGACACCCCAGTTTCACCTCCACTGTACTCACAGCTTGGTGAGAAGTATCCGCTCACATCACACACCTAGTTCACTGTGGAACATTAAACACAGGAGGCATCAAATGCCTTCGTTTGAAATCGTCATTCAGTCCGAGGAGACAGAGTCTGGATTCATAGGCGGTGAAGGTTAGAGATCTACAATTTATGACTTCATCTCTGATTCGTAATTTGATATGCATTCGACACTGGGCATTCCCAGTCACAACTTCTCATAATCAAGTTTACCTTCGAGCTTCTTGGTCTCAGCAACTTTTCTAACAGCCTTCATCAAGTCGTTCTGCAAAATGTACTCTCTGTCGGCTCTGATGGCGAAGAAACCTGCTTCTGTCACAACGTTACGAATGTCGGCACCGTTGAACCCATCACTCATCTTCACAGCAGCCTCAAAGTCGAACTCACCTTGCTTCGCCACTTTCGAAGTGTGGATCTTGAAAATCTCCAAACGACCAGCCTCATTAGGCAGTGGAATTTCAATCTTACGATCAAGACGACCAGCTCTCAGCAAGGCCGGGTCTAGCGTATCTGGTCTGTTTGTGGCCATAATCACCTTAGTCTGTCCTAAGTAGTCGAAACCGTCCATCTGGTTGAGCAACTCCATCAGTGTACGCTGGATTTCACGATCAGCAGAGGTACCTTCGGAGAAACGGCGACCACCGATGGCATCAATTTCATCCATGAAGATGATACAAGGCTCGTGCTCCTTGGCATATGCAAACATTTCTCTAATCAGACGCGCAGACTCACCAATATACTTGTCAACAATGGCAGATGCAGGGGAGAAGATGAAGTTGGCTCCGATAGTGGCAGCCACGGCCTTAGCCAGCAATGTCTTACCTGTTCCTGGAGGTCCGTACAGCAACACACCCTTTGGAGGCTTGATACCAACACGGTGGAACAGCTCTGGGTTCTTCAATGGGAGTTCAATCACCTCTCTCAGTTCTCTCACCTGTTCTGTTAAACCACCCACGGTGGAGAAGTTCACCTCATCCTGCTTGAACGTGGTCATGTTGTACACGAGGGGGTCCACCTCACGCGGCAGGATACGCATGATGGTAAGCGTTGTCATGTCCAGCGCAACACGGATACCCTGCTTCAACTTCTCCTTGTTGATGGAGTTTCTGCAGTTGACGATGTATCTTGGGCCCGACGACGCCTTCACAATAAATCTCTCCTCGTCTAGTTGCTTCAGCACTTCTCCCACAACCTGCCCCACGCTCTGTAGGGCGCTGATGTCATGCTCTGTCTTGTCGTAGTCCTTGTCCATGTCACGTATGCTGAAGCGGAGCTCTTTAAGACGGCCCTCCCAGTTGCGGTGCTCCACCAACTTCTGCTTAAAACGGTCCAATGCTCTGTCACGGGCCTGTTCTTCAGGCGTTGGTTCTGGTGCTGTAGCTGAGGCAGCGCCGTCAGCGACTGGCACGTCGTTGTTGCTGTCGGCGTTGAGGGCCTGGAGTAGCGGGTCGTTTTCTTCAGCCATTGTCTTGGACCTAATATTTCCAATCTGATGAACAATTGAGAAACAATTGATGTCAATTGTGTCGCCTTTGGAGTGTTTTGTTAACAAATCTCCTCTACGATCTCGGTGGGTGGCGATTTCTTTGGAGGACTTCCGAGGGTCGACCCTCGGAATAGTAAATTGACATCCAGACACCACACCAAAGGAATGGCTTCAACGCGATTTTTCCATGTTCCCTGGGCATCTCATTAAACAGTTGTTTCCCATTTTTTGTTGTGGAAGTTCCCGGATCTAAGGACTAAGCTTACCATAATGGAGTTCCATGCCGTGATCTGCTGCGGCAAAGGTGTGAACCTGTCGCCAATCTCGTCCACGCGTGACAGTGGTGTTCCAAAGGCGCTTTTACCCATCGCCAACAAGCCAATGATCGAGTACGTGCTATCATGGTGTGACTTGGCTCCATTCCGCCAGGTGAGCGTGGTGTGCGACTCCGATAGTATGGAGGCCATCAAGGCTGTTGTAACTGAGTACACCAAGAGCAAGAGGCCTTCTGTGGCCAAGTCGTGCCCTATCTCGATGATTGAATTTGACGGCGAGAACACTGGTGAGATTTTTGAACAGTTCCTCAACGTCACAGAGAAGAACACGGGGGAGTTTGTGCTGCTTCCGTGTGACTTCATCACCGATCTACCACCACAGGTGCTCATCGAGGAGTATCGTAATAGAGACGCTTCAGACCTGGCCATGTCTGTCCACTACCGTAACAAGTTCGAGTCCATTGACAAGAAGAGTTTGACACATTACTACACGGTGCATTCCCAGGGCCGCCTGCTCGACATCGTTTCGTTTGAATCTGTTACACAGAGCAAGACATTGGCATTGAGAACGCAGATGGCATGGAGATACCCATCCTCCACAGTCTCCACCAAGTTGTTGGACTCATTCATCTACTTCTTCTCCACGGAGGCCCTCACAGCACTACGAACCGATATCGATTTCAAGCAACGCTCCATCACAAAACTGGTACGTGACTTGGCCCGTCGCTCGTGGAAGCACTCCGAGCCAAAGGGTACTATTGCCCTATTCGAGATCCCTAAGGAGGCCACGTTTATTCGTGCCGACAACATCCCAGCATACATCGAGTCCAACAGATACTTCATGGGTATCAAGGCACGCAATGCAGCCCCACAGCCAAAGGCAGAGAAGGGTGCTGCCACTGTGGGTGTCGACTCTGCAGTGGGCGATGGCACCGTGCTGGGAGAGAGTACCTCTGTGAAGAAGACCGTTATGGGCCGCAAGTGTGTTATTGGTAAAAAGTGTCGCTTGACAGGTTGTGTTATCCTCGACGGCGTCACCGTGGAGGATGGCTGTATCCTGGATAACTGTGTCATTGGACAGAATGCTACGATTCAGACCAAGGCCAAGCTAACCAACTGTAATGTTGAGGGCCAGTACACCGTGTCCAAGTCATCAGCTATCAAGGGTGAGACCTTGACAAACTTGTTCATCGCACAGGAGTACGACTCCGACAGCAGCGATGACGGAAGTGACTACGAGAGTGAGGATCTGGAGTACACAGACGAGGAGTTTGAAGATGACGGTTTGTTCGAGCGTTAAAATATAAACCCCCAATGAGCTCAATGAGCTGTGTGCTGTAGCAGTGCTGCATAACCTAAAACAGATGATGACTAAGCACACTTTATTTTAAAAAAAAAATTCAAAGCTGTAGACAATACCCAAAAGGGGAGAAGCACCGGTCATCTCCTCAGATTCCACGCAAAAGCGTCAGTATTTCGCCCAAACCCTGTACTATTCACTCCTGAATTCCAGACGAACATGAACCTGCTCCCGGATGGTCTACCGTACTTCGATCCTCGAACGAATCGTCACGTTGCGCTTGTTACTGGAGCCACATCAGGCACAGGCTTCTACACTGCCTTGCACCTCTATCTCCATGGGTTTGTAGTTTACTGTGCTGGTCGCAGCGAAGGGAAAGTGAACAGAGCCATACGAGAGATCCAGCAGGAGGCCAAGAAGCGAGTGAGTTCTCTCGTGGAGAATAGGGCAGAGCATCCGCATACACTGGGCGCATTAAAGGGGCTGGTGGTGAACCTGATGGAGTTGCGATCCGTGGAGTCAGCGGCCCTGGGGCTTTTAGAGAGGGAGCTACAGATTGACGTACTTGTTCTTGGACCCGGTGCAGGTGCTATATCGCACCAAATGACCACTGACGGGTTCGAAGTGCAGAGCCAGACAAATCACATTGCCAATGTTTTATTCACTCAGAGACTTCTACCACTGCTGCATCCAGGGTCCAGAGTAATCTACATCACGAGTGCTGCGCACAGATTAGCATATTTTCCACCGAAAAGGGCATTTGGAGAAGAGGGCAGCATGATTATAACACGGCTCTGGCCAGACATTTTGTTCTCGTGGGTGAGGTTCTCCATGGCAAAGTGCGCTGGGATGCACTACATGTCGTTACTTTCGCTGAAGCACCCCGAATTGCGCTGTTCCAGTGTGCATCCAGGCTTTGTTATGTCTGCTGGGATGTTCACGTACTGGACACGGATCCCGTTGGTGGGTATAGTGTTTTGGCTGGCGTTCCAGATGTTCTCGTACTTGTTGGGATGTTCGCCTGAGGAAAGTTCATATTCCGTGTTGAAGTGTGCATTGGGAAATGAGTCGTTAACAGAAGGAAAAGCTGGCTATTTCGGATCCACTGGTAAAAGTGAAATACCTGGGAAAGTTGCGGGCGATTTGGAGTGTGCTGCTGGTACGTGGATATGGACGGTGAGACAGCTAAGGAAACGAGGCTATGAGCTAGAATAAGAACTCCTTTATCCTTCCTACGTGCTAGTGGCCACCTATAATATTTATTTATCTCTATGTATTTGCATGATTCAATGATTTGCATTATAAATGTTACGGAAGGCTCAATGTAGCCGGAAAGCTGAGGCCGACTTTACTGTAAGCTTCAGGACGAGATTGACTATGGGGTCCCACCGTCAGAGGCAGCCACTCATTGTAATCCACTGGCTCTCCCTTCATTGGGGATATAAGCTGGAGGTGGATCCCGAAGTGCAGTTTGGTAAATTGGGGCTGGGCCTCGGTCACCCTCAGAGTCCTCTAGTTTGGACAAGATTGAATAATCCTCTCGGTTCTGTAGGGGTAATATCAAGTTTTGATCAGTTGGGATTGCAGCTGTACTCCTTTGAAAGATACTTGGAGGTTCAGTCTAATAATCGATAACATCCCTCTGAATGTGATTGCCCATAGTTGAATATGGCACTGAGGGCATGGGCTGCTGAAGGTGATGTTCCCGCTTAAGTGACTTGACTCCACAACAGCAGAACGCCACTGCAGCGCACACGCCAGCTATGATAAAAATGATTGGAATCACGATGGCAGAACCGTTGTTATTGTCCATTGCGGAGAAGAATTGGTGCGTGTGTGTGATTTTTCGGTTAACAACCAGAAATGTATCCTATGTGTAGGTACTAAGATGACCCAAACTAGAGCGGATGGTCATGTATTATACAACCATCTGAGAGATAATGTTTTACAACTATTTGATGATCAGAAGCAGGCAACCCGCAAAGTCGAATGAATTACGCTGATCAGTTGTCTGGTCGAGGGGTTCGCTTATTCCGCTCCCCCCTTAACCAGAAGTACTTCATGTCTAACAAAGAGCTGAATAATATATTGAAGATCAGCAAACTGAGAGGATGAATTTCAAGAGCAAAGTGAATTACCAACTATTGCGAAAGCTATAATACTGTCCGGAGTTTTGCCCCATGAGCCATGAATCAGAGTTCCCACTCATTCAACAGGTGTAGTACGTTTAATGATGGGGCGAATACACTGTTGCAGCTAATAGAGGAGCCATAGCGAGCATTTGACACAGCGTTTGCTAAGTTCTTTCCCCTCACGAAGTCAAATCAAGTAGTACATCTTAAACCATGGGCAGGCTAGGGTCACAGAGGCATTTAGGACGTGCAGATCACTGTTTTTGCTGCCTTTCTGAGAATTCAACCCGCAACCTACAGTATGAATACAATGTACATTGTAAAGGCAGCCATATATGAGATAAGGTTAATTCAACTCTCATAAAATACCCACTTTGGAGAGATATTGGTAGTACGGTGCTGTTCTCCAGTAGGAAAGCCAGCGATGATGTAATGCGGAGATCACTTATTATAGCCACGTAACAGGATTCCACTCAATATTACTATAACTTCGAAACCTTTTTGAGAGCTACTGATTCATCGAAATCATTGATTTGAAAGTGTTTAACACTGCTTTATAGAAATAGCACATGTGTTGAGCACATTTACGCATTCAAGCAAACAAAACGTTCCGATTAGGCTTAACAGACTGCGGCCCTTGAAGGTAAGCCGGAAGTGGATGGGAGACTTTAATCGTAGTAACATATTTAACCAGCCACAGTTTATGGTTAGGTGAAGCACACTAAGCCATTTGCTGACTTATATCTGCTCAAAAAACAATTACTGACCATGATGACCAGTGGGATATCGAGCAGAGGACAGCTGAACAATCAAATACCTCCTACACCCGAGCTTTATAAACAAACTACAACTCTTGCTCAATAAACCAACACTAATTAATACAAATAAACAAATAAAGAGTCCTCACTATGATCTGGTATATACCGGAGGTGGGGGCAAAATTGTTTCATCAACCTCTACCGACTTCCGAGGCTCGTACCTCGGCAACGTCTCCGCCACCGACCTCTGATCATCGAGCTCTTGTCCACTATTATCTGCTCCATATCTTCGTCTGCCCATGAACGTGGCACCGGGGCCCAGTCCTCCATGCATGCCGAATGTTCTCTGTGGAATGTAGTTATTCTGTGCGTGGTTTCTGGCAGCAATGGTGTAGCCGCGGTTTGTCCTTCTTCGTTCCCAGATGCGGAAGGCCAGGAAGGCAAAGAGGCCAACGAGGATGATACACCCGACAACGACCCCGACAGTGGTATGGTTGAAAGAGATACCACTTCTGTCAACGTCAGTGTCATCATCTGTGGCTCGTGCGTGGAGCTGAACCGTGAAAGTTGGAGGCGATGATGCGGAGGTGGTGTGCGGATCAAAGGGAAGGAACATTTTAACCCGTGGTGATACTTGAAGGGGCGACTTGAATCAGCTGTAAAACCAGGTGCTCAGGAATATTCAAAACGCACTGGTATACCGGGTACAGCCAATTATTTCAGTGATCCAAGTGGCCAACAAACAAGCTGGAGATTGTACTCTGTGCAGTGGCGTTTTGGATTCGGAACCGGCTGCCTGTAAGATCTCCGTAAAACACCGTGTGGATCGGCAAAGAAGAACGAGATTTCGAATTGGAGGAGCCGTTCTTTGACGTGGCTCAGTGGGTTGTATTCGAATTACCTCCTAGTAAAAGCTAAATGATCAATTAGCAAAGGTCTCAGTAGATCACCAACAATGTCATGTAAAACAGTCGTTTGTTTCCCCCGGGGATTTGCCGATAAGAACAGCAAAAAAACAAAAAAAAAAAAAAAACAGCCACCAAAGCGAGGCTGTGTACCTGCCGGACATAACCGGAGTTAACGATCTATTCCACTTGGTTTAACCGGTAGTGGCTTATACAATGACTGTGATCGTGTTCCCTTTCATGTTTCTGTCATCTTTCAGAAGCCATATACTCCACACCCAGCTGCTAACTATGTACTTGAAGCTGGTGTAGTCTGGTGTCTTCAGTGACCGTCCATGCTGAGCTGTAACTACGGTTCGACTTGCTGACAATCAAGCCTCGTAGTAAAGCTCTGTATCATTGGCCTACGTACATTCGATAACAGCTTTCAGTAGTCCCGTGGACTTTGTTAACAATTGAATCCCAAAATTTTTCACATATTATGCTTCTCAAAACTGGCATTCTATCTTCACAGTGTGTAGACAACCTCTTGTAATATCTCCAACGTAATGTTATCGAGGCCCATGCACCTCTTAGGTGTTATTGGTCAACTCCGTTCAATTTCAAGAACGTGGAGTGGCAGCGATGTGAATAGCAAGCTATACAGTGCAATTTATACAATCCCGCTATTCGCCGTGTTAAAGTGGATGTCTAATGGCTCATCCATCTCCTTGTCATCAATAGACTTCATAGCACTCACGGAGTTTCTGGCACCGAAATACCAGCTTGAGAACATCCTCTTCAGTGCCTCCTCACCATCTCTGAGCCCATACAAAGAATCACTTGATTCATAATCTAGTTGATATAACAACCTCTGAAATGACGCCATTGTGGTAATGTGAGACTGCGCACCAAGCCTATAAACCTTTTCAGATACAATGAAGAACGCCACCAGGGAATTCAACACCTTGTATATCTCAACGTTTGGGATAATAAGCTCCAGCTTATGTGGTGTGTTAGCATGCTTATGAGTGTTGGTCCAATAACTGAAACGAATATGCCAAGTAGGGACCTCTGGGACGTATTGAATGGCTAGCAGGATCTTCTGGTTGGACATTCCAACGTTTTCCATCCCGACATTGAATAAGTGAAGAGTTGGGCTTTCACGTTTCTCAAAAATAATGTGTATAGACGAGTCGCAGTTTCTGGACTCCAAAATATCTCTATAAGTCTCCATTAATTTCTCAAATCTCTGAGAATTCATCTCAACACTGTCAAAGAGCACACTTGATACGATTGGCGAGTGTGGATATCTGCTCTGAGCTTTGGCCTTTCCTACCAACAGTTCCAAGTCACGCTCGACTAATTTCAGCACAGAATCGAGCTCCACTTTTGTACCCGATCCATGCCGCATCAGCTTTGCCTTTTTCTCAATGGCTCCAATTCGAGCTACCCCACTTCGAGGAACATCAGCATCAAAATTCTGGTTGCTAGCGTTAATAGTTGAGTTGGCCAAAGGCAATGGCAGAGGATCAACATTCACTTCAGCTTCCAATCTCTTTCTGGGACACGCCATTGACTCTAACGAGGAATGCTCCTGGGACCCGATGTCATATTTGTGAGGGTTGTCGAGTTGAACAGTGGCAACAGCAGTTAACTTGTTCTACTCGCGTAAATCAGATGAAGCAGTATTCTTCAGCAGGTGATCCAGCTTAGGCTGAACAGTTTGAGAGGGTAATTTTCCACCACCGAGAGAGTTAGGATCAAAGAGATTTTGATGTTCAATGGGTTCCAATGGTAAGCGGGCAATTATTTCTGAATTGTCACTGTCACCAGTAGTCTCCTTAATGTGAGGGGACCCCGGTTCAGCTCCGCCCGCTGTGACCTGTGAGCGAAATCTTGGATTGAACGAGCTCGGCAAGCCACTTCTGAAAGGAAATGATCTATGCGTATGTCCCGTTGTTCCAAGAGTTGTAGTCAATCTAGTAGTCGTTGTGACTGGCGATGGTGCTTCTTGTTCCGCATGTTGGATTCGAGGAGAAGCTCCTGCGCTGTGATTGGCTGAAATGTGTGATGTACTCACTTCACTAAATCGACGCGGATTGATAGCGGGTAAGGATTTGATAGATGTTGGCGACTGTGATGGAGATTCTAGGTAGCTGAACTGGCTATTGGTTGTATCTGTACTCATACTAGCATTTGAGTATTGCGAGTTTACCAATGCCGGCAAGGGATACTTAAGCTGGACGTCGCTAACCTCATTCAATGGCACCGACTTGTCAAAAACGTGCTTATACGAAGAATACACCCCGACTGCGGAAACATCCGATGCTTGTAAAGAGTCTCCTTGTGACTTATGGTTTGGTATGGTAGGGTATCTTGATTCCTTGGCGTAGTCACCTCCCTCTCTGCTGCTCTTCGTGTACCCCGTATTGGCCTTGATGAGCAGGAAAACACACTGCTTTTTCGCAGCATAGAATCTATAACCTGTTACCGGTGCCACTGTATGCCTATCACATCTCATATTACTGGAACACCAGTGGCTCTTGAAACCAGCGCCCCTGAGCGACGTGTTGGCGTATCTTTTACACTTGGTGCACACCCAGACTTTCAGCGTGGCATTGATCTGCTCTGAGAGGAAGTGGTCGTCGATGTACACAAAGTTTTTACCTGTAGCCAACTCCTTTTGTACAATCTCGTAGATACTGATGTCCAAGTTCTCTCTGCTGATGCGTTTAGCAGCTGTGGGGAAGTCCCTATAGAAACTGGCTGACGGGTTGATGATGGAGCTGTGGTGCCTGGAGACAAGGAGCCCTGTTGGTGGGTGGTAGCTGACGTTCTCGTCCAACTCCAAAAGGTTTGCCGCACTAAAATCACAAGTAGACATATGTCTTGCTCTCTAGTGATCTCAAATAGCAACGTGATAAACCATTGAAGCTAGAAGACGACTTCAGTGGCGAAAAACTGGCATTTATTCAAGGGGGGGGGGGGCTGCGGGAGGTCTATAAGGTCTGCTTATGTAAGCGTGCTGTGACTACACACGACGTCTGAGCAGTCACTTGGAACGGTCTTATGGGGTCAGGTACAATCATTTATTCATTTATTACTTCCCAAATGTATCATAGAGATGTTTAGCAAATGCGTTCGTGGCCGCAGTGGTGTCACAGCGCACGTTGTTCAAACACGCTCCCAAGAACTTTGGAAATTCCTTATCAGAGGGGATGTCCGTACCTTCTTCGCTAGCCAATATCATAGTGTTGAACACTGAACGGAATAGTACTAGGCATTTACAAGCCTCCAAGAAAGACAATTCTTTCGACTCAAATTTGTATCGACGGATGAAGGATCTCCCAGTAACTGTGGCCGCCTTAGAAGGCGCAGATATGGACACGTACCATAGATGTAGCTGTGAAATGTGCTATCTCAATGATAACTTTAGGCTCAATTTCGTCTTTGGATCGGAAATTACTAGATCTGAATCGTTCACCAGAATGTAATGTGTCTTTCGTTTTGTGACTGGTTCTTCGAGATCCCAAGGCTGTGAGACAAGACAATCCAAAAGTATGGTGGAGACTCTTTTCTGAAACACCAGGTGCTCTGTGACGTATGTGTACAAATCTGGAGGATTCGGCAGAGAAATAGTATCAATGAGCTTATCACAAAGTTGCTGTACCTTGGCCAGTAGATCGATATACTCGTAATCAGGTTGAACTCCGACTAGCTTTGTGGAAATCTTTCGTGCTCTCGAATCCTTCTGTTTGACTGGACTCTGTGACACATTACCTTTTGTGTAATTTTTCTCTTCATTGTGTGTGATACTACCAACTGATCCAGGTACATGGTGGATTTGCTGTCTCTTTGTAGCCGGTTCTTGGAGGATCCCCCTTGGTGTATGGCGTGTGGTTGTGGGTGAAAGAGCTTGTTTTGAAGGGTGCGCTGGGGTCTATGTAGCGTAAGACGATGGTACAAGGGCATTCTGTATAGATTCAGCCACAATCTATGGAGTCTATGCCTGATGTGGTAATGGTTGATTGAGCTGAGATATTGATATCGAAGGTTCTGAAGCACCACGGGAATTATCTGACACAGAGCTGTTGTTTACTCGTGTGACGAAGAAACATTCAGAGCCCTTAACCATTACCGAACAACCATGAGCTGTAATCCAGGCTGTACCCTTACAAACGGGACTCTCTTTCATATGCCTGTCCATCATCTCCGTGCATGACTTGCGGTAACACACGCTCAGACATCCTGCACATATCTTCAGTGTTTCAAGTTGTAAGCCTCGTTCCTCTGTGCACTCAACTGAAACCCAATTGCCATCTCCGTCGTACAGGTTGAAATATACGCCCAATTCTTGCTTGTAGGCCTGAACGAGGACCTGATTGGCAGGATCACTAATAAACGCTGGGCTTAAGGGATCGATGGCTTTTCCGGTAGATCGTGAAACGACAATACCAATCTCAGTATGTATGCAGTTTTGTGGCCCAAATGGCTGGAACATCTCTGTTGGAGCCCACAGCTTCTGTGAATGTGGCTCAGCTTTCATCGGGCTCTTTCTCTGCGGTGCCTGAAATGGAGACATAGGCGGTGGTGCTAATGCTGAATGTGGTTGTTGCTGATGTATATGGCGAGTTGGAGGCAAAACAGTGTCATGAACTACTAGCGGAGTCGCAATATGAATAATCAAGTGAAATACAAGTACTTTGTGGTATATTTCACGATCATTGAAAGGAATACGATAGAGAACAATTCCAAGACATCGCTGTATCTTTAAATCAGCCTCTAACAAAGTGTACAATGTTTTTCAATGCGGTCCGCTGCGTCCTCAGTTGTCATGGCGACGGTATGCTTACGTTATCAATTCTACATGTTTAGAGCCAGATAAGTCAAAGGATAGAGCAATTCCTAACAAGTTGAAGTTTCACTTCATGAGCTATTATCAAGCTTAAACAAATGATAAAACAGTTGCTTCCTCACCACTCTTTCTGCGCACTCTCCACCGCAAGTTATGTTCTCAAAGCAGGTAGTGAGGAAGTCTGTAACACCATGATCATCGGGCACGTACTCTCGATAATACACTCTCCTCAGCATGACGTATGCGACTCCTCTGTACGTAACTAGTATCTCGCAAACGTTCTGAAAAGTCAGATTGCGGAACTCTAACTCGTCCTCTCTTGTGAACTGAGGCTTCGCCACATCTTGTTGTTCGGTAACGGTAGACCTCGTTAAATTTAGTCCCAATGTAGCGTTCCAGTGCGATGTGACAGGGTTTTTCTGTAATGTTATCTTCAGTCGAAATGTGCTGTTCTTATCATACACTATGAGCTGTGGTAATGGCTGTAGGAGAAACCTGAATGTCTCTATGATGAAGTCATCACTGTTCCAGAGGTCGTCGGTGATACAGTCAAGTAACACAAACGGCAGCATCATACACGCTTTCGGGGAATCGGACATGAACTCAGCCATAACTTTGACAATCTCGGGATTCTTCACTGCCTCTTGTTGCTCAAAATCGCTCTCCAAACCCTTCACCATACGTTGAAGAACAAATGACTTTACATCCTTCACCATATTATCAATCTCCACCTGGTGGTCATATTGACTCGGCTAAGTATTGAGCTGACTTTCGTCAAAGAATGTTTTTTTCTTCCTCTGCCTTCTCTTTTTTATAACATCCCCAATTTCCATCACAATATAAACGTACTGCCCTTCGTAATTGAGGAAGAATGACCCCCATGCTCGCACTGGTTTCTCCTCCAGTCCATTGCACTAATATGAAACCTTCATATGTTCCCAAAGGTCCCAAGAAGATGTTTTGAGTGTGCAATATTTCCTACATCCAGAGCACATCAAGAAAGGTGTTGCATCGACATAGAGCTCCAGATCAGGAATATCAGTCGCGTCATGGATATTCTGTATCAGCGATACTGAATTTGGTTGGTATATGCTTGAGTAGGGGCCCGAGTACTCTTCCAGAAAGGGTGCAGCTCCCAGAGAGTCCTTTGCCTATGGATGTACGATCTGTCGTCTAGGGCGATCAATGAGGAGACCTGAGCGATGCATCATGAAGTTTGGCCCCAGGAAGACGTGTCCCTGGTTTGTGTCGACGGTTATTCCCATGCCTTCGGTTGCAAGAAGTGTATAATGGTCCAAAATCTTTTGGGTTCAATTCATAAGCTGGAAAGACACAAAGTTTAAGCGAGAATTAGCTGTAATTCAAGTAGGTTTGCTCGCATCTATGCCCCAACGTGGTTTCGCGTCATCCGGGTAACCCCTCCCCCACCATCAGTGGGCTCAAGGCTTAACTGGATACCGATGATAATGATTATTGTCGTGCTCTAACGTCCACGCCAGCACAGGACAGATTTTCGTTCTCGACACAGCACTTTACTTATTGTCCTCTGTAAATACTCCACAGCCTTAAAGCCACATCCCACCATTCCACAACTATTCTTATTTATTGTGTAAGGTGCCTAGTAGCAGTCATCATGCTGACTAATACAGGTACGCGCCACATAGACGCGAAAGCTGTATAACCAAACGCGTGAATATGAAGAACGCGTCATCGACCCCGTAGAGGCAGTTTGCCACTCATGTTAAAGTAAAGGAAGCTCACAAAGCCCACCTGAACACCGTATCGAATCGTAATATAATGGGTCGTCTTGTTGGTCTCGAACTACACAACTTCAAATCATACCGAGGCACTGTGTCTGTGGGCTTCGGCACAGCCAACTTCACCTCCATCATTGGCCCCAATGGATCTGGTAAATCTAACATGATGGACGCCATTTCGTTCGTCTTGGGTGTCAGATCATCGCATCTGCGTTCCAACCAAATGAAGGACCTGATCTATAGAGGAAGAATCGTTGAGTCCGAAAAGAATGACAACCCTAACTCAAACGAGGACCCGGAAAAGGCCTACGTAATGGCGGTTTACGAGAAGAGCAACGGAGACGTTCTTCAGCTGAAACGAACTATCACTGCTGCAGGGCAGAGTGTATACAGGATCAACAACAAGGTCACGAGTGCCGTGGTGTATGGAAATATTCTGAAAGAGGAGAACATCCTGATCAAAGCCAGGAACTTCCTAGTTTTCCAAGGTGATGTCGAACAGATCGCGTCACAATCAGCTATAGAGCTCAGTAACCTACTGGAAATGGTGAGTGGTTCAGCAGACTGTAAGAAGGAGTATGACGAGCTGAAGGAGGAACAGGACAAAGCGAGGGAACACACTACGGCCATTTTATCGAAAAGAAGGACGTTAGCCAGTGAGGTGAAGCAGTACAAGGAGCAGAGTGATGAGGCAGACCTATTCAAGGAGAAGACGACTGAAAAGAATCACCTCATCCTTCTGTTGAATCTTTGGAAACTCTATCACATCGACCAGAAGAAGGAGTCGCTTCTTAAGTCGGTCAAAGCGACCAAGGGAAAGCTCAAGTCCTTGAAGTCTGAGATCACGCAAGAGGAGACTCACTTCAAATCTATCAAGCAACAATACGCTAAGGAATCTTTGAAGCTGACCAAATACTAGAAGCTTATTGACACCAAGAAGAGCGAGATCAAACTCAAGCGTCAACAACTTCTTCCGTTGGAGTCTGAATTGACTCGTGTCAACAACAAAATCACTAGACTGAACAAGAACAAGGAGCAACTCACAACTGATATTACCTCACAGGAAGAAAAGTGTGAGACACTTAACCGCCACATTGCAACAGTCAAGAAGTCACAAAAGAGTGCCATGAAGGAAGTGGCCAAGGAAGCTGGTGATGTCAGTCAGGAAGTGCATGACGAATATCAGGAGTTGAAACAGAATTACCTTTCTGAAGGTGGTGTCACTGAGGATGAGAAGCTTTCACTTTTGCTGAACAAGAAGCGTGAGATTGAAAGTGTTCTTGAGAGTTTGGAAAAGCAGAACTCTACCACGAGTGACAAATTGGACGAGCTGAGACATCAGTAGCAGGAGTAGAAACACCAGCTGACGAGCATCTCCAAAGATCTCAATGAGATGAATGACAAAGTTGCCTCCAAGAAGTCCCAAATACAGCAGCTACACTTGGCCGCTGAAACGTTCCTCACTAAGGAGTTTGAGCTGCAGTCGAAGATCAAGGACGTGCTGTTGACTCTGGACGACCTGAACGCCAATCAAAGAGAAACTAACAGAGAACGCCAGCTGAGGCAAAATGTTGCAACTTTGAAGCGTGTTTTTCCAGGTGTTATTGGACTTTTGATTGACCTTGTCTCGCCTACAGAGCAGCGTTATGCCACTGCGCTCTCTACTGTTCTGGGTAAGCACATGGATGCGATCGTTGTTGAATCTTCTGCTGTTGCACACCAGTGTATTCAGTACCTGAAGAAACAGCGATCCGGTGTCGCCTCATTCATACCACTCGATATCATTGAGGCAAAACCCGTGGATTCCAGATTGCGTCATCTGGATCCAAGGGCGCGTCCTACCATAGACGTGATTCAGCATGAACCTTACCTTGAGCGCGCTGTACTGTTTGCCACAGGCGACTCTATGGTGTGTGATGATTTGCAAGTTGCAAAAATGATCAAGTGGCACAAGCAAGTGAACGTTAAGGTTGTCACTCTTAACGGAACGCTCATCTCCAAGTCAAATACAATGACTGCGGGGCATTCATCTAATCAGGAGAGAAGGTTCAATAAGGGTGAACACACGAAGTTGAATGAGATGAAAGACATGTTGACGCATGAATTGGACATCCTGTACCAGAGCAAGCCGGACCCTGTTTATACCAACAACCAGGAGTCGGAGTTACAGAGCCTTCAGTACGAGGTGGACGTTTTAAGAAGACAGAGAGTTGAGTTGGAGAGAGCACTCACAGATCTGGATGCTGAGATCAAATACTACTCCAACACGTCTGAGACGGTCAAGGCTAAGGAGGAGAAGAAGCAGCAACTCATGGAGGTTGAGGCTCAGATTGAATCACAAGAGAAAGTCATAAGTCAGTTGCAGGCTGGTACATTTAGTGAATTCTGCAAGAAAAACAACTTCAAGTCTGTTAAGGAATATGAGATGTCCACGGGATCAATGCTTCGTGAACAGTCCAGGGAGCTTCGTCAATATGAAAATGAGCTTTTGAAGTTGCACAATAAGTTGACGTTCGAGCAGGAACGTTCGGATGAAACTAAAGCCAGGCTGGAAAGAGTAGTAGCTGAGTTGAAGAAGTACGAGCAATCACTGAAGCAACTCTTGAAGGACAAAGAAGAGGTTGAATCATCACTGGATGAATTGGAAGCTGAGCTTTCAATCACAATGGAGGACATGAACAAGTTTGAGAAGCAAGTTGACTCCAAGTTCTCACAGATCAGAGACGTTGAAGAGCAGTTGAATGACGCCATTGCTAAGCAGGAAGGTTTGAAGAAGGAGATTGAGATTCGTCTTGAGGATGTTGAGAAATACAACTCAGAGAGGGTTGCAATCTTCACCAACTGCAACATCGAAAACGTCAAAATCCCATCATTGAACCAGGACTTCCCTATCGATACCACTGAGGAAGTTGATTTGGACTACTCCGAGTTACCAGCACAGTACAAAGCTGCTGATTCTAGTGGCGAAGAGCTGGAGGAGAAGATCGCAGATCTCAACAAGAAGCTTGAACAACTAACACCCAACGTCAAGGCCATTGAGAGGCTGCACGAAGTCAAGGAGAAACTGGCACAGGTGGATGAGGAGCTCGCCATTCACCGTCAAGAAGAGTTAAAGGTAAGTAAGAAGTTCCAGGCTATCAAGACGCAACGTTACGAGCTATTTATGACCGCTTTTACCCATATCTCAGACAAAATTGATCCTATCTACAAGGAGCTCACTAAGAAGGATCAGTCCACGCAGTTGCTTGGTGGTTCTGCATATCTGACTTTGGAGGATGAAGACGAACCGTATCTTGCGGGTATCAGATACCACGCCATGCCTCCAAACAAAAGATTTAAAGACATGGAGTTGCTTTCAGGTGGTGAAAAGACCATCGCAGCACTGGCTCTATTGTTTGCCATTCATTCGTTCCATCCATCTCCCTTCTTTGTGTTGGATGAAGTTGATGCTGCGTTGGATCGAAACAACGTCAACCAGATTGCTAATTACATTATGAAACATGCCGGCCCAGACTTCCAGTTCATTGTGATCAGTCTGAAGAATGCACTCTTCGAGAAGTCCGATGCCCTTGTGGGTATCTACAGAGAGCAGAATGAGAACAGTTCCAGAACTTTAACTCTGGACTTGAGAACATACCCAGAGGTTGCTTGATGCGATCCTCCATTGTGCTATAACATTACATGCTATATGAGTAACAATATCTGCTGATGAATTTAACGACTTATTTTATTGCTAGAGGCAGAAGCCTAAGCCATTATTATTAGATACCTAACAGTATTGTACATTACCTTCGTTTTTATAGCACACAGACTTTCTTCCAGACTCATTCCTTCCAGTACTGGTAGGTCTCTGGAGCCTCCATACTGACGGGCACAACCAACTGCTGTTGCTCCACAGCTTCCTTGTCTTTCTCCTCCTGTTCCTTGTCAACAACGACGCCAGTCAATGATGATGATGTTGTGGCGACAACAGCCACTCTTGGGGCTTTAGAAGCAAGCTCTACAGCTTCTTGTGCCAGTAGAACTGCTTGTGATGAGTCGGTTTGCTGTGTAGCTTCAATAAGCTTCCCGCGCACAGAAACTGCGTGCTTCTTCAATGAGAGACGATCTAAGATGACATCCTTACGCTGCTGTGCCAATTCTGCTCTCTCGTGATGGAGCTGTCTCTCCAGTACTGTGAGCTTGGCAAGCTTTTGCTCCACTTTTGAGATTTCCAGCTCAACAAGATCGTGTACGAGTTGAGTTGATTCCTGTTGCAGTTGTTGCTGTTGTGATTGAGCACCTCCGATGATAGAACCCATGGTGAGCTTGATTGCCTTCTGTACATCTGCGTCAGCCTGGAGGAAGTCACGGGATGCCAGTTCTGGGTCAAGGTTCTTCAGAAGGAATTTAATGGTTGACATGACAGCATTGTTTGTCTGTGTTGTTGTACTGTTAGTCTCTGATGTCGTAGCTGCTGGCTTGGACTCTGTAGAGGCCTTCACGAGATACTTGTCCTCGATAGGCAACTGAATGAACTTGGTGATACACTGCTCCTTTGTCTTAGTAGCAACGTGATGGGTAATCTTGTCCCAGTCGTCCTCGTACATCTCAATACCTTCTAAGAGCAAAAGCGTCTCCTGGTTGGACCATGGGGCGAAATCCCCACTCTTCTGGAGCTTCTCCAATCTGACAAAGTCCGCAGATGTGAAGTTGCCACCAAAGTTACCCTCCTTGAAGGCCTTAACGGAAATAGATCCCTTGGTCTTCAAGTTATGGTATCTCACCTCCGTGACGTCGTTACCAGTGACGGTACACGTGAAGGTCTTTGAGGTGTTGTTGTTGGTCAAACGATCAGACTCATTGAGTGCCACGGCGTCATGTGTTGAGTCGTAGACGTTCTTTCTCAGCTCCATGTTCAACGACAACTCTGGTGAGGTGGTGTCAGTAATCTCATTTTGTGATATCTCTCCCTTTACCTCTGCTCCAGCAGTGCCGTTGACCTCAGGCTTCACCACGTTCACGATCTTGGCGTCATCAGGAATGTATGGCTTCAATCCGTCTGGAGTATCCAGGATGATCTGGTAGTGGCCCGTGTACTGTGGGCCCACGAGTGAAGGTTTGGTCTTTGGGTCGATCTGGTAGTTGATGAGTCCCCATTGCTCCAAGAAGGCGTGGATACGGATGATGGAGGCAACGTCTGCAGCGATGTTTCTTCTGGCAGCGGTGACGGTGAGGTACTCGGCCGGGTTGAGTCTGTAGGCGTTGATCATGAAGTTTCTAATGTCCTGATAGACCTTGCCAGTCTTGAATCTGGAGAAGTTGTTGAAGAACTCAGGGAGAGACTTCTTCTCGATCTCGTGGATGCGCTCCATGTTGAACCACGCGGCGAAGCCTGGAACAATGACGGCCTTGGTCTGACGGGCCAGGTAGATCTTGGCCTTCTCCTCAACCTTCTTGGACTCGGCAGAGTAGTCGATCTTCACCTCGGCAGCTGGGGCTGGGGCTGTGGACTGTCCTTCTGTTGTTGTTGTTGTCGTGGTGGATGTGGCTCCGTTCTCAGCTGGTGATTGAGCGCTTTCTTCGCCGGCAGCGGCGTCGCCCATCTCAATGTCGTGTGGCTGTTCTTCCACAGGTGTCTTATTCTCCTCTGACATGTCTGTATTTCGCAGTGACCCTATTATCGTTGGCTTGTTATGTGTACGAGATCGCGTTTAGTGATCTGTGGGTTGTTTGTTTTTTTCGGTGTGGGTGGGGCGCTCAGTATCAAGAGATTGTGCGCTTTATGAGTGCCAATGAAACCGAGTGTTCAGTGATTGGAGACCGTCAGGCGTATTGAGGAGAAAGCGGTGATATCAGAGATTAAACGCGCTGATTAACCTTCTTTCCTCACTGCTTCCAGGCCAAAACTCCCTTCGAATTGGGAGCCGTTCTTTATGATTTTCGTCGGGTCGGAGCTTCGCGAAACTTCAAATATTGTTAGTGCTGATATGTACGCTGCGGGCGCATACTGAAACACCTCCAGACTGACACTTACGCGGGGTTTTCGTGTTTTTTCGCGTTTGGCACCGCGTACGTGTCTGATCTGGGGCCTATCTTGCATCGCGTTAGGCAGATGATTTGCCACTGAGAGAGAGATATGTGCTTCTTTGGTGGTGTGTGTTGATGTCTTTGATCAGCGAAAGCATTCAAATGACTACAGACCAGGAAGAAGCAGTGGTTATCGTGTCGACAGACGAGGAAGACGCTGTGGAACACCTCCTGCAAGAGCACGAGCAGCAGGAGGAAGTCCAGCATAAGGATGAGTTCAACCAGTTCGACAGCCTCAGCTTCGACTTCAAGCTGGAGAAGCTGAACTCCCTCGTGCAGCAGTCTCAGGTGTTCTCAAATATCATCAGTGAGACGCTGTTGGAGAGTTCCCTGGCGAAGAAGAAGGAAAGAGAAGAGAGGGCTAAGCAGCCCGTTGAAGTGAATGATAAGGAGCCCGTCCGCAAACGACCTAAGAGAGGAGCCAAGGCCAAGGGCCAACAGAAGAGCATCATGGACTTCTTTAGGAGCACACCAGTAAGCGATGAAACGAAAGCGACGAAGAATAAGCTCGAGCAAACGACTCAGTCTGAACACATCAAGCAACCTTCCCTCGTCACGGGGGCAACCATGAGAGACTACCAGCTGGAGGGTGCAGAGTGGCTCATCACACTTTATGAGAACGGACTGAACGGTATCTTGGCAGACGAGATGGGACTGGGTAAAACACTCCAGTGTATTGCGCTTTTGTCCTTCCTGTACGAGCAGGGAGTTGAAGGCCCCTTCCTCGTGGCTGCGCCGCTATCGACAGTGGGCAACTGGGTCAATGAGATCAAGAGATTCGCCCCAAAGCTGCCCGTTCTGGGATACGTTGGCCACAAGGAGGCGAGACAGGATCTCAGGTCGGACCATTTTACCAGAAGAGAAGGGTTTGATAAGAGTATTGTTGTCACCAGTTACGAGGTGTTGCTGAGAGACACTGAGTACTTCCAGGCAGTTGATTGGAAGTTTCTCATTGTTGACGAAGGACACAGACTCAAGAATTTCAATTGTAAACTGATAAAGGAGCTCAAGAAGCTCAGAACTCAAAACAGGCTGTTGTTGACGGGTACGCCACTGCAAAACAACCTGAACGAGCTGTGGTCTCTGCTTAATTTCATTCTTCCTGATATATTCACGGATCTGGATTTGTTCCAGAGGTGGTTCGATTTCAGCTCTATCACTGACTTGAAGAAGGACACAGACGCATCAACAAGGAAGCTCATCGATTCCAAGATCCAGGAGACGCTTGTACAGAACTTGCACACAATTTTAAAGCCATTCTTGCTGAGACGACTGAAGAAGAACGTTTTGAAAAACTTGGTACCTAAAAAGGAGTTCATCGTTTATGGAACACTGACAGCATCACAGTAGGACATATACAAAGGTGCACTGTTCCGTACACTGAGAAGATCTGTGATCAAGTTTGCATTGCGTGAACGTGTTGCAGCGTTGAAGGGTATCAAAATTCCCCAGAAACAGGTTTTGAGGTTTCTGGAGGATGAAATAGATGGTGCAAAGTACGATACGCGTACTTCTTCTCAGGAGGAGATGTTTTATCGATCAATGAAAAAGAGAGACTATTCTCTTGTTCGTAAGGATCTGACTGAAAACGAGAAATCACTCTACAGACTCACCACTGAGTGTCTTGATCATATTTACCAGAAGAGTTTGTCGAATCTTGTCATGCAACTACGTCTGACCTGTGACACTCCCTACTTGTTCTATTATCCATGGGACAATGAGGCTGATATGCCCCTCAAGAAACTGCTGGAAAGTTCGGCCAAGCTGCAGCTCCTGAATCAACTTGTCCCCCGACTCATCAAGGACAATCACAAGGTGTTGATCTTTTCACAATTCACGAACATGATGGCATTCATATAGGACTGGTGTGACCTCCAGGGATACAAGCATTGCTACCTGGCTGGTGATACCACTCAGGAGGACAGAGAGGAGCAGATTGAAATATTTAACAACGATCCCGACACCAAGGTGTTCGTGCTCTCCACCAGAGCGGGTGGATTGGGCCTCAACCTGACATCTGCTGATAGTGTTATCCTTTTTGACTCTGATTGGAACCCGCAGGTTGATCTTCAGGCAATGGATCGTGTACACAGGATAGGACAGAAGACACCCGTGGCAGTGTACCGATTTGTTTTATCAAACACTGTGGAGGAGCTCATTTTGGCTAAAGCTGATGCCAAGAGGAAGCTTGAAAAGCTGGTTATCCAGTTGGGTAAGTTCGAGTCGTTGAGATCGTTAATCAGGCAGGATGCTGGCAGCTTAGCAGGTGGTGAGACTAGAAAGAAGGATCAAACCGAGGCGAGACTTGCCAAGGAGCTGGCTAGTTTACTCGAGGATAATGTATTGGAAGAGAACACAAGAGTGATCACAGACAACACGCTATCCAAGGAGGAACTTGAGGTTTTATGTGACAGATCTGCTGAAAGTTATGAGAAACCTGCAGAGTTCTATGCTAAATTCCCACACGTCAAGTTGTTCGAGACCGCTACGTCGTTCCAAGGCTGAAACAAATTTAGACCAAGTATAGATATAACAAGTGTACACACGCACAATGCAAATACACAATCATTCAAACCATGAGATCATGAACATGAGTGACATACCAACCAAAACAAAGAACAACTGAGCAAAACCCTTAACAACTTCCTGCTTTCTGGTGTTGTCAGTCTCCAACTCCAAGACCTCGGGGATGACACCGACAGTGGCAATGTACAAGAATCCACCAGCAGTGAACGGTAAAGTCAAATCACCGGTAGTTACGGTGGTTCCGAACAAGCCTGGAGAAACGTTACCAGCGAGCTCGGTGACGACATCTGATGAGGAGTTTCCAAGTTTGGTGTGGTCAACTGGCTCACCGACAAAAGTCTGTGGCAACAAGTGCAAAAACACATCACCTAGCAGACCACCAATGGCGAATGATACCAACAATGATAGCTTTGATGGGTTGATGGAGGCTGGGATGAACGCCAAAATCAAGTTAGGAGGGCCTGAAATGTACGTTGTGGCAAGCAATGCGTTGTACGCTGGGTTCTCGAAGGGGAAGAGCTTGGAGAAGAGGTACTGGATCACGGACTCGGAGTGCTCGACGTGCTCCAGCGCCTTCACTGCGTTCAATTCAGCAACAACTTCACACTGCTCCAGCTTAGCAGCCAATGTGTCCAGGTTGAGGTCTCCGTTGCTGTAGTGCAGAGGTTGTTGCTGTGTCTTCTCAGAAGGGACAAGTGGCTTCTGGACGTGCACGTGGGCGAGCGTCTGCACAGCCAAAGACAGAGCCAAAGTAACGGAGGAGAGTTTCATTGTTTGCAATGGCGAGCTCCAATGGACGTGAAACTTCTAGAGATGAAAACTGTGGGTTTGCTCCCATTTTTGGGTGTCTGTAAGCAGAGATTTCAATGGAGAATTTCACAGTTGGAGATATCGCCCTGGCGTCCTGAGGGTGTCAAACGACTTCGCGGAATACGCAAGCTATTTACAGCCAATCGATGTTGTGGGTGGTAGTACCATATGTATTTGAAACTCTACGATAACCGATCATGCTGTTCAGCAGGCAAACTTCAGGCACAGTGGACTTCGCCATCGGCATGAGTATGGCACTCAGTGGCTGCTGTGGTTGTCTGAGTGCTTCCAGTTTCAGCTGACTGGGTGCCTGAAGCCTCCTCTTCTCTATCGCCAACTTCTCCTGGACAACCGACACCAGGGAGGACAACGTCATAAGCGTACACTTCCAGAGCGTAGTATCTCAACGTAGCCGAGTTTCTCACGGCTTCTTCAGGAGCAGTGACAGCCAACTCAAGGCATTCCTCGTAGGTGTCGGCGTAGTGATCCACAGTTAACTGTCCAACAATATCAGTGTGCCAAACTCTGTGTAGCAGATCGGACCCCCAAAACACACTGTTGGCAGAGCCAGCAACTGTGTATCCCAGTGAGCACATCTGCACGAGCCATCTTCTGGACTCGTACGAGAGATCACATATCACTGTCTCATCTGTGCCGTTCTCGCCTCTCCAGTGTCCGGCCCAGCCGTCATTCTTGCAGTTGCCGTCCGCATCATCGCAGCGGAACAACACACCCGTCTTGTCCTGTTCCAAGATACTGTGGTACCATCCGATGACCTCAGCGGTGGGAGAATCACCAAAGTACTTGGTGTAGATCTCCGACTGGTTCCCAAATCTGGCTGTGTGGTCACGGGCATGGAGGGACAGAAGTTGGGCCTCCTTCCATCCTTGGTAAATCTGCGTGTACTAAGTAAGATTGCATGAGGAGTGTACCTGGATGTTTGGGTTCCAGTTGGCTCTCATGTCGTACGACGATGATGGAGTTGCCTCGACCCAGACGGTGGAGGTGGCCTGTGCTTGGATGAGAGGCAAGGACAACAGTAGTGCTGGTAATCTCATGGTGTTTGTAAGATGTAAACTGTTATCAGATTTGTTTTGTTAGATTTACTACTCAAATTATCTGGCAGCTGTACCTCATCGAGCTTTATATATTTGAGTCATGTTCGAATACTGAGGGGCACTGTGGACCCTGGCCGACGAGCCATGCATAACCAACCCAGTACAATTCCAAGGACCCTGGGAAGAGGGGCACACCACCTGCAGATTACTGGCCACCAGAGTTCGGACACTTTAATTGTCCAATCGTGGCCTACTATGAACTAGAAAACTCTTGCTGATTACGGAAGGCTGTGAATCCGACTCCAAGCCAGCTCTTGCCTGTAGGCTTGGCGAAACAACCTTGGTGGTTATGGAGAGTAAGGGCATAACCATCATAGTAGAGCTTGGCATTTGGAGTATTCAAGCTAGTACATTGACCAGGCTGCTCAACTTGAGTCTTGATAACGTTGTGCTGATGGTTTTGAGACAGTTTGGAACCGGTGTGATCATCTCCACTGCGTTCGTCCATCTTATCACGCATGCTCAGCTTATGTGGAGTAATTCGTGTATGGGCGAGTTGGACTACGAGGCCACAGGTACAGCAATCACAATGGCTGGTATCCTTGTCGCCTTCTTGGTAGAGTACATTGCCAAACGAGTGATGACCTGGAGACAGGGCGTCGTTTCCTCTGCAGCTTCAGATGTGGAGGAGCCCTCTGCAGATGAGGCCGTTCTGAAAGCCCCTGTCGTCCCTCACGCGGACCACCACGCACACGGCCTGCTCTCACCAGACGACTTCATCTCAGTGATCACCATGGAGGCAGGTATCATCTTCCACTCTGTCCTCATCGGTATCACTTTGGTTGTTGCAGGAGACTCCTTTTTCATCACGCTCTTCATTGTGATCCTCTTCCATCAGCTATTTGAAGGGCTGGCACTAGGATCCCGTATTTCGCAGTTGCAGGACACGCAGCTCTGGCACAAGGTGGCGATGGCAGGGTCATTCGCGTTGGTGACTCCTGTTGGTATGGCCATCGGAACCGGTGTTTTGTCAAAGTTCAACGGTAATGACAAGACCACGCTTATTGTACTGGGAACCTTGGACTCGTTTAGTGCTGGAGTTTTGATCTGGACCGGCATAGTAGAGATGTGGTGTCATGACTGGTTGTTCGGATCCCTAAGTAACGCCAGTGTGACCAAGACAGGAGCTGGATTGGTGGCATTGATGTCAGGTATGCTCTTGATGTCTGTGCTGGGTAAATGGGCGTAAGTGAGATTTCGTCAGTCCATTGAAGACGCAAAGAGTCCCTGTTTCTATTAGCCTCATCGTTCTATATCAATAGTCGTATGTGAAACGCAATTCAGTTCTCTCATAAAGTTAAGAGCAGTACAATACGCTTGTGTAGTCCATCGTTAGATGCACCTTCAAACCGCTCTATGATGGTTGATGCTTATTAGTGGTGTATGGATGTTGTGCTCCCGCCGCGAATGCGTTCTCGATCGCTCGCCCATTGCCAAATTTCCCTGGGCCATTTCAACGGTCTGTTTGGTGTAATGGAGGCTCTTTGTTATCCTACAACGGAGAAACCAGACTACAAAGATGATCACCAAGTACTTCACGAAAGTCGTTGTCAGATTTAACCCACTTGGCCCAGAAGGTATGTCATTTGCGCCATCGGTAGCGGCCCTTCACCAAGATGAAGGCGCATCCATCTGAACATCATGAGGAGTACTAACCACCCATCAAACACAGGTAAGGCCGCTAGACTTTTCCTCTCATCAATACCACCATCCATGAAGGGTGCATGCATCATCGACAACAAACTGATCGTGGACAACAAGACGGAACCATTGGTGAAGGTGACGTTCAAGGACAAGAAGACCTTGGAGGTCAACCCATCCACTATGAAGTTTACCGATCTGAGTGCATTCTTTGACAGACACTCAAGAACGTTACAGATTAAGGAGAGTATTGAGGCCTGATTTTGGATAAGACCGTGTGTCCATTTCGGACTAGTGTATATTATGATGATCGCTCGTGTAAATAATAAGATGATCTAACAATGATGAAGCTGTGAACCTGTACGATTCGAGAGGGACAGCTGTGCTCAAATGCAAAGCCCGCCTTCCATCTGCAATCTTTTCCATCAGAGGTGTGTCTGTAAACCCAATGTTAGCACTCCAGGCCAACGTTTTGCCCTTAATAATTGCAATTATATCGGCAATTACAAGTGATGAATGGGCACCAAGAAGAGAGGGAAAAAAAAAAAAAAAGCCAGCTTCTCGCTTAGTCATCAATAAAAATCTTACCAGCTATTTTGTACTTGAAGCTATGAAGTCATCTCATCTTCACTCTGCTACAATTTATATCAAGCATAGTGCTGTACCCGTTGCGTCCATCCCCTACATACTCACGTTACAATGGCCAAGAAGATTGTGAGACCAGCCTACGACTCCGAAGACTCGGACATCGACACATACCTCAATCAGCAACCACTATCAGATAACGACTCTGGCTCAGACGATGAGCTGGAAACCATGAGTTTCGGCACACTAAAGAATGCACAGGACCAGCTAGATGAGGAGGAAGGACGTACAAAGAAATCAGTAAAGAAGGATAAAAGCAAAGACAAAGAACAGAAGAGGAAGATACATGAAGCCAAACAGAAGTTGAAAGAGGAGATGATGAAGGCCCAGATGCAGCAGATGAAGAACAAAAAATACAAAGAGGAAGAGTTCCCGAACGATAGTGATGACGTATCAGATGGTATGTTTGAAGAGGAGGATTCCGGATCAGATCAAGAGGAACACCGCTCCAAGAGACATGGAGACAAACATAAGAAGAAGAGCAAGCACGCTCCAAGTGAACAATCAGCAAAGAAGCGTGTCCCTAAGGTGAGAAGCATCCCTGGTTTGGAGTCTTCAAAGGAGTCTACGCTTTATGGAGATATCAGATTTGATACGGCGTTCGGAAAGGCCGATGTCAACAAGATTCGTAAGGACTACAAGTTTTTAGATGAGTACAGAGAGCAGGAGATTCAGAACATTGAGAAGATGCTGAATGATAAGAAGTTGACAAACAAACTCTCATATGAGGAGATTGAAGACCTTGAGTACCAAGCCAAATCGTTGAAGTCCAGATTGGATACACTGAAGAACAGAGATTTGCGTCAGGATGTTCTAAAGAAGTACAAGGAGGAGCACAACATCAAGGGCAAGTTCTTCCTCAAGAAGAGCGACGAGAGAAAGATCGTTCAGAAGCACAAGTTCGATAACATGAAGTCGAGACAGAGAGAGAAGGTTGTCGAGAGAAAGAGAAAGAGAAGATTGGGTAAGGAGTTCAAGCAGCTGGAGTTCAACAGACCAAGAGATCGTTGATGGGCTATGTAACACTACGAATTCGAACAGGCATCATTGCGACAACCAGTCGCTCTACATCCAGAAGAGAAATTCATGTAAGATTAAATTCAAATAAGACGGTCATAATAGATAAGCCCCTGTTTTCTTTTTCAATCACGAGGGGGGTAGTAGTGGTGGTGGTGTGGTGGACGGGCGAGATGTTATATATGCAGCTGGAGGTGTGGTAGAATATGTGAGAGTGTAGGATCATGTAGCGGATCACTCGGCCTTCTTCTCCTCAGTAGCAGGTTTCTGTTCTTCAGCTGGCTTCTCCTCCTCGGTAGCAACAGCCTCCTCCTGCTCTGGAACTGGGGACTCGTGCTGGACCCAGTCCTCCCATGATCCGATGTAGTTACCTAGCTTGTTGTAACCGAATATCTGAGCCAAATCAGCAGCAGCGCTGGATCTGACACCGGCAAGACAGTAGAAGATGAGTTCTTTGTCCTTAGATGGCTTCTTGAACTTGAAGACATCCTCAAACTCCTCTGGAGAGAGGTCAAGCGCACCCGGGGTGGACTTGTATGGAATGTTCACAGAGCCTGGGATGGCACCTTCCTGGTACTCCACTGGCTCACGCACATCGACGATGATCTTGTGAGGGTCTGGGTTTGTGACCAGCTGCTTGATGTCCTCGTATGTGTAGACTTTTGGAGGGGTCTCCTTAGTCGTTGTCTTCACTGGCTCAGCGGCAGCGGCGGAGGCATCCGTGGACTGGGCCCTGATGGCAGCCCAAAGATATGGGGAGACTGAGGATCTGGAAGAGACGGTAGCGAGACGCAATGAAGCAGCAGGCACGGAGGCCACGCGCAACGGTCTGAGACCCTGGAGGGGCACGGCTCTTCTAAGTGCTCTGAATGCCATTGTTGCTGGGTGTGTAACGGCACAGGGGTTGTCTGGGTGCTGCTAAGGAGGTGCTACAACGGCCATCAAACGGCAAATTTAGGTGGGAGAGGGCGGACCTTTTTGCCTATGTGAAGATTGTTCCGAGGTGTCCGGGTGTATGTGGTCCCTTTCTATTAGTAAGTAGGTATTAGCCCACAAGTTCCGTATTGGGAAGTCTAGGGCGCGCCCAATAGAAACGCCCGGCTTTTGGAGCCAGGGATCACCCGTGCCGACTTTTTCCAGAGCTACGAAAAGCTCATCTTAGCTGGAGCCATACACAGCTGGAGCTTTACTAAACCAAGTCACACGCCTACAATGTTCGCCACCTCCACCAGATCCTTCTCTAGATCCTTCGTTAGAATGAACGCCCACTCCGGCGCCGCTTCCGGTGGTTTCGGTCAGTGGATGCTCTACTTCACCGGTGTCTCTGCCGTCATGGTCGCCTTCGGTGGTGTTTTCTGGAAGATGAACGAGAACAACTCCATCAAGCAGACTTTCCAGAAGGCCGGTATCAACCAGAAGAAGCAGGAGTAAATCTTACTCGCCCCTCGCCTCACAAAATCATCTCTTGTTCTTCATTTCTGCAGCGTCTGATGGACATGCTGTACACTGGAGTGTCTGAGCTGATGCCCAGCACCGGTCTCTGAGCTCTCTCACTCAAAACCCGAATGCGTGACGTGCAAGTTCACCGTTCCCATATATACTGTTATTTGCATTTGCTACACCCCATTTTATTCATCGTTGATATTCCTTTGTGTTCTTGCTCTCTAGTTGCTCGTTGAGTACCGTTCAGCGTAGACCGGATGTCGGGGTTGATATATACGCATCAGACATCAGTGTCCCTGTCATACGATCTGGTGTGTTTGACTATCATGCCACTTACAGCTTTAAGAGTTACTGTAAGCAGGAGTGGTGTCATTTTTTAGAAGTGCTACATCATACCACCTTGTTTCAGGGCTCTAGGTATCGAACCATATTCTAGATTACGATCTCGGGGCCGAGCGCAGGCACAAGCTACGTTTAACACATTACATACTGCAATCATCCATGCATCATGTATTCAGCTCAGTGTGCTTGGCCAAAGGCTTTAGATCATAGTCCCTGAAGGCCCTTGACAACCTCAGAGTGTAGAGCCTTATCATTAGCAACATCCTTCAATGAACTCAAAGATCTTACGTCGCCGATGATGTCTCTGGTCTTGTCGAAGTACACCTGAGACAACAAGTTTCTCAGTTTGCTCTCAATGTCCTCCACCAAGGTACCCAGGTTAACAATGTGGTCATACTCGCCCTCGACGTCTGCCTCTTTCTCTGTTTGACGGACCAGGTTACCGGCTAATCCGATATCTCTGAGTTGTGACTTGGTGGAGAGATCCAGGATGATCGTGGTGGTGATTTTATAGGATGCTCTCTGTTTGCCGTGCATCTCCACCTCCACCACGTGGATGGAGTCCCATTGGGCCTTCTTGTCCTCAGTGGACTTCTTGAAGAGCACAACACCGGCGAATCCCTCTGTGCCCTCGTCAAGGTCCCACAAATAAACCGAGGAGACACCACCCTCGTAGTACAGGTCTCTGTAGACATCCATGGCATCGTTCATCTTGATCTCAAGCTCTCTCAGTTCCTCAGATGGGAATGGAGAGTCATCGTCCTCCAGGGCTGGAACGTACACGTTGGACCATGGCGAACGGTGTGAGTCCAGATCTCTATTGTAGTCGCAGGCTAGGAAGGACTTGCCCGTCTCTGGATCCTTGAGCGTTGTGAGTGGGGTGTCCACAGTGGAGAGCAAGTCCTCGGCCAGTGAAGGCTGAAGGGCAATCAGCTTCTCCAGGTTTTTGGTGATGTTCTGTGGGTTGAGCCTTCTGAGTAGGTCGAGTGCTGCGTCGTATGCGTCGTCGGACTGCCTTGTGCGTTAGTTAAAGCTCACTAATTCATTTGTTTTTCATCTTTACTCACCATTGTGTTCACTTTGTTGTGTTTAGGCGCACTCAACCTATCAAATTGGGTCAAGTTGAGGTGGTTTGGGTGCTGTTCGTTTATCCATTCCCACCGTTCCGGGATCTCCCTCAGGCGCGCGCAACTTCACGCGTGGAGCCATAAACCCCAAACTTCGAAACTACCTCGTCCTCCGCACTGGTGCACTATTTAGTGATTTTTAACTATCCGTCTCCACAATATGTCCCAATTACTCTCCGTCATCGGTCCTTACATCCCTCAGACCCCAGGAATCTTGCCAAAGTGGCTGCTGTTCATCTCCGTCGTGTCGGTCTTCAACTCAGCACAGACATACCTCGGAGGCATTGAGCTGACCCAAAGAGTTTACGAAGCACAGCCAAACCAGGTTACCCCTCTCAGTGCCAGAACCTTCGGTACCTGGACACTCATCTCCGCTGTTATCAGATTCTACGGAGCTTACTACCTCTACATCCCGCAGGTGTACCAGATCACATTCGCTTCATACTGTATTGCCCTGTTCCACTTCGGTACTGAGTGGTTGATCTACAAGACAGTGAAGCCGGGTAAGGGCTTCGCCGGTCCAGCTATTGTCGCCACTGCCACTGTGTGCTGGATGTGGTCTCAATGGGGTTACTACGTTAAGGCTTGAAAGAGCAGTAGGTACAATTATGCAATAGTATCATAGATATAGGATTGTTATTAATTGGGTGTAGTCTGAGTGTCCTGCCAGATTCATTTGCCAGCAAGTTTCTTCTCCACAATCTGCTCAATCATGGTCTCCAGTTTGCTCTTTACCTTGTTCTCCATGTACAACTCCACTTGTTTGCTAATGAGCTTTCCCATAACGTCAACCTCGACATTCACAGTACCACCAACAGGTTTAAGTGGCATGGTCACATTCTCCTGTGTGTGCTTGATCATAGAGATTCCAAACTGTGCCTTCTCGTAATCCACAAACGTTACCGTTAAACTCGTACCGTCCAGGCAGATGAACCCCTTCTCCACAATGTACTAGACATTTTCTTTCTCTCTCAGCTCAAAAGTGAAGTCAACAGCGTTCTCGTCCTGGTCCTTCTTCACTATAGTGCATACCGTGTCTACGTGACCCTGTACGTAGTGTCCTCCGAATCTGACATCCCCACCAACAGCACGCTCCAAGTTGACCTTCTGGCCAGCTGTCAACTCGCCCAAGTTCGAGCGTCTTAGTGTTTCGGGGATCAAGCCGACCTCAAACTCGTCTTCTGTGAACGTTACAACGGTTAGACACACTCCGTTGATTGCGATGGAGTCTCCGATGTGACAATCCGGTAACACCTTGGAGGCGTCCTCGATGGTGAGTGAGTAGTTGCCGTCATCGTGGTGAATGAAGGACTTGACGGTTCCAATGTGCTCGACAATTCCAGTAAACATAGTAGCGATGTGTATAGACCTCAAAGAGAGAATTCTACGTTTTATAAGATGAACCATCACAAAGTTGAGAATGCCAGATCTGATGATTAGTCAAAAAGGCCCAAACTGTGGCGCGTGTGTGAGGGTAGGGTAACTCCTGCGCTATCTCTACACTGTGTACTACCACTGGCGTCCGCAGAGGACAAAATTGCTGGGAGAATTCGGATTTAATAACTAAAATAAAACACAATATGAAGAGATACAATAGTACGCTGTACAGTATCGATGTGCGACATGAGATGGCGAAGTAGACAGATCGTTCAATGTTTTGTAGGGTCCTGACGCTTCAAAACTTCAACTGCTGGACCCAAAAGTCTCTGGAATCCGCTCTTATCCAATGAGGCCACTTCAACTGGACTGGTGGCCGTCACAGTGGCCTGTCTTGGTGTGTCATTCAACAAGGCAACCTCACCAAAGTAGTCACCACGCTTCAACTGTGTGAGCGTACCTTCAGCTTCCTTCGAAACCTCAGCAGAACCCTTCTCAATCAGGTAGAATCTGTCACCAACTTCACCTTCCTTGATGATAACATCACCAGGCTTGTATGACTCTGTCTCCAATGCGTCTGCGAGCTTGGAGCGCTCGTAGGCAGAGAGACGGGACAACACTGGAACCTCTTTCAAGAAAGACTCGTAGAGCTGTCTCTTCTTAGATGTCTTTGCGAGTAGAATCTTTCTGAAAGTCAATCTGTCCAACGCCCACAATGTAACATCCGTCTCGGCCAGTGCAGTGGCGGCTCTTGGGGAGTTGTACATCAAGGCCAATTCACCAAAGGAGGAGCCTGGTCCAGATGAGGACACTTCGATTCCGTTGACAAGGAACTTCACTTTACCATCCTCCAACACGTAGAAGAAATCACCCTCATCGCCCTGCTTGATCACCTCCGATCCAGATGGCAACTTGACCTCCTTCAAGGCGCCAATCACCGTGGACAAAGAGTCGGCATCCAATGCAGAGAACAAGAAGTTCTTCGCCACCGCAACGCTCAAACGAGTCAGCTGGTTAGCACTCTTTGGAATCACTGGTGCGTTCCATTCATCATCGTGGATCCCCTGTGGGTTCAAAGTCTCCGCACTCACAGAGGTTCTTCTGTTAGCATTGAATGAACTTGGGATATTCACAGGCTGCTGGTTTGTCACAGACGTACGTCTGAACTGAGGAGGCTCGGCCTGCATTGGGTCAACAGCAGCGGCAACCGGGCCGCCAACATCATGACCAACGCTGAAATCTGTTTTGAACAACCCGGAAGCAGGTTCCTCGTCGTCGGCGCGGGTGTGTGGGTCGTTATCGCCGAATGGCTGCTTGAACAATGGCTGCTCCTCGGTGGCATTCATGGGAGAAGTGCTAGATGTGGTTCCTGCAGGTGGGAAGAGGGAGATGCCCAACTTCTTGGCCTGTGGTTCAAGTTGCCACTGGTAGAAACGTTGCTCCTCAAGACGGCGCTGGAAGTACGAAGCACAGAACTGGATAACGTCCTGTGGCTGTTTCTGGAGCACCTCCTTGTTCAAGGCGTTCAACTCGGTGACGTAGTCTTTCGGTAATGACATTATATCTTCAGGAATCGCTGCAATTGGTGTGCAATTGTTGATTCTACTACGTTTATCAGTTGGCAGCAGGGCTCAATTTCTGGGTGGGTTTTCGTGTAGATATGAAATGACAGCGAGCGCGGGGACCCACCTAATCGAGCGAGTTCGCGAACAATTCTGCTTAAGTAATCTCGGCTATGGCTTTTTGTAGACAACTAAGTTTATGATGTGGGTTCACTTTACAGGTAGTCCTACTAAGTTCAATATATGTTACAGATGTAATGTGAGTGGCTTTCGCCTTGTATTTTAGTGCACTGTATATATCTCTGTTTACTGAGGAATCTCGACAACTGGAGCTCTCTCTGCTTCATCTTCCAGGTGGTCTCTCTTCAACTCCTTGGACTCTTTCAAAATGTAGCCAATCAATGAGCAGCCACAGAGGACGGTCATGATGATCAAGAGACTGTTGACAGGAGTAGGATTGTTGTGGTACCAGCTCTTAGTGACGTAGTCGAACGCGGTCTGAGAGTAGTTGAACAAACCAGACATACACATCATCAGACCATATACCTGGCCGAATGTGTTGAAACCAAACACCTTGGCACAGTAGTCCGAGACTGCAGTATAGTAGAATGGTCTATACACCACAAGGAAGAGAATACCAATAAGGTTAAGAGAGAAACTTCCGACAAGACCGCAGAGACCAATCAGCAAAGAGACAAAGATGACAATGATCAGCACAGTCACCGTTTTCAAGTTATCTAGAATGATACCAATGAATGGGATGGCGATAACACCACCCATTGGCAGAGCAATGTCGAAAAAGTTGTTGATCCTCAATGCGAGCTCTGGGCCCAGCAAAAAGTCCTCCTGAGAGCGTATAGTGGCGACGAAGTAGTTGATTCTGATCATCTGGATGGAACAAAGCATACACATCAAGTAGAAGAACGGAGACTTGAGTTGTTCTCTAACAGGCTTTCCGTCAAGAATACCAAAGATGTTTCCAGATTTTTGAGTGAGTTCACCTTCCACGTACTCCTCATAAACGGACTTGCGTCTCGAGCCATCGGCAACCAACCCGGTATGGGAGGCCAGATTATCCGCATTGGCACTGAGCAACGAGGTTCTCTCGTCAATGTCAGCGATAATGGCGCTTCCATCAGTACCAGCCGGTAACTGTCCGTTCTCGTCAAGTCCTTCAATGACCAACTTCTGGACACTTCCCATGGTCTTGTACGAATCAGTTGGCATGATGAACATTTGACACAGAAGGATGAAAGCTGGTACGATGAGGTACAAAGTGAAAAATCTCTGGAGTGACAAGTGGAACCACTTCTGGTAGATGAGTCTGTACCCCAAAAAAACTGCTGAACTCGTGTCGAAGGCACCAGTGAGGAGGGCAAGGATCATACCCGAGTACTTTGGGAAGGAGTTTGCCAACTGGAAACTGGAGATGAAGACAAATGGACCACCGAGAGCCAACAAGACATATCCAACGATGAATGGGTCCGGTAGAATGGCGTTGAAAAGCTGTGACATTGTCAACGCACCAAGACCAATGAGAACGGAGCCGATGAGGCCACACACTCTAGGGCCCTTGCGGTCGAGGATGTTTCCCACGAGCAATGCGGCAACGTTTGTGACCACAGCAGCGATAGTGAACATCTTGTTCAGTTTCAAGTCCTGCTGCAAGCACACATCTGTCTCGTCAGCAGGGCACAAGTGGTGGTAGACGCCTTCAGATATAAGTACTGGCTTCAAAGCTGCAAAACCAAACACGGGTCCAGCGGCGAAGAAGCACCACAGAATGGCACAGGCGCACTGGATCACACGCGTCTGCGTAGACGGAATTACTGACATGTGGGGACTTATGGTCTGGTTGTTGTGTGTTCAAGGCTAAGAGCTTACTCTGTGAGTGATGTGGTTCGGGGAGCAGAGAATTGCGGCTCCTCGCAGCCTTTTCAATTGATTGACAGCTGCTCGAATTTTCTTATCTCTCCAGTTTCACACTTTCATGACGGCAGCCATCGCGGAAAGCCGAGCAGTTCTGGAAGGTGGAACAAGATTTGTCAGCCTGGTGTGATACTGGTTCTTCATTGTTAGTTGTGGGCCGTCGGTCACAATACAAGCACCTCGGCAAATACTGTGTACTTTGGGTATGTCTAAAGGTGATAGCCTGGTCCTCGTTAGTTACTACTTCCAGGTGTAACAATCAAGCTCAAGGAAGTCAGACAGCTTCCGATCTGGCTCCAAGCGACGCCGAGGACAGAAATGACGTATGTCTCACGGAGATAGCCGGCAGCGGCCAATTACGAATAACGCACTAACATTGAGTTCGTATTCCACGACACCCCATACATGCAGCCTTTCGTTAATTATGCTTGATCCGGACGCCAGCTTCTGGTAACAATCTCTCTTGTATAGGCGATGCGTCGTAGTTCGCTCAACTCCTCCAGGGCAGCTGTCGCTTTCATTGTCCCCCAGTCTCGGCTGTAAACCGTGGCCACTTCTTGTATTCGATATTCATGAAACAACAGCGAAGTGGGGGGAACGTACACAAAGGTGCAAAAGAGTCAGATGTATCGTAAGTGAACTAACACAGCCCTCGGTACATATACCTGGTCGGAAAGCGGGCACCGTGGTGTTGGTGGGATAGCTACAGTATTGAGTGCAGGTATCAAACGACACCGCAAGCAGTCGTTTACATCAGCTACGGATTTGTTGAAATACTGGAGTCTGGTCTACGATGAGTGATCGTATGTTATCACGACGGTCAGTCAAAGACACAGACACACCAGTGATAATTACGCCCTAGTAATGAACTAGCTGCGTACGGGCTGTTGTCCAGCAAGCTCTTCCCCATAAGGATAAGATGGCCTCTAACAATCAGCACGGCTACAATGACACAGGTAAGCACTTGGTCTATGTAGCTGAACTTGGACATGAGAAGTGTTAACCAGCGCAGTCAATGCAAACGTCAATCAACCATGGCATAGCTCTGTTGAATAGCTTGCCCACCCATTTGGGTAAGAGTTCACCATCAGTAGGTTCCCTGTTCAATCAACTGGCAGCGCAGACGCTCTGCCTTCTCTGGTGGCAGCATCCCTGATCTGTCTGAACTGGTGAGTTCAGCGATCACAGAACTTCTGAGGAATCAAACTCGGAAGATCGAGCTCAGGCCGAAAGAGGTAAAACCATCGATAACGTGCTGCCTTTAATATGGGGTTGTCCTGGTAACATAGCAATCTGAAAATTACGCGCGTTTTCAAATGAATAGTAACTTTCAGCACGCTGCCTTCGTCCAACACTTCGCGAGAATACCTGAGACACTGGGATTCTTCGCCTCGCTTAGAGCGCGCTACATCCGTACCGCACCAGCCTTTGAGTTCTCAGTAGCCCTTCCAAAGTGGGATTCCCGCGCTTCACTGTTTTGAAGTTGCAAATTTTCACAGTCACTAAACAGTCACTTCGAACCCTAGTGGGCACACCTTCACACCACCCTACTGATAAACCCTACCCCACATATTCACAAGACATACCGTTGTCACTGGTAATCTAGTCCACTCAGTGAGGAGACTTCGATAGACCACACGCTACACTACACACTCACCTCTTGAGGGCACACTTCACGGTTACACTCTTCGCCACCTGGCGCCACCGTTCGTTGCTCGCTCTATCTACGGGCCAAGACGCGTTGTCCCCCACACGCGTGAAAGGTAAACAAACAACAACAACAAACCGATAAACAACCCACATCCCACTAAGGCGGAAGCACCATACCATGTCCCTGGATGGAGATCACCAGGATCTGGGTTTCAATGAGGATGACCTCGCCGCTGTTGTTGCTCAGGCCATGGAAAGCATTGACTTTGGTGACACGATAGATCAGTCTCAAGACCAACATCAAGAACAACAACAACAAGAACAACAACAAGAAGAGCACTCTCAATCGATAACGAATGACGGACATGATCAAACCTCGGCGGCTCACTTGGAAGCACCGATCGATTCCACAGTACCCACAGAGCTCACTAACGAACCAGATGATAACGTTGTTGATGACTTCGAGAAGGAAATACAACGACAAATCGAAGCTCAATTCGAACAGCATCAGCAGGAACAACATCAGCAAGAGCAACAGCATCAAGAGCAACAGCATTTTGCCAATGAGATGCATGTCGAGGAAACCGGGATCTCTCACCTAGAACACGAAGCAAGTACTACCGCTCAACATCAGGACGACGCTGATGACTCCTTTGCCAAGGAGGTCGAGAGACAGCTACAGAAACAGTTTGAACAAGAGCTCACTTTGGAGGAAAGTATACGACAGCAGCTAAACGATGACGATCAAACTGCGCCAATACAATCACATGAGAACACACACTCGCCTGCACAGCCAGTACCGACAGTGCATGTTGAAGATTCAAAGTCCGAGGCGAATGATACCATTGACTACGAGCAAGAGCTTCAAAGACAAATCATGGATGCCCTGGGAACCTCTGACGCTCCACAAACTCAGCCAGATAGTACTTCACAAGGTAATGACGCTGATGATGATGATGATTTTGAAAGAGATCTGGAGAAACAGATTCTGGCTGCATTTGATGCATCTGATGTCCTGGGACAATTCGATGAAGGGGCGGCAACACATATCGTGAATCAAGAGGAATAGGATAACCTGACGCAGGAGACTATACCGACCAAATCCAAACCTGCTCCTGTCCCGCAGACATCTCAGCAATAGCAGACTTAGGATGACTTTGAGCGTGAGCTCCAAGATCAGATCATGCAGGTGTATGCCGATGTCACTGCTAATCAGAACGCACAGTCGCAGGCAGCTCCCTCAGAACAAGTTGGTAAGCTCATTGATACGGAAACTACATCAAATAGTCCTACGGCTGATGAAATTGCAGAACAGTATCAGCAAGAACTCCAAAATCAGATCCTACAGAGTCTGAACGAGCAGGAACTTGTTGTCGACTCCAACGATGCGCCTCAGATACTTCCAGAGGTTAACGATCCATTCAAAGATGCCTTGGCCGAACTTGTGAGAAATGTTGTGAATCAAGCCGACCTTGACTCTGCTAGCACTCAACGTTCTGATGAAACTGGCTCTTCTGCATTATTGTCTCAGGCTATTTCCGCTGATGATGATGAGATCGACATGAACCAGATCATGCAGAACGCATTGGCTCTGGCTACAGAGGATCCAACTTCACTTCTTCAGAGTTTGAACATCACTGGCGATGCGCAGACTGAACTACTGGGTCAATTGCTATCTCAGACTTCTGCGCCAACAGCAACTGAGGCGCCAAAGTCTAAGAAGAAGGCTGCGAAACCGAGAGAGAAGAAACCACCAAAGGAGAAGAAGCCCAGACCGCCAAGGAAGACTCCTGCAAAAAAGAAGAAAGAGACAGCACCTGCTGTCAGTCAGGTCCCAAACTTCGTACCAGCTGGTCCTCAATTTACTATTCCAGGAATTCCATTCCCTCAAAACTTGCAGCATCTGCCACAGAGTTTACAGGTACAGTTCCAGCAGCAGATCCAGCAACAACAATTGCTCATTCAGTAGCAGCTCGAAGCACAAAAGCTTCTCGCTCAAGGCCAAACTGCTCCAAGTCAATCAAATGTCAGTGAGACAGCAAAGCCTCAGCCAGCTTCCAGTGCTGAAAGTGCTGCTACATCTGATCAAACCAATGCTCAACCGCCCCTAGTGCAGGTACATAGCACTGCTCCATCCACAGTGAAGATAGCTGAACCTGCATCTGGCAGGGTTACTCAAGCACCTGTTCAGCCTCGTACTGCTGTTGCTACGAGTAAGATTGACATGCCAAAGCAGCCGAAGCCAGCCCCTGCAAACTCCATCATCGACACCGTTAGGAAGGCGCCGTCACTTGTACTGCTGTCTAAAGATACTTCTAAGGATCTGGCTAACTCTGCTAAGCAGAAAAAGAAAGCTACTCTTTCAATTGCTGAAACGTTAGCGTTGAGTCGTTCCACTATGTCAAGTGGTAAGTACTTTTCGAAGCTGCAAGAAGAGAGAAACACACAGGCAGGAACATCTGGGGCTTCAGCTTCACAACACACACCGCAGCAGGTGCAAAGTCAAATTACTCCAAGACAAACTTCACCAAGCCCTCAAGTTCATACTGCTACCTCTGAGTTGTTGTCCGGAACTCAACGTACTGCCTCAACACCTGTTACGGGAAGTCTGGCTCAAACTACAGCTGGTCAACCTTCAGGCGCTTCTCATCCAGTTGCAGAGGAGAATCACTTGCTGTAGTCGTCTGTGACGTCCGTGATTCAAGAAGGTGATGTGCCTGTCTTCACATTCCCAGCTGACCAACAGTTGGGAGCTACCAATATCGAGTCCGCTCTCAGCTTAGCGAATCAGATGTTTCAGAAGACAGATGCTCAAGGTTCTGGGCCTAGTACTTCTAGGGCCTCCTCCGTGTCTGTTCCAAGTCTTCCTGTTGCAACTGGCACTCAGGGTACAGCTATCATGAACAACATTGGAGCGATGTTGCCCAATCTTCCAAGTGAATTGACTAATCTTATCGGCTCTGCAATCTCTCAGGCTTTGACTACACAGGGTCCGCAAGCAGCTGCACAGGCCAAGGAAAATGTCTCAAAGGCCAAGGAGGCACCAAAGAAGAAGTCTGGCCCAGTTGTGCCACCCAAGGATGAAACTCCAGAACAGCAGAAGGAGCGAATTCGTCTAGAGAACCGAGAGCGTAAGAAAAGATGGAGAGATGCCAATAGGCTCAAGAATTCGAACAATGACCTAAGGGCAAGACTGAAGAAAAGGGCTAATCAGTTGTATGGAATGGAAGAGAGTGAGGCGAAGACCTAGTGGATTGAGTCTGAGTTTGAGAAGAGAAAAAACAGACGTATCATCAAGAGCGCTAACTTGGATGAGTTAACCAATATCATCACTGAAAATATGAAAAAATTAGAGATGCAGAACATCAATCAGGAGACGTTGACAAAGATTGTGGGTCAGTTGCTTACCTCTGCATTGAGTCAAGAGTCGCAACCTTCTACGCCGCCGCCAGACAAGGAGATTGTGGAAGACATTCCAGGTTTACCAAAGGGCGCAATTTCGGCTTTCAAAGTTCATACGAACGATTCAGCAATAGAGAAGCGTGATTCTTCTCTCTTGGCCAAAATTCCTGAGTCCGAGCTGTCAAAACTGTTTGCATCTGCTCTGGGTTCTTCCCATCATGAGTCTACTACTGCACCAAACCAACCTCTGCCTCAAGTGCCTCAGCTTGCAGCACCGGTTGTTTCCAATGATGTGTCATCCCCTTCAACTGTGGTACATACTCAGTCATCTATCACACCACAGGTTGGAACTTCTCAGTTGCAACCAGTCTTGCCTCAGAGCTCGCCTCATATCTCATCTGGTCCAACTGCTCAGCAAGGAAATATGGGCGTCCCAATTTCCCCAGCTCCACTAGTTAATGCACACGCTGTACCATCGTCCTCTGTTTCAGCTCCAACGACGAAATCCTCTGTTCTACCAGTTCCAAAGAAGCTCGTGCCTCCACCATTACCAAAGACGCTTCCTCAAAAGAGAACAAGTGACTTCCTCTCCAACTTCTCATTGAAGAAGGCCAAGATCCCTCTCATTCCTCTTAGAAAGATTGTCACTGAGGAGGCTCTTGTTTCAAGTTCTGAGAAGACAACACCAGCCAAGCCTGTACCAGCTCTTGCTACGAAGGTCATCGCTAAGCCAACTCTTACACCTACTCCTCGTCCAGTCCAAGCCCCACCGACAGCCAAGCCAGCTTCTCCGCTAAAGAAGCCTACTGCTCCGGTCGCTCACATACCTGTGTCTGCACCTGCTCCAAAGCCTAATCCAGTTGCCGAGCGTCCACCTATCACAGCTGCATCGCTGACAAAGCCATCCTACTCAGCTCCGTCCTCTGTGCTACCTTCCACCTCTGCGGTTCTATCGAAGGCCAATATCCCGCGTCCCGTGCCGTTTAAGAAGGAGCCATCTGCCTCGACTGGATCGTCGATGGTCAAACCACCTTCATCTTCCAGCTCCACTGCCTCTGCTGCCGTGACCACTACGCTGAGTGCCAATGCAGTCGTCAAGGACAAACCAGCGAAGCTGCAGCGTCCCAAGTTCGGTGTCCCAAAGAAGCCATCGTTCGGTCTTCGCAAACCAGGAGCATTCAAGCCGCCTGCTGACAGAACAAAGAAAGTTGGTGCTTGAGAGCCATGCTCTGAATCCAATCAATTATTGGTGCTATTGAATTTTGTATATTAGATGGTGATTTAAAGTTATTTTGGGGGTTTCATAAAGGTTATTCAATGATATAAGTTAATGTTAACGGGTTGGCGATCGTAGTCTGGTAGATGATTAGGCGGATATAAGCGGACTTAACGCGACAGCCAGCGGCCGCGATCACGTGCTTATTAAGTGACACCTGTTTCCTGGTGCTTATCATTTGCTGGTTCATTGCGGAGAGGCCGTACATTCTGACATAAATTTCCCCTGGTTAGCTATTTCATCCTGTGATCAATAACAGGCACGTCTAGTATCTAGAACATCCCACACACATCTTCAACCACACACTACAAAGCTATAGCAATGCCGCTTCTTGCACTCAACAGCACGCCACATCCTTATCCTTTGTACGCTTTCTATGCACTGGAGTGCAAGCTGAATGGGCTTTCTCCAGTGTTCTCAGTATCTGACTTCTCGAAGTTTCTTGCTACAGATTTATCAACCGGTCCATCCTGTGCACCTCTCTTTGTGACCTGGAACATCAAATCACGAGGCTCAAAAGAACTGCGAGGTTGTATTGGTACGTTTGCTGACATGCCACTTGCCACGGGTATCGGCGAGTATGCCGTCATCGCAGCTCTGGATGACCACAGATTTTCTCCAGTCTCAAAGTCGGAGCTGCCAAGTTTGAGCTGTGATGTCACAGTCCTCATGAACTTCGAGGAGTGCCAGCATGCGCTGGACTGGGAATTAGGGAAGCATGGTGTTCGTGTCAAGATCGTCAAGGATGGCCGAAACTACGGGGCAACGTTCTTACCTGAGGTTGCAGTAGAGTAGGACTGGAACAAAGAGGAGACAATTGCTCATTGTGTCAGAAAGGGTGGTTTCAAAGGGGACTACAAATTGGAAGACATTCAAGTGACGAGATACGAGGGTGTGAAGAAGGGGTGTGATTACAACTCGTACAAACAAGTCATCTCTGCGATGAAGCAGTGACCTGGCTTATGAGATCAAGTTTTCATGAATACACATATTTATAAGATGGTTAAAGCTCATCGTGCCTGTTGTTAGTTTTCTTGCCTCCTTTCTTGTTTGTCTTTCGACTTCTCTTTCTCTTCTCTCCCTTGGCAACACTTCGCAAAAACGCAGTTCTCTCTTTAAGTTCTTCAACGTCAGTGAACTCAGCTAGGAAGTCAATGATTCCCTCCTTGGTGAGCTCTCCATCATACTTCTTCCATTTTTCTCCATCGAAGACCGCCAACTGGGACTTTTCAGCATTTGGGTCGATTTCAAACTTCTCCAACACATCACTCTTACCCTGCTTCATTGGCATGTAGCCAAAGTCAACCTTCTCAATAAAGTCAATGGCCAAGCTCTTCAGGAATGTGGTGAGTCTGTCCTTTTTGGTGAATACCACACATTTAGGTCTTCCTGTGTCCTTGGCCGTCCACTCCTCTAATTTGGCCAGAGTGGCAAATCTCTTTGTGTAGTTTTTCATACGGTCAGCGACAAAGTCCACCATGGCCTTGGCCTTTCTTGGACCTTGATACACTTCGGTGGCATGAGCGTACTGTCTCTTTTGTGGTGCGTTGAGATCGATCTTAGGAGGTCTAAAGACAATAAGCGTGGGGAAGCCCTCCACTCTGTACTTTGCGCATATGCCCTTATTCTTGGCATCGTCACAGTCAACAGCTCCAACAACGGCAAGATCTTGCAAATGGCGTCCAGTCTTCACGTATTCCGGTTGTAGGTTACGACAGTGTCCACACCACGGGGCATAGAATTCAACGATGGCTGTTTGATTTGTAAGGACAACGTCGTCAAAATTAGAGGCATCCAGCTCCAGGACCGGTGTGTTCTTGTAAAAGCCAGCTGAAACAGCTAGTGCAAAGTTTAAAAGCAACAATGGTTTGATTAACATGATTTGATACCAGGGGATGGTATATGAATCTTTCTTGTGGATAAATATAAGAGAGATGGAGTGAAGTGGATAAAGGCGTATGTTGACGTGTTCAGATCTTAGTCATCAGAATGTTAGGGCCACGTAATTGTTTTGGTTATGAGCCCTGCTGAATTGTGATTTGAAAGGACATCATACATCTTATCGATAGAGGTGTTAAAACAAAGATATTAGCTAGTTATGCAAATCCAAAGAGCTCCTTGGTATTAGCTAGCGTCGATTGCCCACCTAGGGACATCATTGACTGTGCGGAGAATCTGCACAAGCACCATGTCCCTTTGATGTGCACTGCAGTAGTCCGCGGTATCACCTCTTAGATAACCAGCGATGCTCCCACTCATCGTACACATTGGCTCAGAAACCTCACGAACTCATGACGATAGTCTTTCCTCTATGATGTTGAACTGTCTGAATTGAGTAGAATGCAGACTCGAAAGCAGACCCAAAAACTTTGGCGGTTCTTTACTATTTTCTACACCCCCAACTATCACATCATGAATTGGAGGAAGGCTGAAAACAGTGCCGAGAGTATGTAATAGGTCGAGAACTACTGTGACACGTGTCGGTTCTGGCATCCAATTTGGTGTGATGTAAAGGGTAGCAAATTTAAAATATCTCACTTCAAAGCCTCGGTGAGAACACCAGCTAGCTTGATACCTTTCTCCTCCTCGAGTCTGAAAGCATGGATCTGGACATTGACCGGCATGCCCTTGAAGAGGTTGTAGTCCCACAGTTCCTTGACCTGAACGTCGTAATCGCTCTTCGGTTCGTATTCGGCATCAACGTCGTCGATCTCAGCAACCTCAGTAACAGGGCAAACCACGGAAGGATAATCAAGATAGTTTGCTGGTGCAGTGTATGAGATGTGGTAAGGCTTGGTCTTTCCAGCTGGGTATGATGTGGACTCCCACACTGGTGAGATCCATCCATCCATTGGTCTACCGGTTCCAGTGATATCCTTCGTTGCCATCCAGGCAGCATCATAAGTTTGTTGAGCCTCGTACTTCTTTCTCGCTTGCTCCCAGTGCTGGGAAACAGTGAGCTCGGGAAGTGTTTCGTCGTAGCCCAAGTACTGTTCTATAACTGGCTCACCAGACTCCGCAAGTAACTTCTTGGTCTCAGTGAGTCCATCAGCAAAGAATATCCCTGTTAAGTTTTCTATCATGGATGTCACGGAGACCGGATGTTCCCATTCAATCACTTTGTGACCTGCAGCCTCAAGCTTCTCCTTTACCAAATCCATAGCACGCTGAACCGGTGGATGTGGAGTGATAAGCTCGTTGCTCTTCAATATACCAAAGCACAGTTTAGTAGGCAATTGGACTTCTCTCCATGGGATTGGTGGGCACTTTGGATCCTTCAGCCAAGGTTCTGAAGCCAAGATAGTCTTGACAAAGAACTCCAAATCGTTGAGATCTTTGGCGGATGGTCCAACAACGGAAGGAACAATTGGCTGACTGGCTCCAGAGTTTGTCATCTTACAGTATGGGAGTCTGCCCGTAGATGGCTTGAGAGCAAACAATCCGTTCAAGGCAGCTGGGATACGAATACTTCCACCAATGTCGGTGCTGAGACCGATAAGCCCACCTCCGCAAGCAATCAAAGAAGATTCACCACCAGAGGAGCCACCAGCTGAGAGTAGTCTATTGTGAGCGTTCACTGTTTGGCCCATCAAGTTACTATTTGTGTCAGGGGCCATCATCGCCATTGGAACAGTAGTCTTAACGTAGAAAACAGCACCTGCCTCCTCCAAAATTTCAGCAATCACCGACACTTCATCTTTGGTTTTAGGTTTGAAGGCAAGGGAGACGAAGCCCATAGCAGAGTCTAGGCCCACCAAGTTGATCTGATCCTTGAGTGATATTGGCAGACCGTGGAGTGGTCCAGTCAACTTACCTGTCTTCTCATAGATCTCGTCCAGCTCTTTGGCTCTTGCCAGTGCCTTATCGAAGAAGATCTCAGCACAGCAGTTGATAATCTAGTGTGCCAATGCGGCTCTGTGACAAAAGGCCTTGGTAATCTCGTAGGAGGTCAGCTTCTTCTCTTTGATATCAGCTTTCAACTCCAGCAACGTCTTGTGTGTTATGGCGTTCTCTTCAGCTGGCATCAGCGTCTCAATGTACTCATAAGCGCTTGGCTGCTCTGAGACAGATTGAACCGAGTCGATGATCCATTCAGCTGGGATCTAGGAGAGAACGTAGTCTCTCTTCTTTTGAGCCGTTTCTTCCCAAGTCATTGTGATATCGTGATGAGTGAGTTCAGCAAAAAACACATGTAAGGAACACAAGTGCTCAAGCGAATGGGTCTGTTTTTATATTTGAGGGCGTTAGGTTATCTGATTCGTACAGGGTGGAGGTGGCTGCAAGGTGGCTGCTTATCAGTCCCTGCTGCCTGTCGCACCTCATTTCCGAATCCATCAAACCGCCACCGCACAAACTTCGTTCTCGGTATGGCCTGAATCAGATAGCACTAGCTTGAGAGCTTGTTATCTTCTCCTACTTTGTGGGTGCTGCTGTCTCTAAACATGTATGTCTATCTATGCTCAATCTCTCATCTAACTCTCTGGTCCTGGACGTTCATCTGCTCGCCAAGGTGCATCGTGTCACCCAGTACTGAAGCCTTTATATCCCCTGTAGCTCTGTTAAAGTCCACAACTGTGACACTGGTGTTGTAAACAATACCGGCATCTGGCACACCGACAATTCTCAACAGAGCTCTGATGGTTCCTCCGTGTGCCATCACGGCAACGTTCAAATACTTCTCCTTCTTCGCATCCTCCTTCAACAGCTCCAGCGACTTAGTGAGCCTAGCTGCAAAAACTTCAGAGTTCTCGCCAAACTCTCTGTAGTGCAAGCCATGCTTCTCACCGTGTTTTATGGCATCGTCGATGTGCATTCCCTGGATCTCACCCATATGACGCTCTCTCAAGCCCTCCGTGAACTCAACCTCCTTCTTGTCCTCCATCACATCGACCAACGCCTGTATTGTCTGTCGGCATCTGATCAGATCTGAGGAGTAGATCTTGTCAAAGGGAAAAGACTTGTACGCTTCGCCGAATTTCTGCGCCTGTGACAGACCCTCCTCGTTGAGAGGGATATCGAGATGGCCTTGGAAGATCTTCTGGATATTGTGAGACGTTTGGCCGTGACGGATAAGGAAAAAACGTGTGATTTCCGCGTTGGAGTTTGGCTCTACCATTTGCACCATTATGTCTGTCCTATTCGATAGTAATACAACCGAAAAGATAGGAAAAGCCATTAATGTTGTATGCCAGAAAAGGAACGTTATCGCCGCCAACTGCTGATTCACAGAATCGGTGACACGTTCCAAATTGGCGGAATTTGCGATCTTATGTAATCACAAAGGCTGCTTAACCAGTGGTAGGGACCACACAATGTAAACAAGGCCAATTTACACGCGCAGCTTCCCATCCAGATATCCACACCTCCCTTTCGATTCTTCAGTTGACTTTTCATCAAACCAGCCCAAAGTTATTGAATCGAAGGTTTGCAATGATGTCCAGCACCGTACCAGCAAGCTCTGGAGAAAGTGTGAGTCTCTGAAAATCATCCCGAGTGGTCTCTTTGATGGTGGCTCATAACATTTCCCCCCTTTCTAAGATAAGCTTCTCAGCGCCAACTTTACCATATCTGTATTTCACAAAGTCAGGTTCAACTCAGATACTAACTGCATTATTATAGACAGCCAGGAGAGATGTTTTGATTGCCATTGAGAGGAAATACCAGCGGATTTGGGCCAACGAGAGGGTCTTTGAGCAGGACGCCCCTTCGTTGCAAGAAGAGCCGGCGGCAACCGCGGAGGAGCTTCACGAGAAATACCCTAAGTTCATGTCCTCTATGGCCTACCCATACATGAACGGTGTCTTGCACGCTGGTCACTGTTTCACTCTGTCCAAGGTTGAGTTCTCCGTCGGTTTCGAGAGAATGAGGGGTAAGAGAGCCCTCTTCCC